>JAAKBH010000562.1:72500-201820 GCA_019776075.1 Amaranthus palmeri
CAAAACATTTTAACACACGTAATATTTGTTCTATTGGTTGTCTATATGATGGTTCAATAAAATTTTCTTTTTAATCTTATAGAAGCTCCTTGATCACATAAAATTCCAATTGTATTTCACTTTTATGAATTATGACATGTACTTATCTTATTTGAGCTATTCCTCTACATGTATATTGACTTTTCATTCTTCAAATTATATGATCAAAATTATAGCAAACTAATGGGCTAATGCAATTTGAGACGAGTTTCGTTATGTGATTCTCGGAAAATTTAATTTCTTTTGTTGGTGCTCTTAGGTTATATCAGGAAAACTTTATGCTGGCCCTGAAGTTGATGTATGGAGTTGTGGTGTCATCTTATATGCTCTTCTTTGTGGTACCCTCCCTTTTGATGATGAAAACATCCCTAACCTTTTTAAGAAGATAAAGGTACATGCTTTTCCTTAAAGGCTCGTAGGGCTTATAGTTTTTAACTATTGCGTAAACAATCAATATGGTCTCTTTTTACTGATGAAAACAATTCTTTAGTTTAACGTACTAATTGCATGTGCGTGCTGGAGTCTAAGGGAGATATTATTGACAATGTGAAACTCACAATAGCTATATCTGACTACATATTATGTCTCTCCTTCTAACTGCTACTTGTGCTTAGAATTTTTTGTCCTTAAATAAAACTGTACAATTGAGCATTTATCAATCAAATTTAACAAATGAATGTAGACGAATTTAAGAATGCCTTACTATAAGATCATAAGACAAGTGTGCATAAGTTGAGAATAATAATTTAAGTGTTGTGTTGTGTGATTTTGGATAATATTATTGGCTAAAAGGGGGGGGGGGGATAAGAAAAACGTTTGTTGAATGAGAATCAAGAGGCAGTTGTTTTTAAAATATCCTTTGATGGTGCTCTTACAAAGTACAATTTATTTTTTTGACAGTTGACATCATATTGCGATTTCCTAATTGTTGAATTCCTCTCAACAATTACTTTGTGTCTTTTGTCTATGAGCAGGATACACTGGGTATGATGATGATGATGAATTACTTTGTGTCTTTTGTCACTCTTTTCAATTCCCTCTTTTCAAAAGCTTTGTTGCTAGAGTTTTTTTACACATTTTGTTGAAAGAGAGAAGCTTTTTCTCCTCATAGTTTGTGTTTTGGTTGGGGAGAACTTGTGACAATGTTTGTATTTCTGATTGCGTTAAGTACTTAGGTAATTGTGATTGATGGATTAATTACATAATTTATGTTAAGTTTGTTGCTAATACTAGACTTCACTAGTGTCCTACCTTGAATATTAGATTTTCAATTTTTAGAAGCTAATTGAATATACTTCACAACTTGAGTGTTGGATTGTCTTAAATACTTATATAGCCATGTTTTCTTTGGAGAAGTTTGAGAATATGAAGTGATACAGTTTAAGGTTTGCATGATTTTTAAAATACACATAAATGAGTTAAGCGTATGTGGAAGTACACTTTTTTTTATCGGTCAGATTGGATAATTATTTATTCTATCTTGTGATCGAGTAAATTTATCTTTTATTTTTCTCTGTTATTCATCCAAGTTCGAATCATAATGGTCTAGATGAAGAGAGGAAACATAAGTGTGGTGAGGGTGATGATGTCAATCTTTATGGATTGTGATGTTAGTAACTCCTCATGGAAGGACAGTCAAATGACCGTCTTATTGAATGGATTGACGATTTGAGGTTGATCGTGTCCATCTTTATGGGTTGGGATTTTAATAGCTCATGCCTGATCAAAGGACAGACTAATGGCCATCTTATAAGAATTCGGTAATTTATTGAAGTGTTGTCTTATAAATGTTGATAAAAGAAAGGAAGCTTAAGCTAGTGATGTTGGTAATTGACATGATGCAAATTTGGCTTGTTAGCTTGTTTGACAACGTTGATGCATTTTGTTAATTCGGAGGAAAGTAAAAGTATTTTGTTTTGTTTAAAGATGTGTAATAAGTATTTGCAGTTAAAAATGACTAATCTCTTGAGTGATGATGATAATAGGAAGTCTAACCCCATTTTTTCTCATACATATTTCCTTGAGTTGCTATACGCTAAAATATTTCAATAGTTCTGAGTTGTAGCAAAGGGAATAAAGCTTTATTGTATTTTGAACCCTTAGTGAAAAAATAAGGCCGCATCGCATGACATCGGCCGCGCTGTAAAGGTTTTTTTAAAAAAAGTTATATAGTGCTAAAAAACCGTATTTTGGGCCATATCAAGGGATATCTTCTGGTTTCGAAAAACATATAGGCGTTACAATAACCACATCACCATTTTACTACCACGGTCGTGATCGTTTACCTCATTTTTACACTGTTTAAACCAGCATACTATTTCACTGCAAGATAAATACTGCATTGGAAGTTGTTATGGAGCGATAGGGTTATTTTGGGGCTTTGTCAATTTTGTTTCAAAACCATTTCAAAAGGAATATGTTGGACATTATATATTGTGGCAAATTTAAGAAAAGGGTTTGGTTGACATCATGGAGTGATGCCCGGATTTGCCATGATACTACATTTTTTGCTTTTTAAATGGCATAATGAGTTTTGAGCAATTTTACCACACAAGACTTGTAATTCTTATGCTGGTATACACTTTTAACTTTTTAATGCTTGTAGGATGTCAATTGCTAGAAAGTGAATGAGATATTTTTCATTCAGGTTTCTGTAACTTTTATTCTAGAAAATAATTGTTTAAAGTAGAATCATAATTCTATGGAAAATATAATAGGAAGTTGCTCATGTAAAGCGAAAACAAGTTCGTTTTCATATATATACATATTCTTGGCTGGCATTATAAAATAATACTTCTCCTCAATGCTGTGGACTTTGGTGATATATGGAAACAAGATTAAGTGTTTAGTAATTTGGTCAAAACACTCGAGCTATGTTCTTCTCTAATCTTTGAACTTCTTAGAATCATGGCAAAGGACTGTGGATAAAGTCATTCTATTTTTTATCACCTAACTAGTATATAGACTCGTGTAATGCACGAAGTTTTTAATATGAGAAGATACATATCAATATAATTTTTAAAGATATCTAATAATAAATCGACTATATACTAAAGATGAAGTAATAATTGTTAAGATATGGTTATATGGCATTGTTTATTTATGTGATATACTGAAATATAATTGATTTATGGATTCGTCTACTACGTATAAATTTTTTTTGGATATGTATTGTTGTCTTTGTCCTTTTCTAACTTTTTGCTCAGTATTTATAATTGAACTTGTATAGAAACTCGTGCAATGCACAAATTTATGAGTATAAAATATATAACTATAACTTCAAAGAATAATGAAAGTATATATTATTGTGATTATATTTATCGAATATATGACTTTTTTAAGCAAAATTATATAATGATTTTTTCTAATTATTTATGGAATATATCACTTTTTCATTCAATTAAATAGAAATTTTAGGTTAGTTATATAGAATTCCCATAATAAATTATTATCAAATTTTAAAAATAATCAAATTCTAAATTAGGTAAATATTTTCATGTATTCATCTATCATTCACTGAAATAGTTACAATTATCATGCCTCCTTATACGATGACACTTGTAATTTTTCAACCTTTTTGTAGTATTGTATGATATCATTTGTTTGTATATTTTACTTTGTAGGGTGGGATATATACCCTTCCAAGCCATTTATCACCCGGAGCTAGAGATTTGATTCCAAGGATGCTTGTTGTTGATCCTATGAAGAGGATCACCATTCCAGAGATCCGTCAACACACTTGGTTTCAAGCTCATCTTCCACGTTATTTAGCTGTACCACCCCCAGATACAGCGCAGCAGGCAAAGAAGGTCCACATGAATCTCTATGCTTGAAAATATATACAATAAATGCTTTTGAATAGTTAACTATGCCTTGTCATTGGTTTGATATTTCTTTCTAGATCTATAAGGTTTTTTGAACAGGGACACATGTGTGATTGTGACTGTGAGACTCATTCAACATCTTTAGTTGGTTCTCTACTTCTCTTTCAATAATGATGCCAAAGCTTTAATCCAAAATATTGGGTCCGCTACACCAAACCAAAACAAATTAACATGACAAATATCGCTAACAATGAGTTTACTTTGTTCTTCCATATCTCTTTTACTTATCTACATTTAAGAACCTCAATGTCAACGATCATTCACATATACTTTGCCCATTTATTAATCATTCCTATCTATTTCGAGATTCTACTTGGTGCTTAAAATTTCTGATGTGTAAGTTCAATTTCAGTGTGCTTTTAAGGACATACAACGCCATGTAGACATCGCAGGGAATTATTTATGATGAAAATATTCTAGAGCCCGCATGTTTTGCATTTTTGGCAAATTGTAAACTAAAAATTGTAAAATTGTTCTCTAGATATACTAATGGTGTCAAATCGTAAATTGACCTTTTACTTCGTGCAGATTGATGAAGAGGTACTTCAAGAAGTTGTTAGGATGGGATTTGACAAGAACCAGCTAATTGAATCTCTCTTCAACCGAGTACAAAATGAGGTTTTTGATAACTTTGTAACATGTGTGTTTCATTTATATATTCAAATGTTGAAGCTAATTCTATATTTGTTACATTGATTATAGGGGACTGTTGCATACTATTTGCTTATCGATAACCGCTTCCGGTCTTCAAGTGGTTATCTTGGGGCTGAGTTTCAGGAAACAATGGTATGTTGTGTTCACCTTGCAAATTGATTTTGATCTTTGTTATAATTATAATTTTTATTGTGGAACATGTTTGATTCCTTTGGTAGACTGAGTACATAGTATTAGATTAATGTTCTTTTTTAAAAGTGGATATTGTTCGACTCTTCTGAAAATTTTCACAAAGTATTATATATTCTTTAATGTTTTATATTCTTAATTACACAGGAAATGCTGCTATCTCAGCTTCGATGAGCCATTCTATGTTTATGTCACAACCTTTTTCTTTTCTTTTTTTCTTTTTTTTCTTTTTAGGAAAACAATTATAGTGGCATGCATCAAAATGAACTCTCTTCTCCTGCTGCTGGGCACCAGTATCATGGTTATCTTGATTACCAAGGAACAGGCTTGCGGCAGCAATTACCTGTTGAAAGGAAATGGGCTCTTGGGTTACAGGTTGGTTGTTACATACATATGTTTTGATACCTGTGCTCACTTCAGCGTATATCATTTATTATCGATTGATCAGGGAAGTATTTGCTGAATCGTGGACCGTGGAGATTGGAGGACCAAGGAACTTATTTGTTTGTTTTTCATGTGTGGTTTCCTTTTTTGTTTCAGTAAAATGAACAGTCTTGCCTGCTTGTATTAATAATGTTTTGTGACTTGTCTGAACATTGGCAATATGATCTTACATGTCTAATATGGTTGAGACATAGTTCACAATATCTGATGTGAGATTTTACCCTGAGACAGGTGTGCATTCCTTTAGGGCTTGTTTGGTAAATTAGCCATTGTAGTAGTTCAACATTGGTGATTAAATGTTAGCTTTCAGAGGTTAGTTTGACAGCTATTCATCTTTATAGCTCTCAGCAATTCTAGCTGTTGTAGTAGTGATATAAACAGTAAATTAGTGATATAAAATGCTGTCTCCACTGTCATCTTTGGTAGTTTTGCAAAATAACTCCCAGCTGAAAGTTAGTCTATACTTTCTCCGTTCCACACTACTTGCAACATTACAAGATAATTCACTATTCATTTATTACCCTTAATTTGTGATTAATTAATAATCTATAAGTTGAAATATAGTCGAGTGAGATCTTGTTTGATTCGTCTCAATGCAAATATTATTAATGTAAAATTTCTGTATTTATTATTATACGTAATTAGAGATATTAAGGATTTAATTAGTGCAATGGACTGCGTGGAAAGTCAAATGGTACAAGTATTTTGGAACGTAAGAAGTACTACTTTGCCAAATAACTGCGGTATTAGTTGGTCAAAGCAAGTTTATAAATTAGTATCATTAAACATAATCTTGTTTTACTTAAAATAGAATCTGCTTAAAATTTTCTCAGATGGAGAGTAGTAGATGGTCATGGGATATTATGTGACCAATATCTGAGCACAATCTAAGTGATGAAATCTGGGACAAAGATATCCAGAAATGTATCAAAAGCTTGTGCGGATCCTATGAAATCAGAGGTTTAGGCATGTGCAATGATGATAAAAACAAGGCTTTTGTAAGAAAGTTGAGAGTTGGGATTACAAGAACATTTGAAGAAGTTAAGTATGGCAAATGATGATTTGGATGACTGACGGTTAGGAAAATGGTATGAAAAAATTGGACCTGGAGGTGTGATTGGAGGAATATGATATCTGTGGACCACTGTAGATATCTTTTTGGGATGCAATAAACCCATCTTTAAAGACTTTGTTCCTTTTCACCAAATTAACATTATTAGTGTCGAAATTTTCAGAAATCAAAAAAAGTGAAATTACATATCTTCAAATTTTTTTCTCTTAAATAGTGAATAGAGTATTTGCTTACATTTCATTGAAAAAAATTCCTTTACACTTGAAATTGTGCTTTCGCGGGTCTTTACAGAGTAGCTTTTTTAAAAATTAGACTTTTGACTTGTAAAAATGGGGTGCTGTGCACTAGGATCTGTCAGCAGGGGGATAAAGGTGGTTGTTATTATTGTTTCCTTATTGATCAAAGAGTTTATCTCCTATCTATTATTTAATTAAATATTGGATTTGGGAAATTATATTTCCTATTTCTCCTCTTCCCTTCTTTTGTTGCGTTTCTTTGTGCATTATCATCATGGAAGACAAAACAAGCTATGTTTTTGATGGGTTGATAACTTCATACAGCTGTTTCTATAGGCTATTACTTTTTTTTATTTACTTTTGGGTATATTCCTAGTGTGCTGTTAACAATTCTATTAGTGAATGCCTTATATGATTGATAAAAGATAAATCATAAAAGGAGCTTAAATTGTTTTCTCTCATTTGATTTGTTCATTATGATCGCATTCAAAAGTTCTACAAGTTTCTACTTTTTAGTTGGTGGGAACCTGTGAAAATTTATTTATCCTATTTGGTTGCAGTCCCGGGCCCATCCTCGTGAGATAATGATGGAAGTTTTGAAAGCACTGCAAGAATTGAACGTCTGCTGGAAAAAGATTGGGCATTATAACATGAAATGCAGGTGGATTCCGAGCATTCCTGGTCACCTTGAAGGGATAGCCGATAATCCTATACATAATTATTTTGGTGAAGAGTTAAATATAGTTGAAAATGATGGGATTTCGAGGTCGCCCAATGTGATGAAGTTTGAAGTGCAGGTATGCTACTGCTTTTGTGGCAAATTTCCGTATTGCTCTTGATGACTAGTCCATTGAAATTGTCCTTAAAATCTATAAACTGCTCTTACCAAGTAACCATAAGTTACCACTGTTGCTGTTAAACTATGTGGCTGGAGACTTGTTACATAAACTCTCCATTCACTGAAAGCGCCAAAAAAACTCACTCTGAAAGCCAAAGATCATTTAATCAAGAAAGCTCAGCTTCTTTTTGCAAATACTGAATGAATCGGGGATTCATGAGCAGGAAAGTTTTCCAAATTTTCATCATATGGTAAAGTAAATGTAAATCGTGTAAAACAATTCTATATCTGAGCAGGAATGTTTTCAGAATTGTCACAACATGGTAAAGTAAATGTAAATTATTACATTTAATAAACAAATCTGAATTTGTAGAAAATTTTCCTGAGCTGTAAATAAGATGATACGTACATCTTAACCAGAAGCCCTGTAAAAAACTGAAATACTGAAATATTCAGGATTTTTAAAGCGTAAATAGTTGTGCTAAAATTAGTCGTACCGAGTCTTCTTGTTTCCCTATTCAGTGTCCGAACTTCTATCGGCTTGTTACCCTTTCTGATCACCATTTTGAATTTAGTTAAGATCTGTCGGTGTTCTATACCTGTGAACCGTTAGACGTTAGACATGGGAAGTGAGAATGTGCTCTCTAATCTTGTGTAAATTTTTAATCTAACTACTGGGTGCTTTTCAACGTTTTTGTTATGATTCACAAATAGAATTTGAGAGAAGAGCATTCTCTTGTGGGTTATTTGATTTCCTCATTTAAATTTAATTACTTCGTAACCCTGAAAGGGGTATCTTTTGTGATTCTAACACTGTCGGTAATGTACAATTCCTGCAATTTGAGTTTCACAGATTTGTTGTAGGCTACAAGCTGCATAGATTTTTTTTTTTTTTCCATATATTAATCATATGAATTTTTACATTTATGGTGGACTGTCTTCACAGCTATACAAAACCCGTGAAGAGAAGTATCTACTTGATCTACAAAGGGTTCAAGGACCACAAATGCTCTTCCTGGATCTTTGTGCAGCCTTCCTTGCTCAACTCCGTGTGCTCTAAATTAGGTTATGAAAAACATGAAGACGAGTATCTCCTTGATCTGCAAAGGCTTCAAGGACCACAAACGCTCATCTCAATCTCTGTGCAGCGCTCCTTGCTCAACTCCGCGTAGTCTAAATTAGCTACATAACCGGGTATATCAAAGTTCATACTATTAATATAATTTGTATATTAAAATCTATCTCTTTTATGTGGATTTTGTCTTGACAAAGCGAGTTTTATTGCTGACCTAGGTGTGTTTAATACGTGTAATGTTGATTAATCATAATATTGGAGAAGTATAGTGTTCTCTCCAATCTAATGGTTGAGCTGAGTTTTGAAACTCACGAAGCAACCATCTCTTGTATCTAGCGAATTTACAAAGGCTAAACTTGCCCTAAACTCTATTTTACTCCGTTAAGTGTTTTTTCAATCATTGATATGTTTTTTAGTATTAAGATGAAATCAACTAAAGGGGTTTTAGACGATCGATAACGTATATGTTTGATGAAAGCAAGCATTCATATTAGCATTCTTGTTCAATTATCAAGTGTCATTTCCTAGATCTTAACGTAAAGCATCTATTTCTAGGGTCGGGCTTGCTAAAGTACTGATTCCTTTATCGGAGTTCACCATCTAAATAGTTCTCGGATCTCCTCCATTTTCACTACCGTAAAGTCACGACGTCACCTCTTCTTAGGACACATTTACTTCTCCAACTACAAAAGAGTTGGTGAAATTCTCATATAAAGTGTGAAGAGAGACAAACAAACTAAAGTTTTAATTTTGTAAGTGATTCTTAAGAAGATGAACCTCTTTGCATACCTAAAGCAAAGTCATTGCTTCAAGAGCAAACTGTTGTTGTCATGTAAAGATCCTAGCATACAACTCTTGCTTTTGTTTCATTTGCAACTTATTCACTTCATATGCCAATCATACAAAAATCTTGGAGAAAAATTTCTCCAATGTTACGTTAAATTTATCGAAATTGTGATCTTATTCTTGAAAAAGTTTCTCGTAATTAAATAGCGTTTTCGAATAAAAAATACTAGTAATTAACATCTATCTTAATCATATGCATTACTTGAATTAATAACAATTTGAATTTATATATTAAGTTCATTCCACTTTATTCAAAATAATGTAATTAGAGAGAAAAGTTAAATATACTTGAAGAATAATTTGTATGATGTAAATAAATAGTAAATTGATCTATTATAGTGCATGTTCTTTATTAACGTCGTCTCACCGTGAGACGACCTAAATTGGGTCAACTTAAAGTATTTAAAAAAAAGCTTCTCCTACAAACGAGAATTCAGTTTTCATTCTTTATTTTTATTTTTTTTATTAATGGGCTGCTTGTATGGGCTCGTCTCACGGTGAGACGGTCTCATACAAGACTTTCTAAAATTTTAAATACGAAATACCATAAGATTAAGGAAAAATTGTCCGGAATAACCCGTACTTTTAACGTTTGCCTGTGAATAATCCCTACTTTTGATTATTCATAAATAATCTGAACTTTGAAGTCAGTTTGTTCACAGCACCCCCAATTTTTCGAAACCGGCTATTCTAGGTTGCCTTCAAGTAACCCCATACAACCTTCTCCTTCCTTTCTAATTGACACTCCCACAAGCAAAAACCCCAATTCATTTCTAGGGTTCATGAATACATCCCAAATTTTGCAAATCAAAGACAAATCTTGGCAAGGCTATCTTCAATTGGTTGTGGGTACTCTTCATCTTCATTAAAATGGTCACATTTCACACTCTTATTCAAATTAGAACCTCTACTATATGTTGAAAAACAATGAGAATTCATTTTTGTAAAAAAAAAAAAAAAAAAAAAAAAGAGTGAATGGAAAGTTTGAATTTTCTCTCTCTAAGCTTAGGTTTTAACAATGGAGTAAAGTAAGAGGTTGAAGATGATGAATTGAAAAATCAACCAGCAGCTCATAATAAAGGGAAAGGAACAAGTAATTTCGTTGGGGTAACTTGCTACAACCGGTAAAAAATGAGGAGGGGGTGCTGTGAAAAAACTGATTTCAAAGTTCGGATTATTTATGAATAATCAAAAGTAGGGATTATTCACAAGCAAACGTTAAAAGTACGGGTTATTCCCGACAATTTTTCCTAAAATTAATGGAACAAAATAAATAAACAAGACAAAATTACTAAAATGAATAAGTATTTATCATCAAAAGACTTTAATATTCATTTTACATTTTTACACTAACCAATAGAAAAGTCTACTTTGAATCGTTTTTTAAAAAAACGCCTTGGGGCACGTGTCCCTACGTGCTCAAACATACATCGGCCACTGATCATCATCCTACCCAGTATATCCCGCTCATAGAAAACTATGGACAGGGTTTGGGGAGGGAAGGACGGCGGCAAGTCATACCCATAAAGAAGAGCATGACCAAAAGGAGTCTCCCGGCTCGACAAAGATGAAAAGACGTTCCTGCCGCGTGAGACATAATTAAAACGCATATAGATAACATAAGTCATACACAATTCTAAAGCTAAAAACAATAATCATAAAAATAAATAGCAAAAAAAGCAAGAGAAAAAGGAACACCGAAAAAAGTTCTAGGAAGAAATCAATAATATATGACTTTGTTGCCTCCAATTAACTATTCCTAGTCAGGTCTTCAGTGAGGTTTAACTCACGTAAGTTAACTTTTATCAAAAACACAGAATGATAAAGGAATTATTTTAATTTTAAATGAAGTCATTCCCTCCATATCATGGGTAGATTAGGAAGGTTATTTTTAATCTATCTTTATTTTTACTAAAAATTACTGTTTAAAAAAATTATAATACAGCAGTTTTTTTTTCTTTTTTGATTAATGAAATAAATAACACCGAGTAATTGAAAAACGCTGAAAGTACGACATTCAACTCTACTAGCTTGGCTGTGATAAAACAAAGTCAATATTAGTTGCCATAAAATAAGCAAGGATTTAAGACTATCGGGTCCCATACTTTTAAGGACTTTCTGTTTTGGTACAAAAATTTTTAATAAGTGGGTTCCAATTGTAGTTTGACAAGTAGACAAAAGGACTAAGATAAAAAGATAGTAGTACTGGAAATTGAAAGGATGGGTAATAGCAAGTTCAGTGTCATGTGTTGTGGACATTCCATATAACATGTCAAAAAAAACACAAAAACTTGAGTAAGATCGTCTCACTTATGATACGCATCGTATTGGGTCGGTCTAATTGTATATTTTTTACCAATTTCACAAATTAAAAGGTCAATTTTAAGAAATAAAAGACCAATTTAAAGACTTAAAACCCCAATTTCAAGGATGTAAAATTCACATCTTAGCCATGAAATGACAGTTTTAAAACTTAAAATATCAATTTCAATACTTAAAAAACCAATGTTAAGACTAAAAATGCTTATCATTTCAACTTTAAATTATGATGATTCAAACATAAAATAGCAATAGGACATGAAATTGTCAAATAAGCTACTATTGCAATAATGTAAATATGGTAATCCACACCGACATGCTTAGGATTAGAGATTTAGGATGAATGTTAATTATATCATCTGAATTTAAGGCGGAGATGTTAACTACTAGTATTCCTTTTCCGGATGTTAATTGACTTATCCCTAATTCAATAACATTTTCATAATTTTGATTTTTAATGACTTTGTTTTTACTTTTTGTATGAGTCCATTTTTTTATGCTAAAACCAATTCCTCTTGGATGTGAGAGTTTTCGAGATATAATTCCTTCACGGGACCCAAAAATGTCAATTTTTAATAGTCAGGTTTTACATCTTTCAAAATCTGTCACTCTTGCTCTTGCTTTATCATCAATATCATTGTTCAACTATTAGAATTATTGGTGACTTGAGTTACCAGGTAATCATAACAAGATTAAGCTAATTAATCTAGCATGTTAGTGTTAGTAAGAAGAGGACAAGTACTACTTTGTGATTGGGTGTTTTAGTATTTTCAAGTACATTAGTACAATAGTACTAAGTGGTAGTGGAGGTATGTATGCTTGATGGTAGTGTATACTTGGGCTCCAAGACTCCATATTCAGACCAAGGACTACAAGTATAAGGTGGAGTACAAAGTGAGACCAAAAGGGACAAGAAAAAGGGAGCAAACAGCAGCCCGCAGTTGCTGCTCGACCGGGTCGCTCGATCGAGCCAAGGGTCGAGCCAAGTCACTGGAAAAAATTGTTTCGTGTATTGCTGCTCTTTTGTTTTATTTAATTGTTGTCTATTGTCTTACTACCCTAAAGCACTATACTCCCCTATAAATACCCACTTAGATACAAGCTAAAAAAGTGCATCAAAGTCTCATCTAAGAGCTACCTTCTAAGCTTTAGTTTTTCTCCCTCATTAGCTCCTCTCTTCTTACATATAACCTCCATTGTAATTCCTTCAAGTTCTTTGTATTTCTCCTATTGAACACATTAATATAATCCTAGACTAGATGGTGGATGTAGCCAAATTAAATCCTTGTGTTGATTATTTAGTTTATTTTAGTCATTCTTATTACATGCATTATTATTTTGTTCCTAACTTTGACACTAAACAAATACTCATCTAACTTCATCTTTGTGATCCTTGAGTGAGGTGTTTAGCCTCTCCTTTCAATTGTAATCAGGGCCAAGGGTTTATTTGGGGTTATTTGAAGTGTTAGTGGTCATTTGAAGTCCAAAGATGTCAACAATGAAGTTAGACATTGAGAAGTTTGATAGGAACCAAAATTTCAGTTTATGGCAAGTTAAGATGAAAGCTATCTTGATTCAAAATGGTGTTCATAAGGCACTTGAAGGTGATGAGAGGAAGCCCATTGGTCTTAGTGAGGCTAAGTGGGAAAAGATGGATGTTAAAGCTTTATCCGACATACAACTTTGCCACTCTAATGAAGTTTTGAGGGAAGTTGTAAAGGAGGTAACATCAAAGGGGATTTGGGAGAACTTGGAATCACTCTATATGGCCAAGAGTGTTACCAACCGATTACTCTTGAAGAGTAGGTTGTATGATCTCCGGTTGCAAGAAGGTAAGCTTATGAAACCTCATCTTGATGAGTTCTACTCTATTGTTTTGGATTTACAAAACATTGATGTTTCATTTGATGATGAAGACTTGGCCATTCTCTTATTATATTCTCTACCCCCTTCTTTTAAGCACTTTAGAGAGACTTTACTATATGATAGAGACACTTTGTGTAGTGAGGATGTTAGGAAGGCTATGACACAAAAAGACCTTATGGACTCCCAATTTGCACAAAAGTTGTCCAATGAGTCTAATAATGATGCTTTGTTTGCTAAGGAGTCAAGTAGGAACAAAAGAGGCTTGACTTGCAATTATTGTAGAAAGAAGGGCCATCTTAGAAGAGATTATTGTTGGAAGTTAAAATCCAAACAATCCGATGATTGCAAGTCCAAAGGAGCTAGCTCCGCCGAGGCTAGTTTTGTTAAAGGTGAATATGATGTTGGTGCTCTTATTGTCACAAGTGAGTACAAGGGTGGTGATTCTTGGGTTTTGGATACGGGTTGTTCTAACATATGACTTCTAACTCTAGCTTCTTCTCAACTTATCAAAAGGTTGAAGGAAGAAGTGTCACTATGGGCAATGAGGCCAATTGTCCGATAGTTGGTATGGGGGATGTTAGAGTCATCATGTTTGATGGTTTTGTGAGAACATTATCCGGGGTCCTTCATGTTCCAAGCATGGATAGACACTTAATTTCCCTTGGTACTTTTGATAGAGAAGGTTTCGCATGCATTGGTCAAGGTGGAATTATGAAGGTTATTAAGGGCCACAAAGTGTTCTTGAAAGGGTCCATTGATGATGATGGCTTGTACAAGCTACTTGGCACAACCTTAATTAGTTCGGTTCAAGATGCTACTACCTCGACCAAGCTCAATGATGATGATGATACCTCATGATGATAAAAATGTAATTCCAATATCTTCCAACAAGTCCATTGGTTGTATGGACTTGGTTGGTGTTTAAATTCATACTCTTTTGATGTAAGCTCTTAGAGAGCATTTTGTAGTACATGTTTAGTTTTGTACACATGTTTATTTTTGAGTATGTTGCTAGCTAGAGATGTTTTGGGTGTTCTTGGATTGATTCTTGAAGGTGATCTTTTTGACTTGGTAAACACAAGTCAAGGTGGAGATTGTTAGGATTATTGGTGACTTGAGTTACCAAGTAATCATAACAAGATTAAGCTAATTAATCTAGCATGTTAGTGTAAGTAAGAAGAGGACAAGTACTACTTTGTGATTGGGTGTTTGAGTATCTTCAAGTACATTAGTACAATAGTACTAAGTGGTAGTGGAGGTGTGTATGCTTATTGGTAGTGTATACTTGGGCTCCAAGACTCCATATTCAGACCAAGGACTACAAGTACAAGGTGGAGTACAAAGTGGGACCAAAAGGGACAAGAAAAAGGGAGCAAACAGCAGCCCGCAGCTGCCGCTCGACCTAGCCGCTCGATCGAGCCAGGGGTCGAGCCAAGTCACTGGAAAAAGTTGTTTCATGTATTGCTGCTGTTTTGTTTTATTTAATTGTTGTCTATTGTCTTACTACCCTAAAGCACTATACTCCCCTATAAAAACCCACTTAGATACAAGCTAAAAAAGTGCACCATAGTCTCATCTAAGAGCTACCTTCTAAGTTTTAGTTTTTCTCCCTCATTAGCTCCTCTCTTCTTACATATAACCTCCATTGTAATTCCTTCAAGTTCTTTGTATTTCTCCTATTGAACATATTAATATAATCCTAAGCTAGATGGTGGATGTAGCCAAATTGGTGAACCACCTTAAATCCTTGTGTTGATTATTAAGTTTATTTTAGCCATTTTTATTACTTGCATTATTATTTTGTTCCTAACTTTGACACAAAACAAATACTCATCTAACTTCATCTTTGTGATCCTTGAGTGAGGTCTTTAGCCTCTCCTTTCATCAAAAAATGGTCATCATGTTATTTCTGTGAACATATAGTTCATATTTTGATAGTCTTTTATATGATTAAAAATGGTGAGTAAACAATATGTTGTTTGATTTTAAAATACCAACTTTAGCAACATAACACACTAACTTTAACAGCTTAAAATACCATCTTTAACTGGTTTAAAACATCAACTTTAGTAGGTTAAAATACTAACTTAAGCATCTTATAACACTAACTTAAACATGTTAAAGTACCAACTTTGATAGATTAAAATATACACTTAAATACGCTAAAGCACCAACTTCAATATGTTTAAATACAAACTTAATCAGCATAAGACTTCAACTTGAACAGGTTTAGATAGCAACTTCAACATGTTAAAGTACTTCAATAGGTAAAAACACCAACTTAAATAGGTTAAAATACAACTTTGATGGGTTAGATTATCAATTTAATCAAATAGGTTATAACACTAACTTCAATAGATTAAATATCAACTTTAATAGTTTAAAATACCAACTTCAATGGATTAAATTCCAACTTTAATATATAAAAATAACTACTTTAATATTAATAGGTTAATTACCATCTTCAATATGTTATAACGCCAACTTTTTTTTTCGGAAATTGGGAAAATATATATAAAAAGAGATAAAGACACCACTCCCCGCGAGGGGAAAAAGCCATTGGAGAGAAGGACCAAGAGATGGCCACCCAAGACAGCATAGGGGTGGGCTATGCCAACAAAAAGCACCAGAGTCAAAACACCTTACACACCAGAGATCAAAGTCTACACCTTACACACCAAGCCTAGACTATAAACTATCAAACACCGAAAATATCAAGAATCCCCTTAAAGAAAATAACACGATGACTCGAACACCGAAAGAAAATAACACCAACTTCAATAGGTTTGGTTTAGAAAAAATTACCTAAAATAATCCAACACTTTATTGATTTTCCTACAATAATCTCAAATTTTGATTAAATATGAATAATCTCAATTTTATGGTCACTTATCTTAGCACATTATTATCGAAATAATGACTGATTTTTACACGTTAATTAATACTCCCTCCGTTCTTTTTTGTTCTTCCCATTTACTTTTTGCACAGTTTTCAAAGCAATTTTCGAGCCTAAATATCTCTAAATATGCATTATAAAAAATTATAAAAAATATATGATAAAAAAGTATACATTAAGACGAATCTAAGGAAATCTCATATGGGTATATTTTATCATCTATAAATGTCTTAAAAATTTTAATCAAATTTCTCTCTCTAAAATGAAATATTCTAAACTGGAAAAACAAAAAAATACGGAGGGAGTACAAAAGAATCAAAATTTTAAGATAATTAAAATTAAAATTTAAAATCAAAAAATAAACTTACTTGATTTCTCTTTTTATTTTAAAAAATTTTTCAAGTTTTTTATACTTTAATTTTTGATTTCTCTTTTTATTTTTTAATAATTTTCAAGTTTTTTATACTTTAATTTTGTATATTTCGTATTTTTGGAAATTCAATGTAATAATCCTAGGGTTTTGGGTTTCTTTCAATAGTGTAAATATTAAAGGATTGATCAAAACATAACATTCTCCAATATGAATAATAGGAATTCGCAAGTACAAACACAAAATCAAGATTATAAAAGTGCTAAAAACTCAAGAACCAAAGTAATGAACTGAAACATTATTAAAATCATCTAAAAGAATAGAAGGAACTAATCACAAGATAAAAATTTTAACTCAAAAAAAAATCACAAGATAAAATAATGATACAAGATAGTACTACAACAATTTCCCTTGCTGGAATTACATAAGTAACATCACATTGTTCACTTTCTTCATAGTCGATCAAATTTCACAATCCTCAAAAAAATCATGATTCTCTGTAATCATACATTGAATATCTTCATCAAATTGGTCATTACCCTAATACCATTAAATACAGCATCAAACAGATTAGCTCGTATATATACTATCAAAAGTGTAAAAAGAATGGATACAATACAAACGCTCCGACATAAAAGGATGGCATTTGCTAATGAATATGACAATTGACAAGGATGACCAAGACAAATGATATTCTAGATCATCTAACTGAGCTTCATGAACTACACCATCTGAATAATCATCAATTATGGACAACAACGGCGGACTCAGCAGGACTCAAGGGCGTTTGCCAAATATCAACCATGTCATTAACCGTGGGCATTGAAAAACCCAAGCCAACTGAGCAGCCACTTGAACCAGATTGAAAAAGGGCAATGGTTTCTCGATAGCTCAAACTTGCAAAAAGGAGTGAAAATATGCCAAACCAGACACCCAACTTAAAAAAGCTCTTCTGAATTGAACTTGTTCCAAGCTTCCTATTAAATAACCAAAATCAGAACTTTTAATTAACACAGTTATCCGTGAAATAATCAATAACTCTTATTGGCCACAACAGTAAACCCTAAACTAAATGTCTTTCTGTGGAGTACAAAAAAGTACTTATACAGAATGTCCTATAAACACTTCACTAAGAAAAAACAATCTACAGTGTAAATGAAATCTGAAGTGGTACTTTTTTCTTCAATCAAAAGGAGTATTCGAACATGTTTAAGACATGGACATTAAAGAAGTAAGCATGAAATTACCAAAAAAGAGCTTTACCAGGCCAAGATAAAGACAAGGAAATCATAACTTATACACACTGTCGAAATTCAATTATCAAAAGGATTATTAAGTGAAGCCGCTTTTAGGCATAGGTCAATTTTCTCAAAAGGCCCAAAAGTAAACCATTGAAACAACCCTTTAGAACCCCAAAATCATTAATCATCCAAATATAGTACAACATTCCATTACCCCAACGTCATTAAGGGGCATCACCTAGTGTAGGGTTTGGAAGGGTCGAATGTACGCAATCTTACCCTTATTAACGATACCCTTCTTAATGATAAAACAAACAAAAAAGTGCTTTCTTTTGACCCTTGGTAGCAAATGTCAAGCTTTGGCCCCATCGAAATAAGGGGCAATCCAATTATAGTAGAATAAATTAAATTTAACAAAACATGAGCAGATTTTTCTGTTCATTCTAATACACAAACACCACACCATCAAAAACTTCCTATTCAGAAAAATACTTCAAGGAGAATGAAGCACCAAGAAGAAAATCGAAAAATGTCAAGATATAATCTCCATTAAGACTCAAGAGTTGTGTCGCATGATTCGCTAATCTCCCCGTGAATCGCGAATTGCAAATCGAACAAAAGCAAATTATGGTTGATTTTGGGTGAGTTTCCAATTTTGAGTGAATTCTGAATTCAAAAGGCGAATTAGCGGCGATGCTCAAGAGCCTTATATTGTGTTTTTTAATACCTTTAACAGATCAAACACCTTCTCCGCAACATATTTCTGCTGCAAAGTGGCACCCTTCTGCTGCACTTTGTCTGGATGAATGCACAATGTAGCCTTTCTGTAAACCTTTTTAACAGCTGCACCAGTAATTAAGTCGGTCAAAGAAACAGGCTGCCAGCCACACTCGGACCATAACACCTAGTCACCATTTAGAAAAACAAAAGCAATCAGCTGCTGCGGGATATTAGACAAAACCTCTATACACATTAAGTAACAAAGTAAATTTTTCCAAGGCACAATCATGATCTTAACAAGTAAATGGGGCACAATGATATATCCAACCACCTGATAAGTGATAGCTTCTTGAACTAGCAAAGAGAAATAGAAAAGAGCTAAAGTTGCAAATAAACATGATAACCATCACCAACATCAAGTCACCAGCCAATCACACCCAACACAAACACATCAAAGATTATCTCTTTGTTAAAAATAAACTTCATCACCATTCAAGACAGAATATAGGACAAAGTTGTAAACAATGCTTTAAACTCCTAGTGATGCCTACAAATGTGAAAAAATTCTGATACTACAAATCTAGATGTGTGGGGGAGATGGAAAACAAAACAACGTCCGGCTTGTCAACCAGTGAAGTTCAACACCACCAGCACATAAACGAACATTAGTACATACTGTCTCAGAAAAAAATTAGACATTTGTCAAAAATAGGAAAATAGTTGGAAACTATGCAGCATGTTTTGCAATCTTTACACGTGAATAGAATCTTATAAATAAAAAGCCTTCTAGATTGTAAAACAGAAAATTAACAATAATCATATGCAATTGTAGCTCAACCTTTGTTAAAGATTCAGTTTAAAAAAGGTTGATGGTGATTTATGAGCAATACTCAAAATAATAAAGATTGTGAAGAGCTAAAAATTTAAGAGTCATCCACGTATTACAAAGCCATACTTAACATGTTTATTGCTCCAGGTCGGATAACTCTTGTTAATTTCCCATGGATAATATATTAGTAACTCATGCAATGCCTAAAAAACTAGGAAAAGTTCTGAATCAATAGACCTGCTTAGTGAGCCTTTCAATTATTCAATCTATCAGTGGAATTAAAACACAACATTGATCAACATTCAGTTAAATGCATTAGAACATTAGCAAAAATCTTTTCTTCTTTGAGAAGGTGCTCAAGTGTGCTTTTTCTAGTAAATTGTAAGCAACACAAAGTTATGTTCTATCCCTTGTCTTGTATGAGCTCATTAAATAGTTGGAGGATCCCCAATGAATAGCTTCTTTCATCAGAGATATTCAAGATTTAACAAAATTAAAGTTGTTGAAAATGCTTTTTTTCATGTATACATAAACGGTTGAAGTGCCATTCTAGGATTAGCTCATCCAGAAGGTTGACACAGTATATCATTTGTAACATAGTCTAATTCAAAATAATAAAACAACATGTTCCAAGTTTCTTCAGAAATATTTTAACATGAATAGAAGACAATAATATTCTAGTTTTGATTTACTCAAGCAGGGGTATCTTCAGGTTTATTTTTATTTGAAATGAAACCTGCAAAGCATATATTATATAAATAGTAGCCAAAGATACAAGATGATGAGAGAAGGGATGCATATAGATAGTCTCTCCTATAGAGTCCGAGTTCCATCGTGCCACCAAATGTGCTACACTGTTACCATTTCGGTGCACTACACTACTCTGAAAACCCGACATAGTTAAAATCTGGGACTGATACTATCAAGAAGAAGAAAAAAAGGAGAGCAGCCCTTAGATTTGTTTGTGAGACCCATCATGATGTTAACATTGTCTCCTTCAAGTTGAATATAGGAGAAACCCAAGCGAATGGCCAATTTGACACTGAAGACAGCAACTGGGAGTTCACTTATATCAGGAGGCCACAGAACGCGCACCCTCCTAAACCCAGCAGCAAGCTGATCACAACTATTTTGTCACGATTCACCACCCCTAAACCTCTTATAGCTCCCGTAGAAACTTGGGCGTCAACATTTATTTTAACCCAATAACATTCTAGTTGTGATTCACTCAAGCAGAGGTATCTTCATGTTTGTACGTCACCATAAAGAGAAAGGGTGTTTTTCCTTTTCTCAAACGGAATGTTTCTTTACGTCATTAGAATGCACTGACATATTATTTTTAATAAGTGGGTGACGAATAGACAAACTGTAGATTTTCTATTTTGTGCTCAACAGATGGTATTAGCCATTTTTATTTTTATTTTTGATAAAGAAAAAATATTTTGTGATCAAAAGATGGTATTTGCCAAAATTATATTCAGATGCTTAATGCTTTCGCATCATTTGTGATAAATGGCTATGGGAAAATTTACCTTATCACCTCTGTCCCTTTGAATATTCACTTCTTTTTAAAAGTTTACTACTAGTTTGTAGTTGGTGAATAAGACAAAAAAACAAGTGAGTGGAATAAATAGGAGGATTATAGATGCTATTAGAAGAGAGAATAAATATGTGGATGAGATTAACGGTAAAATGTGTGGACAATATCCAAAAAAAGAAAAGAGCAGCGCAGGTGGGACAAACTAAAATGGAAAAGGATGAAAAATCATGGGGACAGCGGGAGAATTAGATTAAAATTTCTCCTAAAGCTAGAACAAGATCACTTAGGAATGATGTGTCCCTCTAGTTGATCATAACCACTTTTTTTGTTTTTGCTATCATACACTATAAACTTGTTTTTGTTGAAGTATATGGACCAGTCTCTTAAAAGAAAAACGTGAAAGTACATTTTTCCATTAGTTTGGAAAAAACTGAGAAATGAAACTAAAATCAATTTTTGGTTGTAACAAAACCAAAAACTAAAAATGAATCTAAACAGACCCTCATATTGATTTGCCATTTTCACAACCATAAATATTATAACAGTAATATGATGTTATTGGTTTATACTTACGTATTGCAGTGTTGACAGAAGAGCACGCAAGTTTCCTTCTTTCCCCGCTGCCCAACGTTTAATCTCAACATCAAGTGTTTCAGCAATCCTCTGGAATCAGCCAAACAAAAAAACAAATGAGTCATAAGTTATAAATTCAAGTGATTCTAATATTTTCATTTTACTACTTCTATCATACAATGGCTGACCTTCTTTATGGCCCATAGGGCGAAGCCCCTTAAATTAATTTTTATTATTTAAAATTCTTAGTCGACTTTTCTTTTAAATTGGTCACCCTACAATAATTGCGATCCACCACTACAAACATAGTTTCATATAACATTCAACAAGTCAACGACGACAAGATGCTACAAAATTGGCCTATCAAGGATTTGCACATGTGCACGGATGAACCTAAGAATTGGGCATCTAAGTCGGTTAATAAGCACTAGACAAATTACTGATAAAATGATAGTTCTTATTGTTATCCAAAATCTTTATCCCAAAAGACTGAGTCGCTTGTTTCTCATAGATCTGAAACAAAGATAGTTATAAGTAGGGTGGTCGGTATGGGAACAATAACACATCCTATTAGGCTAAACCATGAGGCACCCTTTAACTTTTACACATAACTCTCCTTTCACTGTTAGTTTTATAATGCGCCCTAAGGCGCAAAGGGTCCCTAAAGCCTAAATGCCAAGCGAAGGAGCAACCCTTTGGGTGAGAGACCCCCCCCTCCCCCCCCCCCCCCCCCCCCCTCCCCAAAAAAAAAAAAACCCAGTAAGAAACGAATAAAAACCCTGTGAAAAAACCCAGAAGAGATATAAAGATAAAAGAAGACATACATGTTGGTGCCTGAAGCAAAAAAGCACATGAGCTTCTTTCGAGGCAAAGACCAAAAGGTGATCTAGGACACTAGGTGATCTAGGACACTTGCCTTAAGAATTTACCTGCTTGGCCCTATCAAAGCGCCTACGCTTCACGCCTTAGGCGCAGCTAGGCGCACTTTACAATATTAACATTTCACGAAATATACCTAAGTTGACTCAGACATGGGTTCAGAACTTAAATAAATTTGTGCCTTTTACAAAATCAAGGAAACGTTTCATAGCGTAGTAAAGAACACTTGAAACACACTTCTATAAGACTATATCCAACACAAGTGAGTCCAATTATCTTAGCCTTTAAAGCAAGAAAACTAAGAATTCAAAGGGGAAACTCTCATCATGTGTCACAAAGGAAGGAACAATATTGTAGTGCGCTTAGCAAACAAATGATGAGTCGTTAAAATCAAGTTTGCGCTTTAACTCGAATTGTTCTCCTCGGGATCAATGATGCGGTGCACTTAGCAAACGAACGGTAATAAGTAATTAGTAAGTATTTATAGAACCCAAACAATATATATCGATCAAAGTGAAACATTTGCGACAAACAAACCAAATATAGTGAGCATCATTTTCAATGATGTATCTTTGCTTATTTCAGAAACAGAAGGATGGGTAATACATGAATATTTGATTTAAGTATCTCTACTTACATGTCTCTCGGATTGTTCCCTTTGAGCTTCAAGATCTCGAGCATTCTTCTCAGCCAAAGCCTTTTGCTGAAAGGCAAACACACATATAATGAACTTTTTTCATAGCCATTGTGATGAATTAACTAAGAGGACATCCAAAAGTCACCAAACCGAGTTAAAGATTGACATGAGTAGGGTCCAGCGAAATCCAAATTCGAACCCTATTCTTTTTTGGATCCAGATCATGACCTAAATCGATAAGGAATGAATTTGGAAAAAATAGGACTCTGACACAGACTCATAAGGTGTGGTGGGCCTAGGATACATATCTGAGTCCAACACATTTTATTTAATTTTGCACAAAAAGATTAATAAATATAAAATCAAATAAGATAAATTCATGTAAAAAGTCATCAAACCATTTTTTCATTTATGACACTTTTTTAATGTTGATGTAATATTTCATTCCATCATGTCTTCCAAATTTCACGTTATAAACAATATCAAACTCATCCAACCATTTAATTGTTTTTGAAAATGAAAAACATATTAAAAGAAATGCTTTCACATTATAAAACAAAACTAGTTAAAAGATAAACAACCCAACAAACGAAATTTTAAATTAAACTATCATATTTCAAAGTAACCAAATATGTACCATAGTAAACAAACAAAAATTTAGTGCATGAACAAAAATGTTATCAAGTCAATGGATGGACATTAAGCATATACCAACTATTGAATATTTAATATATCAAATAAAAATTCAGTGAAAAATTATGAATTGCACCAATAGACCAACATTTATGGAAACTAATCACTAATTGGTATTCAGTAGAAAGTAGTGTAATGAAATTAGTATCAAGTGATCAAGACATGTGTTCAATTTGAAATGAGTTACATTTTTTATTGTAATTTAGGATCTACGGATCAGACCTAAGTCTACAAATCTTGGACCCAGTCCCAATCTAACCCGAATCGATACGTTCCAAAATGGGAGGATTTAGACCCTTAAATTAAGGACGAATTTGGGTCTAGACCTATGAGTTCAATACCCATGTCCATCCCTAAACAAAGCATGTCTACAGAAGCATAATCATTTGGCAAAAAATAAAATAATTTTCAAATCAAGCATGTCTATTAACCAAGTCCACAAACCAGGAGATTCAATCCACATAGGTCTTAACTCTTAACTGTACTTTACGTAATTCTTAATGTGATCTATCAACCTATATTGGAAAAAAGGGTTCCGTAAAGAATATCATTCCCTAGGCCCAAAAAAATCATGTACTACAATCATATATTAAAAATCATATGGAAATATGACATTCTTTTTGGTATAAATTTGAGCTTGCGAAAGAACGGTTGTTCCCATTAATATGTAAAATCCATTGTTCATGATTTCAAGCGATTTTTGTTGGTCACTCCACTTCCAGAAGAAAAGAGTGAAGTTGAGACTAGGTGGTGTTGATTGTTGTTCGTGGATTTGGTAGCGGCTTAGTGAAGGGTTTTTCACTAAGTGTTGTTGTCAACTAAGTTAATTAAGACTAAAAACGTGGGTTGTGTGCTTTTTGACATGGAATTCAATTGGTGAAACAACATAAGAGAAAAATAGATTATAAAACCAACAAGAAGATACCATGTGGATCAACATGTTAGTAGGCCCTAATAAAAGCAGAGGTATCATAAATGTGGATCCTCAGGAGATGGTATAAAGACTAAGAAAAATGGGTATGTGGATATTTTAGTAGGATATTGTAGGGGATCATATATTTTAGTGAGGTAATTATAAACTTTAATATACAAAAGAGGAAAAATAAATTAGAGGCTTTAGTGGGGTACTATAGCTAGGAGTAGTATTCAAAACTAGTAATGGGGCAAGTTCAGCTTCAGTTAGACAAACTAAATCGCAAGAGAGACAAAATTAAAGGGAGGGAGGGAGGGAGTAGATAATAAGTATGATTGTTTATGAAGATGATCAGCAGATGTGAGAGTATTATTACATTTACCGGTTTTTCTTAAAACATACCTCCATAGGTTACGACTAAGGCATTGTCATTATTTTCGCGTTACTCCCTAAAAATGTAACGCATCGAGACTAATGTTCCAAATATCCAGTAATCAAGAAAAGTGAGACTACAATGGAAACAATTTGCAACATTATTGAGCTACAGCTTGATCGATTAAAGGCAAAGACATCATCATTTTTTTTTCTTTTAACATTCAGTTTCTATGGGATGTACATGATAAAAAATAGCATATAAACAGGATGTGAAACAAAAACACATACAGCACGTTCTTGGGTCCTTTGGTGTCGTTCCATTCGAGCACGGCGTCTTTCTTCGGTTTCCCCTTCAACTTCTTGAAAATCACTTGATGATGAGGGACCTTTTACAAGGAAGACAAAGCTGAAGCATAAGCTTTCTAAGGAGGGCACCTCATACATTAGATAAAAACACGAGGAAAAATGAAAATGCTAAAATGTAATTCAACATGCTGATTCTATTACCTCCAAATATTGAACTTAGATCGTCTACAATATTTGTTGAAGAAGATGCTTTTCTCATGCTGGAGGAGGAATTAACAGAGGTTCTGGTTGTTTGAGGAGCTGGTTTACTCTGAAACTGAGTTTCAAATGGATCCTGAAAATTACATTTAAGATGTATACAAAAAAATCTGTCAAATTTCAAACTTCAAACACATGCCTAGAATATAACTTAATTGGTACACACCGACGAAGCAGCCCTAGGCCTTGGTGCACTGCTTGCGCGGCCCATGTTAAAGAATGATTCGAGATCATTTTCATTGTTCTGATGATTTACTCTCGCCGCAGACGCAGCTCTCTCACGAGCTTCTTTCTCCCGGGCTTCTCTCTCACGTGCTTCTTTCTCCCTGGCTTCCCTCTCACGTGCTTCAGCTTTCGCCTTTTCCCTTGCTTCAGAAGCAGCCTTTTCAGCTCTTTCCTTAGCCCCAGCAGCCGCCCTCTCCCGTGCCTCAGCCTGTGCCCTCTGTACTGCAGCCTTTTCAGCACGTTCTCGGGCTTCAGCTTGTGCTCGCTGAACAGCGACCCTTTCAGCCCTGGTACGAGCTTCAATAGCTGCTCTTTCACGAGCTTCCTTTGCAACCCTTTCAACAGCCTGCCTGGCGAGCTCCCTTTCCCTCTCAATTTTCCTCTTCTCTCTCTCTTTTTCCTCCCTCTCTTTCTCAACACGCCTTTTCTCCTCTTCCTCCCTTTGTCTTCTTTCTTCCTCTTCCTTTTCCTTTTGCTTCCGTTCACGTTCTAGCTGTTCTTGATTTTCCCTAAATTCTCTCTCAGAAGCATTGAATGCAGGAGTCTCCTCCTTTTCAACATGCATAGATTCCCTGCTCCTAGAGGCCTTTGCATTTTCTCTCTCTCTTACTCCCTTTGCATGCCTAAATTTAGCTTCAGCTCTTTCCATGGCCTCCTTCATGGCTGCAGCAGCAACAGAATTGGAGGCATAATCTTCACTGGATCGGGCATTTGAGCTTGCATCCACATCACTGTGCTTCACTCCCATAGCAAATTCCTCCAGCTCATCAATGGGAGACGCAAAAGATCCTTTTGCCCCAGAAGGAGCAGATTTCGGAGACTGGATATTTGGTACAGAACCAGGATATGTAGAATACTCATTAACTTTTTTGTGCACATTTGAAGCAGGAAAAGAACCAGATTCCCCTCTAGAAAAGCGAGCTGGTCTTGGAGGTGGTGGTCTTGAAGGAGGCGGAGCAGCCGTAGGTTGTGTAAAGAGAGGAACTTCTGACACAGTGAGCCATATATCCTCGGATGATCCCACATTTTCCTCAGAACTAGGAGAGACATACCCATGAAAGTTTGACTCCATAGAGCTAGCATTTCTATGAACAGGGGACGAAACATGTGATGTAGACCAACTAGTTTCTGCACGCACTGAAGGCATCTCAAAGATACTGGGTTCTGCTTGATTCTCTGCCGGCATCTTATTCTCAAAACCTCTTTCAGGGCTTCTTACAGAAGACTTTTGGCTTGCATCATCACCAACTGAAGCTTGTCTTCCATAAACTGTGGATTCTCTCCCAAAAACATTTGTATTCTTTTCTTCCACCTTGGTCTCAGCTGAAAATGTAGGCCCAGAATTGGCAAAGCCACCAAGGGGATCCAAATCATCAAAGACTCCTCCCCTACTTGAATTTTCAGCTGTTTTTCTGCCAGACTTGTTAAGATTAGCAAACTCCTCCAAAGGATCAACAAAGGTCCCAGAGGTGGATGACACCGGAGTTGAAGTTGAGTCTAGGACAACAAAAGGATCATCTATTACGCTTGAAGCCTTTCTACTAGCATCTGATGAAATCCTATTAGAAAACGATACCACATAAATTTTCAAAAACATAATCCAAAAAAAACGAAAAATCAACTCTTACTTACCATAGATCAAGCACAAGATTGCGGCAGAAGCAAGAAAAGGGGGACATAGGTGAATACATGACGTCCATCTACAGTGAATCAAAAAATACTCGGAATTGTCTAAATCCATTATTCCAGTCCCTCTAAAGCCCGCCTAAAAACAATAACATGCCATTACCCACACTTGGCTCCCACCTAGTAACAAAAAAGTTATTTTTGGTAGACTTTTAATTGCCAACATCACAAACAATTTCACATAAATGAGAAGCACAAAAGATTAAATGATAATTTTAGCATAGCCTGTTATAATACCAAAGCCAAAAACTATGAATCTGACTGCATAGAGAATGAACATAAAGAATTGCAGCAACAACAAAACCTATGACAAGGTCAAAATGACTAGCAGCTAGATCTAAAAAGTTTGCATCAAAGATAAAGTCTACAATTTTTGTCGATGACTAATTGCTACGTTGAATGCAAAGGAAGTGTTTATGGAAACTTTCCTAATTGAAAAACAAAACTAAAAATTGCAATAGCATTCCATTCAACAAAGTATTAGATCACATTGCCTATAACATCCCAAAACATTTTACACATTAGTGTTTCTCTAAAATCCCGCCTTCTCTTTCCCTACATATAGTGCAAAGTATCAAGAGGTCACGGTAATAGTCATCAAACAACTTTCATGATAGGTTTTGCGATCATCATGCCTACATTACGGTTGCAATATCCTCAAAAAAATTTAAAATACAGCAAAAATGCACTAATACCATCAATATTTTGCACTATATAATGTACCCAAATTCCCATATAAAATCTGGTTGTCCATTTCCTCCCTTTGAAAGGTGCACCACCCCACTCTTCTTTGGGTTTCTTTATTGCCTCTCTTATCTTCTTTATTTGGATGTTCCCTCTTCTGGTAATTTTATTTTCTTTGTCTTTTGACTAAATCTTTCTTCATCTCGGCATTTGCTTCCTCTTACTCACAAAATTTCATTATTTCTCTATCACAAATTTAACAATAATAAGCTCCATTGAAAGCTCTCATCACAATGTAAGACTACAGACATAAAAGGAATCATGAATTTTTATTTCCCATTAAATTTTTATTTTCTCTACACATTTTTGGTTGTTTCCAAGAAAAAACAAGCAACTCTGAGCAACACGCATGTTTAGAAGTCTTCTTGTACGGAATATTTTGTCATTTCAGTTTCAAATGTTTCAAATGCCAGGGCGTCATTTAAGAGAGACCTATTTCCTGGAGTTTCTAAACAGAAACATAACCAAGATGCCACACCAAATAGCTCAATAACCACCGATAATAAGCTGCCACAAAATCTACTAGAATAAACTTCTAACGGATAAGATCTTCCTACAAAAAGTGCCCCTCTAAGACAAAAATTTTAACCCTCATCGAGCACAAGATCTATAGATACCCAAGTCAGACTTCCCACATATGCATGTTGAGGGAGAGGAAACTAGTAGAAATTGCTTAACAACAAGGATCTTTCTACAGAGAGCACCCGCCAAGACAACAATTTTAACACATCCGAGTTATTGCATCACTGTACATAAAGAAGCTAACCACAACCAAAGCAATGAATCAATGATCATGACTATTGGAGAATACTCATACCACTACAAAAGCAAAGATCGACTAGCTAGTTCTTGTGTATTTCTACTGATTGAAAATCACAATGCTAATATGCAAGTGTTACGACTCAAGCTCGTCCTCCTATAAGGTTCACGTATAGAAGAGCTAAAAGGAATGTCTAGAAGCTTTTAGAATTCTTGGGAATCTTTTCTGTTTTGCTGAGTTGGCTAGTTTGTTATGAAATTTCAAAGTTTGTTATGAGGTAGCAAGTAGTTAGTAGAATACCCTTATAATGTCTATATAACGAAGAGGGTGAAGAGAGTCTAAAATCATCGTGAGTATTGCAATAGCTTGATAGCTTATCCAGGAGAATAGGGCCACTCGAAGTGCTCTCCCCTAATTGGCATACTGCCCAATACAATAACTCTTCCCCTATCTTGTTTCTTTCTTTCTGTTCTTTCTTATTCTTTCTTATAATCATTGTCTTCTTGTGTAGTAATTGCTTAATCTTATCAGCAAGCAAGTGATAAACGTCAGTAGAAGTGCTGAACATCATTGCTTAATCTGTCAGTATCACACTTCATTTTAATCACTGCGGGAAAAAAGAAAACTCAAGACTAAACAAATCCAAACACCTATAGAAGGGATGGGTGTAGGCGAGTAGCTAATTTTATCGCTTAAGAGCTACTACCTCCATTCCAAAATACTTGCAACATTTGCCTTTTTTTCACGCAATCCAATGCACTAATTCAATCCTTAATATCTAAAATTATGTATAATATAAAATTATAAGAATTTGATATTAATAATCTTTACATCGAGATCAATCAAACAAGATCTCACTTGACTATGTTTTAACTTATAGATTACTTATTAATCACAAATTAAGGGAGATAAGTGAATAGTGCTTATTTTTCGTATGTTGCAACTATATTAGAACTGAGGAAGTATTAACCTTCTACATGCCTATTTAACACCCCCCCCCTTTTCACTATCAGCCACATATCATGCCTTCTCAAGATCATTGTCCATCATTACACATGACTAAACAAAATATTGACTCGTATCCATAATCAAAGTACTCATGTCCATCTTCATACTGATTATCTACAAAATCTACTTTGGCTTAATAGAATCAAATCCACATTGTAAAAGAACATACCCCAAAATACTGCATTGACAATCAGTTAATCACATTAAGACATTGAAGAACAACTCACAAATACTTTTTTAGGGAAATTCCACGCAATAATCCTAAATTTTTGGCTTTTCCACAAATGTTTTTTAAATCCACATGGTGACCTTCAAATTTCAGCTTTTTCTTGTGGCAGATAAAATGTTAAGTTTTTGGTTGAATTAAGTATTTATTTCAATTGAATTTCGAAAATATGTAGCCAATGAAGGTGATCATGACGTTTGTTTTTTAAAAATATGTCATTGCGTTGGGTAAAAAAAACCATAAAATTAACAAAAATCTCTTTTTTTGTCTACCACGTCGGAAGGTAAAGGTCACCATGTGGATTAAGCAAAGATTTGTCTACCACGTGCAAAAGCCGAAAGTTCAGGATTCCCACAGGAATTTTCCTAATTTTTATATTAAAGGTAGGCTGAGGAAAAGTAAGGTCCAAGTGCGAGACGAATCCAACAAAATCAGCTTACAACACTCAATTTCGCACAAAACCAGAGTATACTTTCTAACACTTTACCAACGATAATACTATACAATAGCACAATCAACCCACAATACTAACACAATTCGTTTGTAACACTAATAATTCAATTAAGTATATCAACAACAGCAAAAGACAAACCATTTAATTAAGCATACTTCAACCGAAAAGAATCGACTTAAACTCAAAAAGAGCAATCAAAACCTCAGCATTATTATACCTGCTAGAAGAAGTGGCACTTCCACTACCAAAGCCTGGCAACAAATCATCAAAACTAGGAATACTACCCTTTTCATTTCCCTTCGACACCGAACCTGACCCTACTGACCTCGACGACTGCTGCTCCTTCTTCCCTAACCCTCCTAATAGATCATCAAATGCATCCCCCTTCCTTGTAGTGGAAGAGGAAAATATATCATCATACTTCATGGAGCTCGAAATATCATCATCATAAACCGGCTTATCAAAAACAGGCAATGACGAAAACCTTGGCCCAGAATCACCTCCACCACCACCACCTCCATCACCACCAAAAATTGAATCGAAATTCACCGAATTATTAACCTTTGAAGAATTATTATTATTATCAACCTTTTTACTAAAGAAAACATCACCTAAATCGGCAAAATCATCTGAGTTCGTTTTGCGATTAGAACGAAATGGGGTTTCATGATCGTCGATAAAAGAAGAAGAAGACGATTTGGTACCTCCGATCTCGAAATTAAAAGTTGAATTTGACTTCGAATTTGAAGAAACAGAAGTCGGTTTAGAAGATGCCATTGGAGCAGCTTTACCTTGAGGTTTAAAGCCATAATCGCTGGACAATAAACCTTGAAAATCGTTCATTTTGTTGTTGTTGTTCCCTCTCGATCAGAGGACAATGAGAAAGATGAAGAAGACGAAAATTGGAGAAAATTTAGGGCTAGGGTAATGATTTGAAAAGAAGTTGGCGATCATGGAGTTTTTTTTTTTTTTTTTTGAAAGAAAGGGGGAAAATGTTTTATTATTACTAGACAAGTTACATTGAAGAAAGATGACCAACAATAATCAGAAAATATATATATATCCGTTAAATGTTATTTGCAACTTTTGCCATTTTTTTCCGCTCAAGGTTATTTGTAACTCACTTTTTTTTCCCTTTTTTAGTAAAAACTAACCAATCTAATTACTTATCCCATCATTTTCTCCCTCCTTTAATTATCTATCTCATCATTTTCTCTCTCCTTCTTTCCCTTAATTACCTATTCCTACTTCCTCTTTCCTTCTTTCACTTACTTACCTATCCCTACTTCCATTATTTTCACTCTCCTTCTTTCCATTAATTACTTATCCCTACTTCCTCTAATTAAGACCTACCAAAAAATGCATTGGCAACCGCAAAGTGTACTGCGGTTGCACATAACATTTAACTGAGGTAATATATATATATATATATATATATATATATATATATATATATATATATATATATATATATATATATATATATATATATATATATATATATATATATATATATATATATATATATATATATATATATTTTGAAAAGTAGGAATTCTATATATATCTGAATAACCAAAATACGCTGGAGCTTGGAAGCCCCAACACCGCCGGCATTAAAAACCCCGCGAGGGGAAAAAGCCATTGGAGTTGGGGGCCAAGAACCAGGCCACCACAACATCGCATAGGGGTGGACTATGCAAAATGTAAAAAGAAAAAACAAAAGTTCGACACACCACCAGAGCTCTCACAAAACTATCACCTTACACTCCATCCTAAGGAGCTCCATACACCTCCACATCGCATAAATATCCTAGCCACGCCACAGAAACAAACACAAAAAGGAATACCCGAGCAGCAGGAGAGCACCATAGGCACAAGCAAGAAACATCAAGGCTTGGCCTCAAAACTAATACAAGAAACAACCAAAAGAAGAGCAAAACAAGGCTCTTTTCCAAAGCAAAAAACAAAAGCCAAAATACATCAAACAATAACAAGACTCTAATAAAACTCCAAGCTTCACTTCCTTCCAAGCTGCTGAGTTCCTTTCCATAGACGTGCCAATAAAAACACCATACACAGCTACACCAAAATATCAGCAGAATGTGTAAGAAAAGAAATGATGGGAAGCTCAACGCCCAGTAGCTCCTTGGCCCAAATACGAATTCGCATCTTCAAAGATTGTATAAAGAGTGTAGCATCCCATACTTTGTTCTCGAATTTGATTTTGTTCCTTTCATACCAAATTGACCAGATGACGCATCCAAGAATGAGTTTCCAGACTTTCCCCCTGCAATTTTTCGGTCTAAGGCTCATCCAAGCAATCAAGAACTCCGAGCATCGATTTTGAAAGACGCCCGATATGCCCCACCAATGTAAGACCTGCATCCAAATACGCCAAGAATATGAACAAGAAAAAAGTAAGTGACAGTTTGATTCCATTTCATTTACACATAAGGGACACAACCCATTTGAAGGATCGATTAAGCCTTTATTCACCAACAAGTCCCCAGTTTTCAGTTTTTCAAGGTTAGCAAGCCAAAGGACAAGTTGAGCTCGAGGTGGGACTTTTATTTTCCAAATAAGGTTTACAATAGACTTTGGAAGGATTGGATCATAGGGTGCATAAAGTCTTTCCACAACCTCACTAATTGGAAATTTATGTCGTTCTTGACCATCCCAACAAACACCGTCAGCTCTATCCAAGATTGAGAGGAACTGATCTGCAATAAGGGTTAATCTCTCTACATCACCAGTTTCCCACTCAAACAACCTGCGTCTCCAAGTAAATTGCCAAGACCACACACCATCATACCAAGCACCCATTTGATTTACCAAAGCATCACATTGTTCTGAAATGGAAAACAATCTGGGGAAAGCAAATTTCATCGGGCCCAAAGTGCACCACTTATCATGCCAAAAACGAGTAGTAGTGCCGTTTCCCACATTCACACTCATACCTGCTTCCACAATTTCCCTAATCTTCCTTGTATCATCATCATTTTTCAATAATTGTGCCCATGTCCCACTTTTTATATGGCTAAACGACTCAGATGAAGCCTTTAACCCTTTTATGTTATAAATAGAAATTAATATCCTCTTCCAAAGTGAGCTATCATTTTCTGTAAACCTCCACCACCATTTAAAGAGCAAGATTAGATTCTTATGCAAGATGTTTCCCACTCCAAGCCCTCCTAAGGATTTCGGAAGCTCAACATTTGACCACTTAACGGCAGGAGTTCTCAAAGTTTCATCTGCAGACACACCCCAGAAAAATTTTCTTTGAAGCTTGATTATTTGATGGGCGACTGACTTGGGCATTAGGAAAATGCTCATATAGTATATTGGTAGGCTATTCAAAACACTCTTGATGAGTGTGAGCTTTCCGGCTCTAGAAAGGAGCTTCGCCTTCCAAGAAGAGAGTCTATTCTCGATCTTTGCTATCACCGGTCTCCAAGCAGAACTCCTTTTCATAGAAGCACCAAGCGGTAAACCCAGATATGTAATTGGACACGCATCATGCTTGCATCCGAATCTTGTAGCCAATGTCTCCACCCACACAATATCAGTTGTGCTCCATGAGATGATAGTTGATTTGCTATAGTTCAAAGTAAGACCTGACATCAAAGAAAAGACATCGAGTATACGGAAATAATTTGTGACAACAGTGTTATTCCTGGGGACAAATATTAAGGTGTCATCTGCAAATTGTAGATGTTTAAGATTAACCTGATCCTTCCCGATATTAACACCTTCAATCAAATTCAACTCCTCGGCCCTTTTCAACATACACACCAAAGCCTCACTGACAAGGATAAAAAGATATGGGGAGAGTGGATCCCCTTGTCTTAAGCCTCTCCCCATCTTTATTGGTTTTAGGGGTGAACCATTAAGAAGGATTGATAACGATGCAGTGCTAACACAATTCATGATCCATTTTACCCATTTGGGACCAAATCCCAATTTCTCCAACACCTGTTTAAGAAAAGACCATCTCACTGAATCGTAAGCCTTTTGAAAATCAAGCTTAAGCAGTGCACCTGAAACTTTCTTCTTCTTGAGCCATGCAATAGCCTCGTTTGCAACTAACACTTTCCATTACAAAGGCACTTTGGGACTCGTCTATAAGAGGGGCTATGACCTCCTTTAGCCTAGCCGATAGGAGTTTAGAGATGATCTTATAAATCGCTCCTACCATGCTTATAGGCCTAAAGTCCTCGATCGAGTTAGGATTCAACACTTTAGGTATTAGAGTAACCCATGTGACATTAATAGCACTAGCCTCCTCGCCCCTCTCCAAGAATCGGATCACAAAGCTGTAGATATCCTCACCAATAACATCCCACATTTCTCTAATAAATTTAAAATTGAATCCATCATACCCAGGTGCTTTGTCTACACCACAAGCCCATGCTGCAGCCTTTACCTCCTCCCTCGAAGGCAATAATTCAAGGGCCCTAGCCTGTTCTCTATTTAAGGTCGAATGGTTGCCTAACTCAAATTCAATTTCCGGTAAGTTGGCTTGAGAGAATCTTTCTTCAAAGTATTTACTAATTTCTCTTTTGAGGTTTCCCATCCCATTCACAACATTCCCATCAATTTGTAACTGGGTAATCTCATTCTTTTTTCTTCTTATCATGGTAGTCGCATGAAAGAACTTTGTGTTATGATCCTTCAAGCTAAAGCCATATGATCGGGCTTTCTGTCTCCAAAGTCTCTCACGTCGAATCAACCAAGCTTGGAGGTGACCATTCAAGGCTCTCAATCTTGCACATTCAACATCATTTAAAGGTCTTGATTCACCAATAATCTGCAATTCATGTATAGCATTCTCCAAATTTTGTATGTTACTATCCATATTTCCAAATTTTCCCTTGCTCCAAGATCTCAGTGGGCCCTTTAAAGCTTTCAACTTATTAAAGACACTTATATTCGGTAGGTTTTGCCACTCCTCTGCAACTACTTCCTTAAAATCAGGACTTGAAAGCCAAAAATCAAAGCTTCTAAAAGGTTTAGGTCCCCAGTTTTCGGTTATCTCCAAGGATAGCAGGATTGGGTTGTGGTCCGAGAAACATTTTTTAAGACCCTCAAGTCTCATGTTTGGGAATGTAATGAACCACTCATCATGACAAAGACCTCTATCTAACCTACTATGTGAATTGCCCCTACTCCAAGTGTAGTTTATTCCCTGAAGAGGAATATCAATTAGTTGTAGGTCTTGAGTCCAGTCCACAAAATCCTGCATACTAGACAGGTTTCTAAATTGACCAATTCTTTCCCAAGAGTGTAACACCTCATTATAATCTCCCAACAATAAAGTAGGTTTGTTAATTTCTAGCAGGATCCTTTTCAGTTCATCCAACATACTCAACCTTGCAGAGCTATCATTAGGAGCATAAACAATCCCAATACAACAAACAAATGAATTCTTTACCACTTTTCCTTCTAAAATAACCCATCGATCCCCAACATGTCTACGGTCTGCACAGAAAAGACTAGAGTCCCAAATCACAAGTAAACCACCACTATTGGATTCTGAAGCAAGACATTCACACCAATCAAACCCATCTCCACCCCACAATCTCCTCACCCTTCTATCAAAAGAGTTTTTATGCTTTGTTTCCACTAACCCCAAAAGAGAAACTTTCCTCCTGCAGATAATATTTTTGATACTAATACATTTTTCACCTTTACCAAGACCTCGCACATTCCAACATAGCAAATTCATATCAACAAAAATAAATAACACCAAGGAAAAGATAGAGATCTTACAGTCCTAACCCCTACTCGGGTTGTTTTTCTCCATAGCCGAGAGCCTTTTTGATTTTCTAAGCTCTGAGATAACTGCTCCTTCGTTTGCTGCTTTAATGCCCATTGATTTTGCAAGATTCCATGTTTCGATTGCTTCATCTCTATCCATGGTTGGGGTTGAAGGAACAAAGATTGGATCCGGAAGTGAATAAGCCAATCTCTTTGGTCGTCCTCTTGGTTTTCTAGAGCTTTTTTCTTCCACCTTTTTTGACCCACTACCCACACTACCTTTGTTGAAACTTCCATGGAAGACACCCATTGTCGAGATTAATGAGCATTCAATTGAGGCCATTGGGTCAAAACGCGGGCTGCCGCACCTAAGAACCGGACAAGAACCAAAGAGCACAGCCTCTGTTTCATCCAGTGTTGGTTTTTCACCCTCCCCTTCACTGTTCAGCTGTTCGAAAGTTGGGACATACCCATCACTATGCTCCTCATTGTAATCCCCAGACCGTTGTACCACATTATCAATCGCCTCTAATTGTACTTCTGTGTCCCCTACATCCCTTTCTCCATTTAAGTCCACGACCTCCACATCATTATACTCATCTTTTTGCATTTGACTGGTGATCATATCCATTAATCTATCCGCAGCTTCAATATCATGTTGCAAATTAGTGGCATTTGTGCATTGTTGCCCATTTAATACGTTGCCAAATATACCATCAGCAGCTGGTACACATTGCTGTGCCACTGTTTTCCCATTTTTATCATCTAGTTGAACTTGACTATTATGTAATTGCTGAAATTCAGTGCAAGTTGCTTGCTTTAATGCATCATCATCCTTCCACTAGTGGAAAAAAAGCTATTGGCTGCTGCTTATTGGCTGCGGTTGTTAGGAAAACGCAGCCCATATGAGAATTAAAAAAGCGGGAAAAAAGAACAGTACTAAGGGGCTGCGGTTTTTGGCACTGACCGCAGCCCTTAACTCCTTAAAAAATTCATCAAAAAAAAAAATACTAAAGGGGCTGCGGTTTTATGGATGTCCGCAGCCCTTAATTATTCCAAATTAATAAAAAAAATAAAAAAAAAAAATTAAAGCAAAGGGGCTGCGGTTTTTAAGGTTGTCCGCAGCCCTAAATATTACCAAATTATTAAGGAAAATTAAAAAAAATAAAATGGAGCAAGGGGCTGCGGTTTTTAACCCCTGTCCGCAGCCCTTATCAGTTTCATAAAAAAAAAATTAAAACCGCCTAATTTTATAACGTTCACTTTGCTCTTCATCATATGCTACTGTTTCTTCTTCATACACACGACATTTCTAGCTTCTTCATCTTCTTCATATTCTCTCCTTCTTGCTCTTCAATTTGGCTCGAAAATTTGGCTCTTCTTCAATCGAAATCTTGAAAACTACTTGAAAATTACTTCTCTTGCTCTTCTTCTTCACTTTGGCTCGAAAATTTGGCTTGAAAATTACTTCTCTTGCTCTTCATCTTCACTTGAAAAATCTTGAAAACTCTTGGTCTTCTTCTTCTTCTTCTTCTCTTCAAAAACCCACGAAAATTCTTATAACTTTTACATTTCAAACACCCACGAAATTTATCTTGCTCTTCTTCTTCTTCTTTTCAAAAACGCCAACTCTAGGCCCTCGAAAACAACTTGTTCTTGTTCTTCTAGACCCACGAAATTTAGGGCTTATTGAGCATTTTTTGACATTCTTGACCCACGAAATCCAAGGTATAATATTAGTTTTTTTTTCATTGTTTTTTAGGGTTTAGTTATTTAGTTATGTATGTTGTTTTTGTACTAATTAATTTTGTTTTTGTTTTACATTGTAGAGGTTACACTCATTGAAACCCACAAAATCTCAAGGTATTATTTGGATTTTAAGTTTTCAAGTTCATTGTGTTTTAGGGCTTAATTATTTATGTATATTGTTAAAATGTGTTTTATTATTGTATATATGTTTTAATTATTAGTATTAAATTGAATATATGTAATTTTATGGTTAAAAGATTTATTTTTATGAAATATATAATTGATGAAGTTTGGTTATACATGAATTGATGCATGATTGATGAATTGATGATGTTTGATGTATGAAATATAGAATTAGAATATGTTTGATTGTTAGGGCTTAATATTTATGTATTTTTGTGGATAAATTGATGAATTTTATTTATTAGGGTTTAATGTGTTTGGTATAAATAAGTATATATGTTAAAAGGTTGTGTATTAATTTTGTTTTGAATTAAATAATCACACTTAGGATGACAAAAGATCGTTCTTGGATGTATGGAAGCATTGAATCGTCGGAATTTATTGATGGCGTGTTAGAATTTTGTAGTGTTGCGGTTGAACATCAAATTAGGACGGGGGGAGTTGGTTTTTATTGCCCATGTGTCAATTGTGGCAATGTATCAAAGGTAGATAGTGTTTATATGCTTAGGGAGCACATACTCCGACGTGGGTTTAGGCCTCAATATCATGTTTGGGTTTGGCATGGTGAGGAGGGAGTTTACAAGGAAAATAGGGTTGTTGAGGATGTCAATAATGTGGCCGATGTTAATGAGGATGTAGTGGATGAAGAGAATGTTGATGAGGATGTGGATCGTGTTGATGAGATGATGGAGGGAGTCGAGGATGAGTTAGGAAAACGTCCTCGTGTATTTGACTTGTTGACAGAGGCTTCTCAAAAGCCTTTGTATCCTGGATGTACAAAGTTCACCAGGCTTACAGCAGTTTTGACGATTTTCAACATTAAGTCAAAGTTCAATTGGAGTGACACTAGTTTCACAATGTTATTAGAAGCGTTAGGTGAGATGCTTCCCGAGGGAAATGAACTTCCAAAGTCGACATACTATGCCAAAAAGCTAATGTGTCCTTTCGGGTTAGAGTACCAGAAGATTCATGCGTGTCCGAATGATTGTGTATTGTATCGGAATGAAAACGAGAACTTAGAAGAGTGTCCTAGGTGTGGGTTATCGCGTTACAAGCGTAAAGGGGCTCGAGATGCTAAAGGGCCCCCGGCTAAGGTATTGTGGTATCTTCCAATAATACCAAGATTCAAGCGCTTGTTTTCTATAAAGAAAGATGCGTTAAATTTGAGGTGGCATGCAAATAGGGTGAAGAAAGATCACTTGCTCACACATCCATCCGATTCTCCGGAGTGGAAGAGTATTGATAGGTTGCACAAGACTTTTGGGGATGAAGTTCGTAATTTAAGGCTCGGACTGTGCACGGATGGAATGAACCCATTTGGCAATCTTAGTTCTCAACATAGTACTTGGCCGGTACTTTTAGTTATTTATAATTTGCCACCTTGGTTGTGTATGAAGCGTAAGTACATTATGCTTTCGCTTCTTATCTCGGGCCCTAAGCAACCTGGTAACGACATAGATGTATATCTTGCACCTCTTGTTGAGGATTTGAGAAAGATGTGGGATGAAGGAGTTTCCGTGTATGATGCATATGCTAATGAGGAGTTCACCTTGCGTGCAATGCTTTTATGCACCGTTAACGATTTTCCGGCTTATGGAAACTTATCAGGGTATAAGAACAAAGGGAAGAAAGCGTGCCCAATATGTATCGATGACATGGAATCCACGTGGATTCCTAAGTGCAAACATGTATTCATGAATCATCGAAAGTTCCTCCCACGAGATCACCAATACCGTAAGAAGAAGAAGATGTTCAACGGGGAGGTTGAGGACCGTGTAGCTCGTCGACCGTTGTCCGGTTATGAGGTTTACGAACAAGTTAAGGGGGTTGAAACTGTATTTGGTAAAACAGGGCAAGTGCAAGGGGGTGAAGATCGACTGTGGAAAAAAGAATCAATCTTTTGGACGCTTCCATATTGGAGAGATCTACAGGTTAGGCATTGTCTTGACGTTATGCATATAGAGAAAAATGTATGCGATGCCATACTCGGGACTCTCATGAACATTCCGGGTAAGACAAAGGATAATAAGGCCGTGCGAGATTACTTTGAATGTAAGGGTATTCGTCCGGAGTTGTGGGCACAGGTTAAGGGGAGTAAGAAAAGAGAAAGAACTGATGAAGTTGGTGGTAGTAGCAAGGGAAAGGTCGGTAAGAAGAAGATGAGTAGTGAAAAAGTTTATTTGCCTCCAGCTTGCTACACATTGTCCAAAGCAGAGAAGCGAGCCTTTTGTGAGTCTTTGTATGGCATTAAGGTTCCCTCTGGGTACTCATCTAACATGAAGAGATTTGTGACCCTTAATGGTGAATTGAAGTTGGGAAGCATGAAATCTCACGATTGCCATGTAATGATGCAAGTGTTCTTACCGATCGCACTACGTGGAATATTGCCAAAACATGTGAGATATGCTATTACCGAGCTATGTTCGTTCTTCAACACTATTTGTAGTAAAGTTCTTGATCCCTTTAAACTTGATGCTCTTCAACTCGACGTGATTGTAACTTTATGCAAGTTTGAGATGTATTTTCCACCTTCTTTCTTTGACATAATGGTTCATCTTATTGTTCATCTTGTTCGTGAAATCAAGCTTTTAGGTCCAGTTTTTCTAAGGTGGTGCTATCCTTTTGAGAGACACATGGGTGTGTTACAAAACAAAGTGAGGAATCCAGCACAACCAGAGGGGAGTATGATTCAAGGCACTGTAAGCGATGAGATTGGTAATTTTATAGCCGAGTATATGGCTATGGCAAAGCCTATTGGACTACCCACCTCTCGACATGAAGGAAGACTTGAGGGAAAAGGAACAATTGGATCTAAAACAATCACACCTTCTCGGGATAGTCTGTTACAAGCACACCTGTATGTGTTGCATCATATTTCAGAAGTTCATCCTTTTTTGAATGAGCATTTTGATATATTGCGCGCAAAATATCCGTCTAGAGGTGATAGGGCATTGATGCAGTTGCATAACAAGACGTTCATTGATTGGTTTCATAACCGAGTAATATGTGAAGAACTAAAGGGTGTATCTGAAACTGTTAAGTGGTTAGCTTTTGGTCCTCGTGATGATGTCAACAAATATGAGGGTTACGATGTCAATGGGTTTACATTTTGGACTGAGAGTCAAGATAAGAAGTCATCGTATCTGCAGAATAGTGGGGTTTCTATTTTGTCGTCATCTACATTTTACGCGAGTGCCAAGGATCAATCGCCGGTTGATGCTAAATCGGTATACTACGGGCGGGTACATGAAATATGGGAGCTTGACTATTGTACTTTCACTATGGGTCTTTTCAAATGCAAGTGGGTGGATAATAATCGACGATGCGTTAAAAATGACGACCCTTGTGGATTCACTCTTGTAGACTTGGATCGCTTGCGTGATGGTGAGGAGCCATTCATACTAGCCACACAAGCCAACCAAGTATTTTACACTGAAGACCCTTCTAATAAACAATGGTCTATTGTTGTACCGGGAAAAAGAAGTATCCTTGGTATAGGTGATGTTGAGGATGAGGAAGAATATAATGCTTTTGAAGACTCCCCGCCCTTTATCAATCCAAAATCGGTGAATGAAGATGATGAAGATGTTGGTTATATGCGTGTAGATCACACGGAAGGAATACATTTGAATTAAGTGATTCACAAGGTATGAATTATTTAAGGTTATTAATTTTGGCATTTTCGGGCGTAAAGTAGCTTAAACGTTGTTTGTTATGAATGAAACTTGGCACACACCACTATTTAGTATATATAAATGTGTTGAAGTTGTTAGAATTGATAATAGTTGTCATATGCTTGAAATTAAGGGTCAAGTTGCGTTTTTTAACGGTTTTGAATGAAATTGTCATTTTCGGGCGTAAAGTAGCTTAAACGTTGTTTGTTATGAATGAAACTTGGCACACACCACTATTTGGTATATATAAATGTGTTGAAGTTGTTAGAATTGATAATTGGTTTCATATGCTTGAAATTAAGGGTCAAGTTGCGTTTTTTAACGGTTTTGAATGAATTTTGTCATTTTCGGGCGTAAAGTAGCTTAAACGTTGTTTGTTATGAATGAAACTTGGCACACACCACTATTTGGTATATATAAATGTGTTGAAGTTGTTAGAATTGATAATTGGTTTCATATGCTTGAAATTAAGGGTCAAGTTGCGTTTTTTAACGGTTTTGAATGAATTTTGTCATTTTCGGGCGTAAAGTAGCTTAAACGTTGTTTGTTATGAATGAAACTTGCACACACCACTATTTAGTATATATAAATGTGTTGAAGTTGTTAGAATTGATAATTGTTGTCATATGCTTGAAATTAAGGGTCAAGTTGCGTTTTTTAACGGTTTTGAATGAATTTTGTCATTTTCGGGCGTAAAGTAGCTTAAACGTTGTTTGTTATGAATGAAACTTGACACACACCACTATTTAGTATATATAAATGTGTTGAAGTTGTTAGAATTGATAATAGTTGTCATATGCTTGAAATTAAGGGTCAAGTTGCGTTTTTTAACGGTTTTGAATGAATTTTGTCATTTTCGGGCGTAAAGTAGCTTAAACGTTGTTTGTTATGAATGAAACTTGACACACAATACTTTAGTATACATAAATGTGTTGAAGTTGTTAGAATTGAAAATAGTTGTCATTTGCTCAAATTAAGGGTCAAGTTGCGTTTTTTAACGGTTTTGAATGAATTTTGTCGTTTTCGGGCGTAAAGTAGCTTAAACGTTGTTTGTTATGAATGAAACTTGGCACACACCACTATTTAGTATATATAAATGTGTTGAAGTTGTTAGAATTGATAATAGTTGTCATATGCTTGAAATTAAGGGTCAAGTTGCGTTTTTTAACGGTTTTGAATGAATTTTGTCATTTTCGGGCGTAAAGTAGCTTAAACGTTGTTTGTTATGAATGAAACTTGGCACACACCACTATTTGGTATATATAAATATGTTGAAGTTGTTAGAATTGATAATAGTTGTCATATGCTTGAAATTAAGGGTCAAGTTGCGTTTTTTAACGGTTTTGAATGAATTTTGTCATTTTCGGGCGTAAAGTAGCTTAAACGTTGTTTGTTATGAATGAAACTTGACACACACCACTATTTAGTATATATAAATGTGTTGAAGTTGTTAGAATTGAAAATAGTTGTCATTTGCTCAAAATTAAGGGTCAAGTTGCGTTTTTTAAGGTTTTTGAATAAATTTTGTCATTTTCTGGCGTAAAGTAGCTTAAACCTTGTTTGTTATGATTGAAACTTGGCACACAATACTCTTTGGTGTACATAAATGTGTTGAAGTTGTTAGAATTGAAAATAGTTGTCATTTGCTCAAAATTAAGGGTCAAGTTGCGTTTTTTAACGGTTTTGAATGAATTTTGTCATTTTCGGGCGTAAAGTAGCTTAAACGTTGTTTGTTATGAATGAAACTTGGCACACACCACTATTTAGTATTTATAAATGTGTTGAAGTTGTTAGAATTGATAATTGGTTTCATATGCTTGAAATTAAGGGTCAAGTTGCGTTTTTTAACGGTTTTGAATGAACTTTGTCATTTTCGGGCGTAAAGTAGCTTAAACGTTGTTTGTTATGAATGAAACTTGGCACACACCACTATTTGGTATATATAAATGTGTTGAAGTTGTTAGAATTGATAATAGTTGTCATATGCTTGAAATTAAGGGTCAAGTTGCGTTTTTTAACGGTTTTGAATGAATTTTGTCATTTTCGGGCGTAAAGTAGCTTAAACGTTGTTTGTTATGAATGAAACTTGGCACACACCACTATTTAGTATATATAAATGTGTTGAAGTTGTTAGAATTGATAATTGGTTTCATATGCTTGAAATTAAGGGTCAAGTTGCGTTTTTTAACGGTTTTGAATGAATTTTGTCATTTTCGGGCGTAAAGTAGCTTAAACGTTGTTTGTTATGAATGAAACTTGGCACACACCACTATTTGGTATATATAAATGTGTTGAAGTTGTTAGAATTGATAATAGTTGTCATATGCTTGAAATTAAGGGTCAAGTTGCGTTTTTTAACGGTTTTGAATGAATTTTGTCATTTTCGGGCGTAAAGTAGCTTAAACGTTGTTTGTTATGAATGAAACTTGACACACACCACTATTTAGTATATATAAATGTGTTGAAGTTGTTAGAATTGAAAATAGTTGTCATTTGCTCAAAATTAAGGGTCAAGTTGCGTTTTTTAAGGTTTTTGAATAAATTTTGTCATTTTCGGGCGTAAAGTAGCTTAAACCTTGTTTGTTATGATTGAAAATTGGCACACAATACTCTTTGGTGTACATAAATGTGTTGAAGTTGTTAGAATTGAAAATAGTTGTCATTTGCTCAAAATTAAGGGTCAAGTTGCGTTTTTTAACGGTTTTGAATGAATTTTGTCATTTTCGGGCGTAAAGTAGCTTAAACGTTGTTTGTTATGAATGAAACTTGGCACACACCACTATTTAGTATTTATAAATGTGTTGAAGTTGTTAGAATTGATAATTGGTTTCATATGCTTGAAATTAAGGGTCAAGTTGCGTTTTTTAACGGTTTTGAATGAATTTTGTCATTTTCGGGCGTAAAGTAGCTTAAACGTTGTTTGTTATGAATGAAACTTGGCACACACCACTATTTGGTATATATAAATGTGTTGAAGTTGTTAGAATTGATAATAGTTGTCATATGCTTGAAATTAAGGGTCAAGTTGCGTTTTTTAACGGTTTTGAATGAATTTTGTCATTTTCGGGCGTAAAGTAGCTTAAACGTTGTTTGTTATGAATGAAACTTGACACACACCACTATTTAGTATATATAAATGTGTTGAAGTTGTTAGAATTGATAATTGGTTTCATATGCTTGAAATTAAGGGTCAAGTTGCGTTTTTTAACGGTTTTGAATGAATTTTGTCATTTTCGGGCGTAAAGTAGCTTAAACGTTGTTTGTTATGAATGAAACTTGGCACACACCACTATTTGGTATATATAAATGTGTTGAAGTTGTTAGAATTGATAATTGGTTTCATATGCTTGAAATTAAGGGTCAAGTTGCGTTTTTTAACGGTTTTGAATGAATTTTGTCATTTTCGGGCGTAAAGTAGCTTAAACGTTGTTTGTTATGAATGAAACTTGACACACACAACTATTTAGTATATATAAATGTGTTGAAGTTGTTAGAATTGATAATTGGTTTCATATGCTCAAAATTAAGGGTCAAGTTGCGTTTTTTAACGCTTTTAATGAAAATTGGCATTTTCGAGCGTAAAGTAGCTTAAACCTTGTTTGTTATGCATGAAACTTGGCACACAACATTATTTGGTATATATAATTGTGTTAAAGTTGTTAGAATCGAAAATAATTGTCATTTGCTCAAAATTAAGTGTTAAGTTGCGTTTTTAACGGTTTTGAAGCATTTTTTATTTGGCACTAATATATAATATTTTTTTTTCTTAGTGTTTTCAACAACAAAATTCCATTCATTGCGGCTACTACGTTATTAAGTTTATGGATGATCTCATCGAAGCCGTCAAGAATGTCGGGGTTCAAAATATTGATTCCGTAAGTATTTTATTTAATTAGTTATTATATATGTTTTTTAAATTATTTATTTATAATATATATTAATTATATTATATAATGTACGACTAACTTTTTAATAATAATAATTGATTTTAATTCGTAGATTATTGACTCTCCAAGACCAACACGCGAATTGACGGATATTGAACTACGCAAAGTCAAGGACAAAGTCGCGGTGTTTATTTCTAATTTATTAAGTTGGTAGCTAGATTATTATATATATATATGTATATATCGTGTAGCTAGAGTACTTTAATTTATATGTATCGATTTATTTCTAATTATATGCGGTTGTATATACTTTATGTATATAATATTATATATATAATATATATTATAATTGAGTGATATTTTGGTATTTATTGACGGTTTAGTATTGTGAAATATTTATTATTTAATATTTATGCTAATAATTATTATTTATTATACAAATATTACGAAAACAAAAAAAAAAATTAAAAAAAAAATGGGAAAGGGGCTGCGGTTTATAAGACTGTCCGCAGCCCTTGTTTTTCATCACACAGCCCATTTTAAGAAAAGGGGCTGCGGTTTTTCAAGCATGTCCGCAGCCCTTAATATTCCCTTTACACAGCCCATAATCACCTTAAGGGCTGCGGTTTTGTCCTATGTCCGCAGCCCTTTACCTTATTTTGGGCTGCGTTATTTGACCGCAGCCCTTTTATATTATTTGTTGCTGCTACAATAATGGCTGGGGTCAAAAAACGCAGCCCAAAGGGGCTAAAAAACCGCAGCCCTTAAGCTTTTTTCCACTAGTGTTCTCATTTCTCTTCCAAGCTTCCCATTCATGAATTTCATGTACCCATACTTTACATACACCTTGTTCCCACTCAATGTTCACTGTTTTTTGTATTTTTTCCATGGTCGAAGTCAACACTAAAATCCTTGCAGCAGTCAGACAGTGAGCACCATACATTACATGATCTACCTTTATAGTTTGTCCCCATAGTTCTCCTATTTTATTAAAACTCTCACTTCCCCAGCACTTAGGGTTAAGACCCACACACTCCAACCAGACAAGTCTAACATTGTAGGTCATATCGTCCGACCATCGACGGACTTCGGTAAATATACTCCAAATGGACGAGCTACTGTCTAATGCCATTACTAAGTCATCTTCATTATCAAAGAACACAGCAAGTCTATTAGGTGTTAACAGTGATAGACATTCATACGCTATGTCGGTTTTTAAAAGCAAGGATTCAACTTCACAGACATCCATGGATGGTTCAAAGTCACCAACAATTGCAAGCTTTAACCTTTCTACCATAACAGGGTTTTGGGATAGTGTAAGTGTTACCTGATTATGCTCTCGGTATGGACTAGTCAGATCATCATTCCTTTTTTCTCCACCTGTTTGCCTCCTTTCATTCTGACCATTTTCGAGTACATTATGAATTTTTGTAGTCTTTTCCTTCTCCATTTCGGTTTGACTACCCGACAGTACGTCGGCGTAGCTTCGATGGTCTCTGTATGCCGGTTTCATGGTCCTACTTTTCTTCACCAAAGGGAAACCAGCAGCTGTTATCTTCACCGGTGACCCACCTTTCTGATAACGAGCTCGTGAAACAGACAGTCTCTGACCATGTAGCGACTTTCCATTGATATTCCTTATTGCTGCAGCCGCTTCATCTTCTCTAATGAATCTAACAAACCGAAACTAACCTTCATCCTATCCCTTTTCTTGCCTGAGATGTACACGTCGATCACTTCCCCTTCCTTTTCAAAGAGCCTTCGAATATCAGTTATGGAGGTTCTTCTTGCTATGCCGTCAACAAAGAGGGAGATTGCACCACCCGTGGATAGTGGCGGCTCCCGAGGCACCCACCGCCCAGTGGGGTGAGCTAGCCCTCGATGACCGACCACCAGCCCAGAGGTGGCAGGTTGACGGTTGTTTGGGTTGCGAGCAAGATTTGAAACAGTGCCTCTTGAACTTCCATAGCGTCGTATTTCCATTTCCCCGCTGCTTCTCTTTCTATCTCTAACCGAAATTTTTTATTTATATATATATATATATATATATATATATATATATATATATATATATATATATATATATATATATATATATATATATATATATATATATATATATATATATATATATATATATATATATATATATATATATATATATATATATATATATATATATATATATATATATATATATATATATATATATAGGACTGAACACCGGTCCAAACCCGGACCGGGACCGGATGGACCGGAAGACCGGAATCAAAAAATTTGAGGACCGGAGACCGGACCTGTTTCATCCGATCCGGGTCCGGGTCGACCCTGAAAAATTCCGGTCCGGTCCAGGTTCGGACCGGTTGGACCGGCTACAAAATATGGCTTTAAATTTTTTTTTTTTGAAGTTATTGCATTAAATTTTAAGTTGTCTATTATAGTAAAATTCAATATAAATCATTATATAGTCGATAAAATCATATTTTCCTAATAACTTCGATGTCAAAAGTCTATTAATAATAATAGTTACAAACTTAGTTAATCCAAAAGTCCAAAGTTCGATCTTCTAAAAACAAAGTCCAATGTCCGATATTCAAAAAAAAGTCCAAAGTCCGATAAAAAAATACAAAGTTTAATGCATTATATTTTCAATACATCCCTTCAAAACAATTCTAACCAAGTCAAACAAAAAACAACATTCGTGACTTGTGAGCTTCATATCAAGCTATCCACGTAAATCACTTGATCATATATGTCATCTTCACAAATATCTGTCATAAAACCATAAAACATAAGAAACATTGATATGAATATGTAAATAAAACAAAAAAATAACAGAAATAAATACACAATCATAAAATCACCTTTTTCCAATTCCTCTAATTCACGCAAATTCTCTTCTATGTCAACACCTAATGATCCCTTTGTTCGTAGCCAATCTTGTGAACAAACAAGTGCTTGTACCATCTTACATTGATAAAAAAAACTATTCATTAAAATAAACATAAACAATATATAATAAACCAAAGTAAAGTATTAGGTGAATATTATATTACCTTAGGAGTTAGTGAACTCCTAAAAGGATCAAGAATTCGACCTCCAACACTAAAGGCAGACTCAGATGCAACGGTAGACAATGGAATAGCTAATACATCACGAGCCATGTGTGAAAGGATTGGATATCTTTGCCCATATTGACCCCACCATGCTAATGCATCCATACCCTTTTCTGTTGGCCCTAATCGATCAGTCAAGTACCTATCTAACTCGCTCCTATCATACTCACTTGAACCCTCCAACCGTTCTGCTCTCTCTCTTATGCTTTGCAAATAATTACTTCCTAATAGGCCATCATCCTCACTTAAATCAATGGGAATAGAAGAATCATCACTAGTTTGCATTGGTTGATAATCTTGAGGAGAGTATTTAATTCTATACTCATCAAATAATTCATGAGTGAACTTCTTCACATCAGCACAAAGTATTGAACCATCTTCCTTACCATACATGTCAATAAGTGTCAACTCAACAGGCAACCATTTAGTTTGAGGATCAAGAATGGCAGCAACATAAATCAACATATTCATTTTCATTATGTTCCCCCAATATTTATCATACTTCTTTCTCATTGAACATGCCATTGCCTTAAATTCAGGGTCACTATTTTTCTCCCATCTTTTCAACATATCATAAACAGCAGCAATCTCAAAAAAACCCTTACTACTAGTCACATAAAGAGAGCCAGATATTCGACGAGTCAAAAGATAAAAACCTTTCAAAAATACAACCAACCTTTTTAATTTTGCCCAATCATCATTATCTGGTGGCATTTCAGATTCCTTATCTCCACTAGGTAAAGTTATTCCACCAAAAACAGGTTCAAATTTGATAGCTGTATCCAACATATCATAAGTGGAGTTCCAACGAGTAGGAACATCAAAACACAAAGTAGATTTACTCTGAATATTATATTTAGGTACAAGGTCTTTAAACCTTTGAATTCTAGCAGGAGAGTTCTTAATATATTTCACAGCATTTCTTATCCTATCAATGCACACACCATGTTCTATAATGCCATCCCATACAATAAGATTAATGATATGAGCAATGCATCTAATATGAACATACTTTCCATCTGCAATACAATTAGCCCTATTACGTTGAACTAATTTTTTCAAGTGAACACAAGCTACATCATTAGAACTCGCATTGTCAACAGTGACAGTGAAAAGTTTATCCTCAATCTCCCAAAATTCTAAACATGCCTCAACAGCCTTACCAATGGCCTCACCTTTATGACTTGAAATTGGACAAAAATTAATGATTTTTTTATGCAATTTCCAATCATTATCAATGAAGTGAAGGGTGAGACACATATAATTGATTCTTTGGATTGATGTCCAAGTATCAGTAGTCACACTAACCCTTTGACAAGTCTTTAGAAAATCTTTCAACCTATCTCTTTCATTTTTGTACATTAAATAACAATCACGAGCAATAGTAGTACGAGATGGCATTTGAAATCTAGGGCAAGCAACAGACATTAATCTTCTAAAACCAGGTTTATCAACAATTCTAAAAGGACACTCATCAATAATAATCATTTGAGCTACAGCGTCCCTAACATCTTTTAAATTAACAGTCCCATACTTCAATTTTCCTTCACAGTCATCCCCAAACTTATCCCTTTCCCCTTGTTGAAAAAACAACTCAATTTGTTTTCCCTTCCCTTTATTCATAGGATTAGCAAGACATCTACCCACATGAAGCTTAACATTTTTTGAACCATTTACGTTACTATCACAAGCAAAAGTCTTATCACAATACTTGCACTCACAACGCAACACACCATTTTCAAAATAATCAATAAAATGTACCCAATACTCACCCGTTCTCTTTGTTTTTCTAACAACATATTGTCTCCCATCCGTTAGCTTTTTATTAGAGGGTAAGTTTTTGGATAATTCCTCGACATCGAAAACCGTTGTGTTTGTATTTGCATCTGATTGTTGTGTTTCATCGGTCTGATCGGAGGAGTATACAGCAGCTCGTTGTCTTTTGGATTTGGAGCTCATCTATACGTTAATTATATGAAAATAGTATTAGATTTTATTATCATAAAACACTATAAAAAGTCTAACCAACAAAATGTATAATTTACACAATAATAAAAAAAAACCATACATTACAAGATGAACAATCCGTTATTGGCACTTGGTAGTCGATCGTGCACCTTGTGTAGCTTCTTGATCTCTACGATCTACTACTCTAACAAACAATAGAAACATTTAGACTTTAGTGACACAAAAAAGGAAGTCCATTAATAATAAATTGCATAATAATAATAATCACTATTCAAACATAATCACTATTCACGACAGACATAATAATCACAACCAAAACTATCTTGAGCAGACAATTTTTAGTATACTTCTGATGCACTTTTGTCCTCCCATTTACTATTCATGTGTTCTTATTCAGTTATTCTAAAATTGAGAAAGATTGAATGTACTAACTTTTCATACTTATTCATTAAACAAGTAAATTATACTTTCATAACACTACTTTTCATAACACTACTTTTCAAACTTATTCATTAAACAAGTAAATTAAGAAAGATTGAATGTACTAACTTTTCATACTTATTCATGAAACTCACAAACAAAATCAGCCATAATAATCACAAATAGAGAAGAAAGAGTTTGCCCTAATTCAAATCAATTTTAATTGCAAAATCAGCCATAATAATCACAAGAAAAGAACAAGATGAACCGTTCGTTTGGTACAGTACACCGTTCGTTTGGTACAGTACACCGTTCGTTTGGAGAAATCAAACAGAAAATCAGACAGAAAAGAAATCAAACAGAAAAGATGAACAAGATGAAAAAATAAAGACTAAAAATCAATGAAAAGAAATCAGACAGAAAAGCTGTACCGTTCGTTTGGTACACCGTTCGTTTGGAGAAATCAGACAGAAAATCAGACAGAAAAGCTGTCGTGGCCCGTGGAGAAGCTGCCGGAGATGCTGTCGGTGCCGGAGATGCTGCCGGTGCCGTGACTGTGAGGGAGTGAGTGAGGGTCGTGAAGATTGAAGAAGGGTGCGCCGAAATCTTGAAGGTTCAAGGCAGGAGGTTTTCTAATTTCTAACCCTAGAAAGTGCTATTTATATTTAGGTCAAATTTCAGAAAAAAAAAAAAGCTAAATTATAATATCCGGTCCTAACCGGGTCGACCCTGAATTTTCCGGGTTTGCCCGGACCGGACCGGAAACCCGGAATTGGGAATTTTATAGGACCGGAGACCGGACCTGATGCTACCGGTCCGGTCCGGGTCCATCCGGGTCCGGTCTGGACCGCCGGTCCGGTCCACTTTTGCACAGCCCTATATATATATATATATATATATATATATATATATATATATATATATATATATATATATATATATATATATATATATATATATATATATATATATATATATATATATATATATATATATATATATATATATATATATATATATATATATATAGGGTTTGGATCATTTGAAAACCAATTAAAATGGTGAAAACTGAAAACAGGGGTACATAAAAGCTCAAATAGCATGTCAAAAAAAAAAAGCTCAAATAGAGTACATATTTAGGTGGCAGTTTTGTAAATAATTAAACATTTGATAAATAGTGTACATATATGCTTAATAAGGGTACATATTCAGATGACATTTTCGTAAATAATATAAACTTTTTTCTTCACAAAAAATATGTACACCCTATAAGAGATAATGTACCCCTTTTTCTACAATATGTATACCTCTGTCTGGTTTTCAGTTTTCACCACTTTAAGTGTTTTCACTTGATCCCACCCCTATATATATATATATATCATCATCATCATCATCTTACCCAGTATATCCCGCTCATAGAGAACTATGAGCAGGGTCTGGGGAGGGAAGGACGGCGGCAACTCATACCCGTGAAGGAGAGCACGGCCAAAAGGAGTCCCCCAACTCCAAGATGATAAAGATAAAGATACGTACCTGCCTCGTGGAGTGAAAAACACAAAAAGGTCCAAAGAAAGTAAAAGAAAAGAAAAACTTAAAACAAACTAAAAACACAAACACACAGTAAACTAGGGCAAACATGAAAGCATGACTCCGCTACCGACTCTAAGAAGAAAGGCCAACGTCTAAAACCTGGATAAGACGCATCCAACTACTCCTATCCCTTGTCAGGTCCTCAGAGAGGTTTGACTCACGTAGGTCTACCTTTATTTGCTCCTCCCAAGTTTTCTTGGGTCTTCCTCGACTCCTCTTACCCTCTACCATAAAGCTTTCGACTCTCCTCACAGGGGCATCGAAAGTCTTTCTCTTCACATGTCCAAACCACCTCAATCTTCTTTCGCGCATTTTTCCGGATATAGGGGCAACCCCTAGTTTATCTCTAAACTCTTGGTTCCTAATGCGATCCATCAAAGTGTGCCCGCACATCCACCGCAACATACGCATCTCAGTTACTTCCATTTTACGTTCAAAACTCTTCTTTACAGGCCAGCATTCTGTCCCATACAATAAAGCCGGTCTGATCGCTACCCGATAAAATTTTCCCTTTAACTTATTTGGGATCTTCCTATCACATATCACCGCGGTGGCTGCTCGCCATTTGAGCCAACCCGCTTGGATACGATGATCTACATCTCCGTCGATCTCCCCATCCCTTTGGATGATCGATCCCAAATACTTGTACTTGGTCGTACTCTTAATGACTTCTTCCCCGATACAAACTTCTGGCTCCCCTATCGGCTCCCCGATACAAGTTAAAAACAAGGTTTGAATTAGAAAGAACAATGAGGAAAATTAATTGAACAAGTAGTAGAAAATCTAGTGTTTTTTTATATATTTTAACAGGGTAGGATTTGTATTTATAATAATATATATAATTTTTTTTTTTTTTTTTTTTTTTTTTTTTTTTTTTTTTTTTTTTTTGTCAAATGATTTGTATTATATACCAGAGAGGAAAACAAATACAAGAGTCAAAAAACTCGGGAAGGAAATTAACTCCCACCCGATGGACCAAAAACACTAACGCTCACAAAAAATACAGAGCGAAAGCCCAAAAACCCCAAAACCTACATAGATACAAGCATATCTACCATCCTACTATTTGCCCTCCCTGCAGTTCTAAACACTATACAGTCAGCTACCTCTCTACGACTAAGAAAGAGGTTCTCAAAAATAATCTTGTTACGCTGCTTCCATATGCCATAAATCATCTCGGTCCATATCCCGACAATCAGCTTTGCTCTATCAGTCTTCTTTTTGTTTATTTTGCTGATCCATAGCGACTCTTCTTGGAAGGTTGCACCTTCGAGAGGGTGAGGAAGGAAAGTGAAGATCTGAGATCTAATCTCTCGAGCATTAGGGCACTCATAGAAAAGATGATGCGTAGTCTCAGTCGCCCCGTTGCAGATGGAGCAATTTTCATCAGAGATGCTAGTCCATTTGCTAATTCTATCCTTTGTAGCTAGACGGTCTTGGATAGCAAGCCATGTGATGAAACGAGCACTCGGAGTAGCGATGTTCTTTATCATGATGTTCCCCCATGGTACCCTTGGCAAGTCTGAGATGAGGAGATCGTAGGTCTTCCCTATACTGAAGGAGTTTCCTGTCAAGAACGCCTCCCATCCTCCAAGCTTTAGTACAAGTTCTCTCTGCTTTATGATCTTCTTGAAGGTCCATGAAGCATGAATAGAGACTTTCATATTCTGGACCTCTTGAGTTTTCAAGTAGTAGCTATGCACCCATTTCACCCACAAATTCTCCTTCTTCTGAGCTATGTTCCAAAGATGCTTTAGGACTGCAGCTTTATTCCATGTGTACATATCACGAAGGTTTAACCCTCCTTTTGCAAAAGGTAAGACCATTTGGTTCCAAGCTACTGCAGCTTTCCTGGAAATACCCTCTTTTCCTGTCCATATGAACGAACGACAAATATCCTCCACCATCTTAATGAGTTTCTTCGGGAGACAAAAGATTTGAGCCCAAAAATTTTTCATACCCCCTATGACACTGCGAACCAGCTGAATCCGACCTGCATAAGATAACAGACGTGAGGACCAGTAGCCAATACGCCCCACAATCTTATCAACCAGCGGTCTACAATCTCTCGAGTTTAACTTTTTGGAGTGCAGCGGAACCCCCAAGTAACGGAAAGGAAAACTGCCTTCTGCCATCTGAAGGAAGTCAAGGATTGTTTCTTTGGTGAGCTGATCAACCCCAGATAAGTAGACATTACTTTTGCTTGTGTTAGCTTCAAGCCCCGAGGCTTTAGAGAACCTGTCGAAAGTACGCATCAAAACTTGGATGGAGGGGACATCCGCCCTGCAGAACATGAGGAGATCATCTGCAAAAAGGAGGTGCGTGATGTTCACTCTTTTGCATCTAGGGTGGAAGTGAAAAACCGGGTTTGCCTCCTGCTTAAGTAAAAGTCTGGACAAGTACTCCATGGCTATGGCAAACAGATAAGGGGACAAAGGGTCTCCCTGTCGGAGCCCTTTCTTTGCTTCAAAAGGTTTGAGAGGCATCCCATTAACGAGAATAGAGAAAGACACAGTGGTGACACAAGCTCGGATCCAATCCACAAACCTAGGAGGAAACCCCATTTCCTGCATCACAGTGATCAAGAAACCCCAACTAACAGAATCATAGGCCTTACGGAGATCCATTTTAATCATACATCTGGAACTGTTGTTTTTGCGAGTGTAACCCTTAATCAGTTCTGCAGCCAAAAGGATATTATCTGCCATCTGTCTCCCTGGGATGAAACCTGATTGAGCCTGACTTATCACCCCCCCCACAACTTTCTGAAGTCTACCCGCAAGGACTCTGGATATGATTTTGTAAACCACGGTGCAACAAGCAATCGGCCTGAAATCCCCAACTTTGTTCGCATTTTTGGTTTTGGGGATGAGCGTAACTGAAGTGCAATTGAACGGGGTGAATAGAGTAGAACTGTTGAAGAAACCGTTGATAGCTTCCACAAGATCTGCTCTGATAATATCCCATGTCTTCTTGAAGAAACAAGCATTGAACCCGTCTATACCCGGAGCTTTATTATCGTTCATCCCAAACAAAGCATCTTTAATTTCCGCTTCTGTCACTTCTTGAATAAGCATTTGACTATTGCTATTGTTAACCTGAGGCCCTTCTCTCATGACACTTCTATCAATCACCTCAAGGTTGGGGTTTGCGCTACCTTGAAGATTTTGGTAAAAGGTGGTGATCTCATCTTGAATCGCCTGGGTAGTAGAAAGCCAATTGCCATTACCATCTTGGAGTTCATATATACTATTAGTAGCGCGCCTCTCCTTGATCGTAGCGTGGAAGTACGTGGAGTTTTCATCCCCATTCTTCATCCAGTTGATTCTAGCCTTTTGATGAAGGGCTTTATCCTCAACTTTCCTCCATTTCCTCACTTGAAGGATAGCTTCTTTTTCCATCTGGTGTAAATCAGGATTAGCGGGGTCATGTTGGAGGTCAGATTGAGCTCTATCCAGGTTCTCTTCCCACATTTTGATTTTACCTTGAATACCCGCGAACTCACTAGAATGCAGTTTTTTCAATGATCTTTTCACATTATTCATCTTGTGCCAGAGCTTTTGAAGCCCCGTCCCCCCTACATCTGTATTCCACGCCTCTTCGACCACTTTAAGGAACTCCTGATGATCACATAAATAGTTGAAGAAACGGAAAGGCTTGTTGTGCTGATGATCATAGCTCTGCAGGTTTAGGATGAGAGGAGTGTGATCTGAGGATTGGGGATTAGCATACCGAACCGTCGCATGGCTGTAATGGTTCATCCACTGGAGATCTCCAAGGGCATGATCAATTTTAGTAAGGGTTCGGTTTTCTCCTTCTTCCCTGTTAGACCATGAGTATGCATGGCCTTTCTCCATGATGGGGTGAAGCTCTTTATTTTCGATCCACTGGAGCATGTCATTCATTTCATAAGTGGTCACTTGTGCACCGTTACTTCTATGATCTTCTCTGTAAACAGCATTGAAGTCCCCTATATAAAGACAAGGAGAATTAAACTCAAGATTATACAACCCTTGCCACATGAGCCTGCGATCTCTCACATTATGGAGGCCATAGACAAACACAATATAGAAACCCACTAAAGAGTTGATAGGAGTGATTTTAACAGCTATGTATTGCGCATGAGTCTCACACATTTCAAGCTTGCACCTATCATGCTTCCAACCGACCCACAAACGCCCATTATGATGGTGTGTGTAATTCATGTTCCACTTCCAGCTATTACCAAATTTATGCTGCACAATTTGAGCCTTATTTTCTTTAATTTTAGTTTCCATAAGACCTACTACACTAATTTTATGCACATCAAGGAAATGTTTAATTTCCTTGATTTTAATGGGGTTGTTCATACCCCTCACATTCCAGGAAGCTATGATCATTTTGGGGAGGGAAATGAAGGGTTCCCGTCCCTTTGATTTTCCTTTTCATGAGCATTACCCAGTTGTATAATATCTCCATTTTCATTTACTGCTGCCCCGGTGCATAAGATACTGCTAGACGGTGTTCTACGAGCTGTTTTACCATGAGGAACCGGCGTCCACTCGTCCTTGTTCTGTTCAGACTGAACTGGAGCTGCCACTGTCGCTGAGTGAGGCTGAATTACATTCTGTGCAGGGAGATCAGCAGCAACCTGTGCTGTCTCATTATGGGCAGCCTCTTCATGTGTTTCTAAGTTTGATTGGAGCTCCTCTACATTCTTACATCCCTGAATCAACTTTGCAATATTTTTTGGTATCCATACTTTTGAAGTTGGACCCTGCATTTGCCCCTCCTTATTCTCTTTTGCTTTTGGGCCGTGTCTAATCTCCTTTGTCATCTTACAATCATGCCCCACTCTGTTACATTTATGACAAAAATATGGTCGCCATTCTGGAATTGCTTTTTGAATAAATTCCCGCCCATTATTATCACGCACAGTTATATCTTTGACAAACTCCTGTGTAATATCGACCTCCACAAGGACACGAGCAAAAGACACTTTCAATTGTTTGGCCGTACACTCATCTGCAAGAATTGGGACTCCCACTGCACTGACTATTCTACTCAACGATTCTTCTCCCCAACAGTGAAGAGGAAGGTTCGGGAGCCTAACCCACACTGGTATGACTCGCAAAATTTCCTCCTTAAAGTCAAAGTTTACACTCCATTGCTTCACAACCATTGGTGCTTTGTTTAGGAAAAACGGCCCTCTACTTAGGATCTCAGAACATTCATCTTTTTCCCTAAACTTTAGGATGAAATAACCCTCTTCATGGGCATGAATGGTGGGCATACTCACGAAGCTCCAATGTTTACGCACAAAACCACTAATGACATCTACATTGACATTTCCACCAATCACATACACCACAATAGCTTTTTCCCACACATTTATCAAATCCTCAAATTCATTTGACTCTATATGGACTACTTGGTTGCCATTCTCAATAGACGGGGGCACGAATTTTAAAGGCATACCGGAAGTAGATGGAGGATTGATTACCTTATCTCTCCACGAGAGAGTAGTAGCTTGCTGATTGATGTTCTCCTGGGCAGCACTAATGAGTGGGAATTCCTCTCGGTTTTCCAATTGCAATTGAGAGCCTGGAATGTCCTGATTTCGCTTTCTTTGAGCTTGCTCATTCAATTGCTGCTTTAATTCCTCTAATTGGGCCCGTACAGATTTTAATTCATCTCTGAGTTCACTTCCTTTATCTTCGACCCCAGGATCGGCGTCACTTTCACTGTGCTTCTCCACCGATTGTGCTGATTGCGGTTGTTCGTCGTCTGAGTCAGAATTGCAAACCCTAACAGACGGCAGTTCTATACTACTTCTAGTTACCATGGGCGCACTTCTGATATCCTCACCCCTACCCCTGCCTCCACGACCTCTCATGCCTCTGCCACCTCTCATGGTGGTGGTGTTAAATCGACGGTTGCCTGAAAGAAAAGAGAACCGGGGACAGAACAGCTAGTCGCCCATAAAATCGCCTGGTCCAACTTTAATAATAATAATATATATAATGGATTATAAAGTATTTAACTTAAAATTAAAGGAAAAATTACCGTGAATAATACGAACTTTCACTTATTTTCCTACAATAATACGAACTTTTGATTAACCCTGAGTGATAGCAACTTTGATGTGAATTTCCCTCTAACATCCTTAGCTTGTTGGTAACCTACAATTATATGTCAACTTGCCAAAATATAAAAGGAAAATAGAAAAAAATAAAAATAAAAATGCAAATACAAATTTAAAAGTTTATTGCCAACAATATACTAATAATAAGAAAAAAATTACCGTGAATAATACGAACTTTCAATGATTTCCCTACAATAATACGAACTTTCACTTAATCCTTTTTCTTGACAAGTTAATCTACAATTGAATGTTACCAATAGGCTAAGGATACTAGAGGGAAATCCACATCAAAGTTGGTATTATTCAGGGTTAATCGAAAGTTCGTATTATTGTAAGAAAATCATTAAAAGTTCGTATTATTTACGGTAATTTTTCCAAAATTAAATTATTTGATGAATAAGTTTTATACTTAAGTAGTTTTCAAAAAAAAAAAGTTTTTTTACTTTAGGATTATCGATAAATATAATACTATCTCCTATTCATCCAAAATGTCACATTTACTTTTGGAACACTATTCATATATCACTCTTAAATTGCATTTTATTATTAATTTATAAGTTAAAACATAGTCATGTGGGATATTATTTGATTCATTTTGATGTAAAGATTATTAATATCAACTTTTTATAATTTTTAATTATACATAACTCGATTTATTAAGGATCGAATAAGTGCATTAGATAGAGTGCATAAAGTAAATGAGACATTTTAATTGAATATGAGGGAGTATTATTGATTCAATAATGACTATTATCAAGCCCAAGGGCGAATTCAGAAAAAAAAGTTATAACTTGGGCCAATCTCTCTTATTTTTGAATACTTCATTGTCGCTATTGACACAATTAATACATCAAACTTATTTTATATATTGCGGCTAATGTGCAAGAAAAAATATAGTTATATGTGATTTTGTTTGAATCATTTAATCGCATACTTTAATTACATTAAATTTTTAGAATTTTTATATTGGTATTCTTCCATCATCATCATCATCCTACCCGGTGTTTCCCGTTCATAAAGAGCTATAGACAGGGTCTGGGGAGGGAAGAACGGCGGCAACTCATACCCATAAAGAAGAGCACGAACAAAAGGAGTCGCTCGACTCGAGAAAAGATGAGGAAAAGAACCCCAGAATATACTCTCAAGGAATCAGTAATCTAAAATGTGGATAAAACGCCTCCAACTACCCCTGTCCCTAATCAGGTCTTTAGAAAGGTTCAACTCGTGCATCTCAATTTTAATTTGCCCATCCCATGTTCTCTTAGGTCTTCCCCGACTCCTCTTACCCTCTACTATAATGTTTTTAACCCTTCGAACAGGGGCGTCGAATGTCTTTCGTTGCACATGTCCAAACCATCTCAATCTACTTTCGAACAATTTTCCAGAGATAGATGCAACCCTTAGTTTGTCTCTAAACTCTTGGTTCCTAATTCGATCCATCAATGTGTGCCTGCAAATCCACCTCAACATGCGCATTAATGTGATTTCCATTTTATGCTCAAACATCTTCTTCACCGGCCAACATTCTGCCCCATACAATATAGCAGGTCTGATTGCCATTCTGTAAAATTTTTCATTTTATGATCAAACATCTTCTTCACCTCAACATGCGCATTTCTGTGACTTCCATTTTATATTGGTATTCTTAAATATATTAATAATCAAAATAATATATTAAGTTGAGTAAAAAATCAAATATAACAAATATAATAGAACGAGCAAATATATAAACAACTTGTAGACATCATCATTCCAAATTGTTAGCCCAAAGTCACATGGCAATACAGTAAAGTGCATACAAAGTACTACAGTCTACAAGTCTACAATACTCAATAACAAAATCAAAAAAGACAAAAAGAAACGATTTAAACTCATGATTTTATTAAATTAACTGTACTCTTTGTTTCACTCTTGACTTTTTGTCCTTCATTCTCTCTTTTTTTTGTTTTATTTTTGGAAAGGTATTTGTTTTTTAGATTCAAAGCAACACTAATTTTTGAAGAAAGAAATTCATCAATGGAGAAAAACACCATTAATGGAGATTTAAGATTTGAAATTTGTCTTTTTTCTTAAAATTTTCTCTTGCATTTTCACTTCATAGATGATTATGCTTTTTTCACTCTCTAACTCTGTCCTTCATTCATCAATGGAGAAAAACGCCATTAATGGATCATTTTAATAGATGATTTTTATGCTTTTTTTTTTAAGGATATTCTACCTGGTAAGCACCAGGTATAGTGAAATTCACAAACTAGCTATTCTTGTTTGCAATTCTACCAAATAGCACTCAACTTTTGCAAATTCAACTGCCGTAGCTATATTAGGTCAAAAACGTTAAAAAAACCGTTAAGTGTTGAAATTACATTGTTACCCTTGTTTTATTTCTTAAATAGTAGGGTCTTCTTCCTTGTTAGACTCCTCTTTTCCTTTGAATGCCATTGTTGCAAAGCTTGAAGAAAAACACTCCCATTGTTTTGGGTAAATCAAAGAAAAACACTCCACTCTTGCATAACACTACAAGCCATGATAACTTTCACCATTGTAACAGCATCAGCCCGCACTTTCGCCGCCTGCATTGCATCAAAAACACCCAAAACCTCTCTATATCTGTTACTTAAACTATACCCACAAATCAATGAGTTCCATGACACTAAATCTCTCTTAGACATTTCATCGAACACCTTATGTGCGACACCCATTTCTCTACATGTTCCATACATATGAAACAAAGCATTAGACACATACAAATTTGATCCAAACCCAAGTTTCAACACATGGACATGGACCTTTTTACCCTGTAAAACATCTGACACACGACCACAAGCTTTAATTACAAACAAAAGAGTCAAATTATTCCCATTTATTCCATAAGTTCTCATATTATTATACATGTTAATAGCTTTAATTGGATCATCACTTTTGGATAATCCCCTGATCATATAATACCATATTGAAGGTGTGGGTCGTTGTATTTCATCAAAAACAATGTGAGCTTTTTGTAATGTAGATGGATTAAAGGAGTATGAGCGTAAAACTAGAAATATTGAATCTGGATCTTTGTGTTTTTGCGTTCTTATTAGGTGACCGTGGAGCTCTTTAATGGAATCAATAGAGAAAGAACTCTAGGGTAGTTGTTGTGATTTGGCAGAAAAAGAAAACCTGCAAAAGGGACGTGAAAAAGTTCTTCCTGAGAGTTGCATGCTAAATCTCAATTGAAGTTGTTGTGATCAATGCAGCAGTTACCATAAGACCTGGGTAAAGAGTACCCCCAATCTATTATACTTCTTCAAGCTTTGCAACAATGGCATTCAAAGGAAAAGAGGAGTGTAACAAGGAAGAAGACCCTACTATTTAAGAAATAAAACAAAGGTAAATATGTAATTTCAACACTTAATGGTTTTTTTAACGTTTTTGACATAATATAGCTACGGCAGTTGAATTTGCAAAAGTTGAATGCTATTTGGTAGAATTGCAAACAAGAATAGCTAGTTTGTGAATTTCACTATACCTGGTGCTTACCATGTAGAATATCCCTTTTTTTTATTTAACTTTAACCCATTCTTGGCTATCAATTTTCTTCTATTTGGTTTTTTAAAAATGATTTATTCTTTAATTTTTCATTATTTTTTATTTATTTATTTTTACTTCACATTAAAATCTAAAATTTTCATTTTTTTTCATATCCCGGGTCATGGCCCATGTAGGCCCAGGTTCAGATTTGCCCATGAATTCAAGCCACACCGTATTGCACATGCTTGCAGCATTATTACATCTATAACACATATTTAGAGGTGTATGGATATTATTAAATCATTTATGTTGCTCATTAATTGCCAGGCAACAATAGCAACTTCCTCAACACGCTTTAGTAATTGACATAGTAGTTGTCAAAAATATAAGAAAACCAAATTTTAAAACTCACATGCTCTAAATTTTTCCTTTAGACACCGACAACATAACACACTTTCTTAGTTTAATAGAAATATTATAGAAAAAGAGCAAAATTTTCCACACAACCACATTTAAACACTATTGTGTAACCTTAATGTCTTTCTTGCTAAGTGTATAGTTTGGAGGATGTCCTAACACGCTCTCCATGAAAATTTTTGGCTTTAGGTAGAATTTTCAACAAGCATATTTTTCTCCATTGTAGGTCTAAACCATGAATGTGAACAAGAGGCAAACTCTTCATTGGCCATAGCCAATTTATAAGCATCCTTAACTTTTAACTCTTAATGTACGATCTTCATTCAAAACCGACATATCTTATTCACCCTTCCACCACGCTTAATCGGCATCTTGCAAATGCACTCTATATTCATTGGGAAACATATGTTTAAGAAACTCCTTTTTGCCATTCACCCACTTCAATCAATATTTTATGTAACAGTCCACTTAAAATCAACTCAATACAAATGTCATACAACATGATCGAAATGTTATCACAAACCATTAAAAATCGAAATGGAATAAAACAAAAATTACAAATATATTAAAGTTTCAATTATTATGGATTGTATTCTACTGATAGAAAATAATCAACTAACTACTAAAGAACGATTTAACAGGAAAAATTAAAATTCTACAATCTTGTTACATCTCGAGAACCTTCGAAATCTATAACATAAGTTCATAAAAATCTAAAGAAACGATTATGATAAAACGCAGCAACTTACCAAGTTCATTCTTGCCTCTTATAATCTTACACACTAACTCGAATTGCTATCGACGTGTTATTCAATATCCAAAAAAGACAACATAATCGTAAGTAGGCCGACCAAAGAAAGAAAGGTGAAAAAACATTACACAACAGAGGTCATATATAATCAAGCGCATAAATAGTTGTATAATTATCAAAGTTCAACCTAGCACACAAATGCTGCAACTTCAGTTACTTATTGAGTTTCTTATCAACCTTTTTTCCTCCACAACTCCAGTTAAGTACAAGACTCAGCCTTAACTTTCCAAATATTATTGCTTAGAGGAATCCATCTTGGGAAAGATAGTTGTTAAATCAAGTGCCAATATTTGTGATAATGACGTTAACTTTAATCATATTATTGAACATGATTTATCATGTACATTGAAGGATGGTGGTGAAGATGGGTCGGGTGTGAGTGGATTAAGGTTTGGAATGATACATGAGATGTATAGCATGGAGCATTTAAGGTTCCATTGATGTGAGGAACCATGCCTTGAACGAGTCAAGGCATGGGAAGAAAGGTGCTCGATCAAAGCAACGTAAAAGAGCAAAAAAGAATGCCCATGTCAGAGTTGCTCATATGAGCAGTATCAGTAGATCAAAAGGTTTTTTTGTGGTCTACTCGTTCTAGCTAGATGCTCGTTCAAGCAAATGCCTTGGATTCCCTTTTGGATAGTTTTGTGGGTTTCTTATGCATTGAAGGGTTGTTTATTTCTATTTATTGTTATGCTTAATTTCATACTTATTGTTGATGATTAATTGGTAAGTTAATTGTGATGTTTAATTGTTATTTGATATATGAGGGAATTCTAGGAGTGATGAATACATTACCTATAAATAGAATTCATTACTCATAGAAACATTCACCACAAACACACTTATTAAGAGTAGACTATTGCATTGTTAGAAATTTGAGTGTTTTTACTTTGCTCTAGTATTTGTCATCTTGAGAGGATTGTTATCAAGATAAGGAGGGGTTTATTATACTTGTAATTGTAGAATTCAAAATAATAAGCTACATTTGAGGGGTAAGTATCCAAGATACCTCATTAACACTTGTGTTCATCTTTTCTTTAAATTTTCATCATGTTTTATCGTTGAACCTCTTTGAGGATTATTTGGTGTGAGAAAGGGAGACTAAAAGAACAAGAAAAACATCTTAAGTGAAGGGGGAAAATTTTGTATTCAATTGTTTGATGGCAAGATCAACTTTGTTATATGGAAAAGCTTCGTAGAGGATTATTTGGTGCAACAAGGCATCCATAATGCGCTATTGAAGGAAAATCCAAATAATATAGAAGAAGAAAAATAGAGACAAATGAGAAAGAAGACGATAAGCACAATCTGGCTTGCCATTGCACACGAATCAAGTATCACGACTTGAAAGAGACAAATTCGGGTGAGTTATTGAGAAAATTACAAACGGTGTATTTTTTAATCCCTAACTAATGAACTTTGACTGTTATCTTTAACCTTTGACCAGCACGCCACTTGCACGTGATTACTTAAAACCCACCATCTTCTTCAATTTATATAGGAGCAAGAACACAGGCATTTCCAAATCCCCATTTCTTCTTCTCAGAGAGACCAAAAGCTTATAGTTAACTTTGGATCTCTGTAAAATTCTACACTACAATTCTCATTTTCTCTCTCTGTTAATCTCTGTAATTCACGAAAGATCCAAGTTATTACCTTTTAATTTTGTTTATAATCAATTTAGTACAACCTCGCTTCTGTTTCCGTCAGCTTCGGATCTGCAGTTTCTTAAGGTAATTTATAATATTTACATAAATTAATGCTTTGCATTTGTCTATATAGACTACAACAAAACATGGAGCTTTTAGACGGTTTTTTTAGACACAATAAAAAGCGTCTAAAAAAAACGGAGTCGTTTAGACACTTTTTTTAAGACGCGTATAATAGTTAAGAAAATGAACTTAATAAGTGTCTAAAAGCCCAATTTCAAAATGAGTATATTAAATATAATGAGAACAAATAACTTATTCCCACAAATATAAAATTAATTAGGCAGGATCAAATTTTTTTGAAATTAAGCGGCATAAATTAAAAAAGCTAGAGCAAAAATAAGATTATACAAATTAAAAATCGTTTGTTGTGTGTTTCATCTGCACGACTCATCATCATCACGCATCCAAAAACCGTCTGTATTACTTCTTGATCTTCATCAGCACGAATCATCATCATCACGCATCCAAAAACCGCCTGCTCTGGATTTCTTCTTGATCTTCATCTGCACGCCTCTTGTTCTTTATCTACACGTTGCCGCTGCTAAATTCACGCCAGCTTCATATGAAAATCAGGTAATTTCTTAATTTTAGAAAAAATAGGGTTTTAATTTTATTATAAAAAATTGGGGTCTTAATGTTTGATTTGTTCATGTAAATTCTTGCATTGGATTTTTATTCTTGAGAATTGGGGTGAATTTTATGTAAATTTTAACGTTTAATTTTATTCTTGCTTAAAAATCAGCTTCATTCTTGAATTGGGGTTTTAATTTTATTGTAAATTCTTGAATTTTAATGTAAATTTTAATGTTTAATTTTATTCATGCTTAAAAATCAGCTTCATTCTTGAATTGGGGTTTTAATTTTAAAAATTAGTTTTAAAAATCCGTTTAATTTTATTCTTGAGAAATTGGTGTTTTAATTTTAATGTAAATTCTTGAATTTTATGTAAATTCTTGCATTGCATTTTAGAAATCAGCTTCATCTCAATCGCATCCAAAGCACGTCTGCTTTGGATTTTTATTTCTTTCTTGAGTTTTTTCTTTCTCGATAGCTTTTACCATTGTTGTTATGTACAGTTGAGCCCTAACTTGTCTAAGGGTTAGGTGGGATCAACTTTAGCAACATCAAGGCAATTTGATGTTGTTATGCTATTAAGCTAATATCTAATTCAGTGTTATTCGATGCAACTGAACCAATTGTTGCACCAGTTATAAATGATCTGCTACTGGGATTTGCTTCGTCTTTATTTCTTGCTTTCAACACTTGAAGACCCGTCAATGCGGACACGTACCCTACGAACTCCAACGGGTCTGTCAGATCATATGCCACCATCTTTTGCTACTTTACCACTTTCTTTGAATCCTGATAAGTTTGAAAACAACAATCTGTCGTTATGCTTGTGTAAATATTTTTGAGAAAAGTATGTCAAAGTATGAAAATAAGTTATTGGAGTACTTTCTTCGTCCCATTGAATTTGCATTATTTGTCATTATGGTCCGTCCCACTAGATTTATAATACTCCTTCCGTTGAAATATTCACGGGAATTAAGAAAAGTGGACATTGTTTGGTGTTTTTGTTTTGTCATTTTAACGTCCACAGGGATTTGTGCCTCTAATATCTCAAACAGGATTGCATCAACTTTACATATTCATATTCTTCTTGGCGGTGTTTCTTGTTATGAAAAGTTGCATTATGGTGCTTGGGAGGATGAAGGTCAGGTTGCATATTTGTGTACTAAATCCATATAAACTTATCTACTCTTTCAGTTAGCCTTATATCATGTTTTTTATGGAATCGAAAAAGTTGGTTTATGGTCTGAATGCATATATGATTAATTTTGATTTTTCAGTTGGGGTTTTGGTTTTTCTATAATGGTTAATTTTGTGATCTTGATTTTAATATTTGCGGTTTACTTTGCATTTGTTGAACCTTTGGGGGTGATTTTGTAATGTCCTTTGAATGGATTGTTGTTGGATTTTTTTGCTTTATTGTTAATGACTTTAGTGTTTAAGTAGGGGTGATTGAGTACCATTAAAAGTAATTCTGTTTAAAGGGTAAGATGTACATAAACTAGATTTTACTATTGACACAAAGAGAACCCCAAATTGATGGTAAGATTTTTGTTAATATCAAAATGAAGGCAACAACACAAGTATGTTATCTGTAATATCACCTGGTTGAATTCTCTTGTGGGTAAAAAAAGAATCATATTTAAAGAAAGAGTTGCTATGAAATTGGCCTCTGACATAACTACTTTGTTTACTAGCAAAAATGCTACACTTTACACTTGTTTTCTGCACCTGCAAAACTCAAAAGAAACATAAATTAGAATTATAAATAGTAAAAGCCCAGAAGAGATTTAATCAGTAGGAACCTTGAGGAGAGATAATCCAGAAGGGGAGAGATCTAGGTTTTGATGATGGTGATTATAAGAGGGTGTATGAATTAGATTGATATTGTATTCTTGCTCCTTATTGGGGCAATCTTGGGTGATCAGTTTACAATATATTCTTAATATATGTCTGAGCAACTTGGTTTAGAAATTGTGGTGTTTGAGCATAGTGATCATTTCAGGTGGATAAAGATATCTGAAAGGTTTAATACAATATACTATTAATATATGTCTAAAAGAAATATAATAAAGAAAGTTTAAAAAAAACAATAATATCTAATATCTGTACAAAATTATTTTTTTGTTATTTTTTGAGCTAATAAGGATAAAGATAATAATAAGTAAGTATTTTTTATTTAATTTATTTATTTAATTTATTTGAAATATTTATTGTTTTGTGATTAATTAATTATTTAATTTATTTATAATATGTTAATATTATTAATTATGTTGATGTTAATTTATTTAAAATATTTAAAATATAATTATGTTTATGTTTCGATTATATTTATTTAATTTATTTAAAATATTTATTGTTTTATGAATTACAGCCTCAAAGTTTTCTCGTTTTATGAATTACAGTCGCAAAGTTTTTTTTATGAATTACAGCCATCAACTTTTTAAATTAACCACCATTACGGCCAAATGACCGGTTGAGATCGTTGACCAGCCTTTTTCTGATTTTTCCTTTTTTTTTTTACTTTTTTTTTCTTTTTCCTTTTTTTTAGTTTTTTTTTTGTTTTTCCTTTTTTTTTTAAATTTAATTCTTCATCCCCAATATCTTTCTCTCTCTTCCTCCTTCTTCTCCATCATTTTCATCCTCCATTAATCTTCAAAGTTATCATTAATCTTCAAAGACCAATTTCTTTCCAAAGTCTAAACCCTAGATTTCTTTCCCCTTTTCAAGAACCCTAATCAAAGACCCAATCAAACCCATTTCTTCTAAGATCAAAAATTCTGGATTGGAATGTAAAGTCCCCAATCATTGTTTATACTGGCATACATTCAAAAATCATGTCTTGGTACAAAAGATCAAAGTTTATAAATGATGCTTTCAAAAGTTTCAATTTATGCTATGTTTGGGAATGAGGATTTCATTTGAAAATATAGATTTGACTCAAAAATCGTATTTGGCAAACACTAGAATTTCAAATTTAGATTTGAGTCAAATCCACAATTGTTATCAAAATGGTTTAAAGATGAGTATTTGAGAATTATCTCCCCAACCTAGTCATTTTCAAATTCTACATTCATGATTTCATAATTGAAATCATTAATAAGAAATGAAATGCTAGTTCCCAAACACAATCTTAAAGGTATTGAGAAAAAACCCACCTCAATCCCCAATTCCAAGAATCAATTCCAATGCAAATTCATTGTTTCATAATTTTTGACAATAATTTCTGGATATTTGAAAAGATTGAAGTTTGTTTTGACAATAATTTCTGGATTTTTGGAAAGATTAAAGCTTGTAAGTTTTTTTACTTCTTTCAATTTTAGATTTTGCTTCTCCAGATTTGGAGTTTTTTAGCCCATTAGGATAATCTTTCCTTTCTACCATTAATTCAAAGTCCAAACCCCATTAATTTCTCTTCAAAGACCCAATTTTTCATATTTTAGTTCATACAAGAATCAATTAAATTCAATCCAGATTGAGATTGAAATTCAAGAAGAAAGTGCAAATTATTGTTTCATAATTTTTGACAATAATTTCTGGATTTTTGGAAAGATTGAAGCTTGTAAGTTTTTGACTTCTTCAATTTTAGATTTTGCTTCTCCAGATTTGTTAGGATAATCTTTCCTTTCTACCATTAATTCAAAGTCCAAACCCCATTAATATCTCTTAAAAGACCCAATTTTTCATATTTTAGTTCATACAAGAATCAATTAAATTCAATCCAGATTGAGATTGAAATTCAAGAAGAAAGTGCAAATTGGGTCTTTCAATCTCAACAGGGGCAACCTACTAATCCCATTATTCCCCAACGCGGTCATGGTTTGTGTCTCCTCTGTGTCCTACTCGTTTCTTGTGAATGGACAACCTACTAATCCCATTATTCCCCAACGCGGCTTGCGTCAAGGGGATCCTCTTTCTCCTTATCTTTTTTTTAATTTGCGCTGAAGGTTTTGTTAGACTTTTACGTAAGGCTCATGAGGACAATGTTTTGCGGGGCATTAAAATTTCTAGGATGTCGCCTAATATTTCGCATCTTTTCTTTGCTTGACGATACTCTTATTTTTGCTCGTGCTAATATGAAAGATGCCTCGACTATTAAATCCATTCTTGAAAAATATGAATTTTTGTCCGGTCAAAAAATTAATTTTGATAAAAGTGAATTATCTTTTAATAAAGGGTTGGGGAGGCAATATCGTAATAATATTCAAAGCTTTCTTGGTATTAAAGAAGTTCCTAGGCATGATCGCTACTTAAGTCTTCCTACTATTTTTGAGCGGTCTAAGAAGCTTTCTTTTATGGGTATTCGAGATCGTATTTGGAAAAAATTACATGGTTGGAAAGAAAAGCTTTTGTCTTAAAAGCTGTAATTCATAAAACGAGAAAACTTTGAGGCTGTAATTCATAAAAAAACCCTTTATTTTAAAATATTTATTGAACTTTATTAAGTTTTGATGTTGATTATGTGTAGATTATATTTATTTTGTTTTTATATTTGCAGGACTTTGAAAACTTAGGTGAGAACGTAGATTATTCCGATAGATTTGTTACGGATAGAGAATTTGCATCTATAGATGAGTTACATAATTGGGCTGATGAGATAGCATTACAAATTGGTTTTCAATTTGTACGTGCTTCTTATAAACATAAGAAAGGACGTACAAGGAAAAGTTTGTACTTACGTTGTCATATATATGGTAAATATAGGGGTGATTTGAACCTAGATAATGCTGTTAGACCTGGTACAACATGTAGTGCGTCTGGTTGCAAATTTATGATCATAGGAACTAGCCGTAATCCAGAAGAAAGATCTTGGACGATAAAAGTGTGTCCAGGGGAAAAGGGCAGACATAATCACTCGTTCTTTGTATATAGAGAAGGCCAAGTAAGAACAAATAGGTTGAATGCAGATATTAGGCAACATATAAGGAATCTCACCGCCACTGGCATGCAACCAGCGTTTATAATGATGTCAATTAGGGAGAACTTTCCTGATTATTTTCCTAGCATGAGTCAAATTTATAACATTAAACAAGCATTAAGGAGAGAAGAGATGGAGGGTAGGACTCCTCTTCAGCATTGTCTGTATTTGGCCACAGAGAAGAATTATATTGTATGGACAGATTTGGATAGCGACGGGCAGCTGACCAGGCTATATTTTGCTAACCCCATATCTATCCAGATGATACGTATGTGGCCCTATGTTGTGTTGATAGACACAACGTACAAGACGAATAAGGCAAAGTGGCCCCTTTGCGAAATAATAGGATTGACGCCAACTAATCACAACTTTTTGGTCGCATTCTGTCTTATGCGAGATGAGGCGGTCGTGTCTTATTCTTGGGTGCTAGAGAGATTGCGGGATATATATGGTACCGTTCAGATGCCTAATGTTATCGTCATGGATAGAGATGAGGGTTTGTCTGCAGCTATTCGTGATGTCTACCCAGGTAAACATGTTTATCTTTTTATTTGTATACCAAGTGTATGTTTATTGTTTTAATTTTGATTTTTTGTTTAATGTAGATGTACGTCATTTACTTTGTGTATGACATATTGGAAATGATGTGGAGAATATGGTAGACAAACTTTGCGATGGTAAGAAAAACGCACAGGGGCAGCTCTTTAGACAAGGAAAATGGAACCGGTTGGTTAATAGTCTAACGTACGAAGAATTTGAGAGCAGGTGGAATGAGATTGTAGCTTGGTGGTCGACAAGGAATAGAAGGGTGGTGCGTTATTTAGCTGGGACATCGATTCCTCATAAGGAGAAATTTGTGCGTGTGTGGACGAATGACTGTTTGCATTTAGGCAACCTTACTACTAGTAGAGTTGAAAACCAGCACTCATCATTCAAGTATTATCTTTGTAGGAAGCAACAGCTCATTCGATACACTGTTCAAAAGGCACACGCACAGATGACTAATCAGCAAGCCAGAATAAGACAAGCGCTTCAGGAATCCATGAGTTCGATTGCTCGAATTTCTAGACTTCGCCCATTTGAACCGCTATACAAAAAAGTTTCCGTACATGCCTTACAGATTCTGTCAATGGAATGGAACCGGATGTTAGAGTTGGGGGATTATGTTTATGATAAACGCGGTTGTGTTCTTCAGCATACCCATGGTATTCCCTGCGCATGTTTCATGTTTTTGAATGTTAGGAGTACCGGTGTAACTCACCCAACCGACATAAACATCTTTTGGAGAACTTTGAAGTATGCAGAGGCCGGAGACGAGGCTAACGAAGAAGTTCGAGATGCAAACGCGTACGACAAAGACTACCTTCAAGGGTTGGTCGATCAAGTGGCAGAACCACTTAAGCGTCAGCTGGAATAAATTTCAGTTTCAACTTGTTTGGTAAATGTTTTATTCATGTGGATTTTTATATTAGTCTCGTTGAATTGAATGCTAATAATTTTATTTTTTTCATATGGTGGTGCAGGGCGTGATTTTTCAATGTTCCCGTGGCCAGAGTACATTCCTTACATTCTACCGCCATACCTCTTTGATTGGATCGATGTTATAGGTGATGGTAATTGTGGTTTTAGAGCTATCACCATTACAGAGATGGGGGGCAAGGATAACTGGCCACTTTTACGACGAGCGATGTCCCTTGAAATGGAAACGCATCGTGAACAATACGCACGCGTATATCTGTCATCGGGGGTTGTGGAGGAACATATATACAGGGTTGGTCGACATTCGCATGGACCAGCTAGGTTTGACCACTGGATGGAATCTCAAAATCTATATGCTACGACAACGTTTTTGAACATTGCCATTGCCTACTATGGGTCTCCTGATTGTCATAGTCATTTTAATTTTTTAGTTTTTCCACTTAGAAGAATGGCGGGAAGTCGTGGCGTACATAAACTTATACATCTTCTTTGGGTGAACCATAATCATTATGTTCAACTTTTAAAGAACGATGATACATCACCACTGCCGCCAATTCAGCAAAATTGGAGAGCAGCAACTGAAGTTACATGTGTAGAGTTGGCACGACCCTATTAGAGTAGGATATCTCTATGGAATAGGATGGTTGGGGGAGGGAGACAGCCAGGAAATAATACAGCTGATGATGCAGTCAACTTAGGTAGTCTATAAATATTTTATTGTATTTAATTCATAATTCTTTACTTGTATATAAACATTTATAATTGGATTTAAGTTCATATTCTTTCAGTGTATTTAAGACCATATTCTTTCATTATATTTAATTGAATTCATACAGTTCAAAATATAAATGTGTTCAACATAACGTCAAATAAATTTAGTTCATAAAAATCTAATTACAATAAAATCTAAATTTAGTTCATCAAATAAAATATAACGTCAAACATATAAATATAACAGTTTACAAATAAACATAAATCTAATGTGGCCCTTGTCCCTTGTAAAGTTGCCACTCGGCCAGTAAATCTCTCAATCCATCAATATACAAATTAGCAGCTTCTTGCTCCCGAGGCTGCCAATCCTTTACGTCTCCCATCCTGGTCAGTGGAGCAAAGCGGGCTATGTCTTCAGATGCAAACTATAAAACAAAAAAAAAACATATATTAGACAACCATTTTAATATGTTGACGCATTTAAATATAAAAAAATAAGTCCAAGCACTAACATAGGCCTCCTTGTTATCCGCCATATCATAAGAATTGGGTGGACCGTCACCGGGGATGATAAATGCATGTGAGCACACCCTAAACCAGTCTATATACTCGGGTACTGCCTCTGATGGATAAGCTGCTACACGCAACTCTCTATGATCAACTTTGGCACAAACAGGAAACCTACTCCATGTCTTCGTGTACATAGTCAAATGAGGGAAGGTCAGTGGGAAGCCTCCCGTAGCTGGTCGGTGAGCCTCGGCGGGTCTCAGAGGGGGACAAGAATAGATTGTAGAAACCCTAGCTGCCGGACTTTCCTCTCAGGCAAATACACCTCGATGATATCAAAATAAGTGATACCCCCAATGAACATGGTGCGTGGGTGCGCATTCAGTAAAGACCCTTGGTCATTACTGTAGGGCGTCCACTCAACCTGCATAAGACAAAAGCATTATAAACAACATAATATAAAATAACAATAACAAACGTAAGTTGTGTTAAGTCATGTCCGAAACCTGTGCCTCTGTCAGAGAGTCCAGTATGCCTCTGCATTCTCTCAGTCTGCTTAGCTCCCTGGTTGGCTTTTGGGGGGACCACATCTCCGCCCTGGTCTTGTTACGGATATCTGCTAGGCGAGGATGGGGGCGAAAGGACGGGAAGTACTCGTAAATCCATGTTTGTAAGAGCGTCAGACAACCCGCAATAGTCCGGCAGCCAGCCCTCGACGTCGTACCCAATTGGCGATAAAGGTATGCCAGCGTAACAACACCCCAAGCAATCTCACCCTCATCAGCGATAACAACAATAATAGGGTGCGGTCTCATCCCAGTTCTGGTCTTATCGACCAGCAGCGTCGAACCCACTACAGCCATATAGTAGGCAGTAGTCTGCGTCTCCAAAGACTGGGAACGGTGGCACAGCTCCAGTAACTCACTGACGTTAATGCTGCCGTTAACGAAGGACCCTTTTCTCCGCAGCTCAACCATCGGGTCCCCAAATAGACTTGTCAGGCCTAACTTCCATTCGGCATCAGGCGGATCAATAGGAAGAGCACCATCAATAGTAAGCCCTAAAATGCGTTGCACGTCGTGCAACATAATAGTCATCTCGCCCCATGGCATGTGGAAGATATTCGTATCCGGCTGCCACCTCTCCACAAAGGCCGCTATCAGGGCATTATCGATGTGCTGGTGCATGACGTAAGGAAGACGCCCCAGCTCAGTATTCGGTAGAATCTGATACAGCTCATCAGACATGTCCTGCATTCTGATGATAGAGTCGACTGTCTTCTTCCTAAGAGGACTCTCTAAAATAGGAGGGTTACGCTCCAACCCCTCGAAAATAACCCTCGCTACGTGCCCTCCGTAGCTGGGAATCAGACGAGTATCAACCGAGCCCCCCGGCTGGGGTTCTCTAATCACCCAGTCAGCATCATCAGAACGTGAGCGCCTCCGCCTCCGTGGAGCCGCATCCTCAACATGGTTGCTTCAAGCCTGATCAGAAGGTCCAGCCGCACTATGAGGTCTTCTCTTAAACTGACCTACAGCTCCCCTGATCGGGGCCTACTCGACAGGCGCCCCAACTGACTCCTCCTCACCCACAGACTCATCGAACTCAGTATCATCGTCGTATGAGTCAAACGTATCGCTGCGCAGGCTCGCCTGCTAGTCAAGGTTAGTACGCACTTGGTGTAGCATACTCAATCGTTGGGCCTGACTATATCTGGCCGCCTCTTCCTGCCTAGCCCTTCTAGCAGAACCAGTAACCCCTCATGGGGGTCCCCCCTTAGTAAGGTCGGTGTAAACGTATTCTCACTCAGCATGCCTCTAAAAAACCCCTTCTCTCTACCGTAATTTCCAGCCATTTACTACAATTTTTATAATTTAATGAATTATTATAACATTATTTTTTTTTTGAAGAAAAATTATTATAACATTATAATAACATATTTAAAAACAAATTAAATTAAACTTATAAACAAATTAATTAATTAAATTTATTAATTTAATTAAAATTATTATAATAACATTATTAAATTATAAACAAATAAACAATAACAAATGATAATAATATTAATATTAAATAAATAATAAATACAAAAATTTAATAATAGAAGCATTTATAACATAAACAAATAATAATAACATTTATAATAAAATTTAAATAACAATAACATATAAAGGAAAACCGTACAAAAAAAACAAAAAAACTAAAAAAAAAAAGGAAAATCGCACAAAACGTGCGATTTCCCTTTTTTTTTGAATTTTGAATCGAGATTGAGTTAAGAATTACCTCGGTTTTGCGATAACGATTCCGAATCCAAAGCTTTAGCCCGACAAATTTTTGAAAGAATTTAGTGAGTTTTAGAGTGATAAAAGTGTTATTGAGTTCGATTCGATTGTTTTTATACTCGTTTTAAGTCCAATGGCATTTTCGTAATTTTAATTTCTTTTTTAATTAATAAAAAATAGGGGTGGCGATTTTATTAAAAGGGTGGCGACAAATAAAAATTGGGTTTAACTTTTCATCTAGTAGACTTAGCTTGGAAGGAAGAAGCAAACTTGTGGATTATTTTCTTAGATTACTATTGAGCTTTGTATATTGTTAATTGTCAAGAAAACCTCATTAAAAACTATGTTAGATACCCTTTTAGATTTGGTGTAATGGATATAGATATATTGATATTTGAGCCTATATATTGTCCATGGTAATTTGCACTATATTAATTGTGAGTTGCTTTTTATTTAAAATTTAAATTTTTTGGTTGATGAGTAAAAAATTATATGGCATGACCTTTAATGTGAAAAATTATACATTGCCTTTTAATGGAAAATTACCCAATCAAATTCACTAATAAGCAAGGTAAAGGGATTTTAGACACTTTTGGATGTCACAAATCTAAACTATTATTGTTAGATTTTCAGTGTTTTTGACCCTTTAATATGTCTAAAACACAAATTTTTTAGATGCTTTGCAGTGTCTATAAACCACAACATATTTTAGACGCATTAAAGTGTACAAAATTCAACTATTTTAGACGCTCTAAAGTGTCTAAATCCACTGTTTAGACGCTTTTAACCGTCACAAAGTAGGTGATAACATATGGAAAAGTAAGGCGGCAAAAGTCTTGTAACGGACAAAAGCGTCTAAAAGTAACCAATTTTAGACGGCAAAAAGCGTCTAAAAAGTGACTAAAATTTTTGTGACGCTTGATTTTTAGACGCTTGGAAAAGCGTCTAAAAAGTTATTTTTGACGCAAAAAGGCATCTAAAATCTCCGTCCTTAGCGTCTAAAAACCCACTGTTTTGTTGTAGTATATAGCATAGAAAAAGCTGACTTGAAGCTTGATTAATGGTTGGGATTTAAGCAGATTTAGTGTATATTAATTGATTGCTTTCAATTTGACATTTTGGAGTAATTTATTGGTCGTGCAATTTCTTAAAATTTTGAAAGTGGGTAGATTCTAATTTGAATTCTTTTAATTTGAATTGTTGGGTTATGCTTCAACATTGGTTGTAATATTAATTGGCAAAAACCCAAATTAAGGTTGGATCTTGTGTAATTTATTGTAAAAAATTTGTGAGTTGTTTGTGAATTTTAAGAAATTGCTAGGAAATGAGTTGAGTGTTGTTATAATGGAGAATCTTAGTACTTCAAAAGATGGGGTTTTTGAACCTGATCTTGAAATGGGCGGTGGTTGTGATAACATAGAATCAAATGGAATTGAAGCAATTGAAAACTATAAGATTAAGCAATCATCCAATAATAGTAATGGATGGTTTAAATATGAAGATAAGGTAGCTACAAGCATTGGAAATAAGTTAGAAATGTGAAATCAATGATACTAAAAGTGGAGGGGTCAAGAAGAAGGTAGTAAAAGAGAGACCAAAAGCTATGTGTGCTATGAAATCATCTTCTTCAATTTATATAAGAGCAATAATACACTAATATTAGTAGAAGAAGAAATGGGGATTTGAGAATGCATGTGTTCTTGCTCCTGTATAAATTGAAGAAGATGATGGGTTTTAAGTAATCACGTGCAAGTAGCGTGTTGATCAAAGATTAAAGATAACAGTCCACTAATGAAATTCATTAAAACGTAGTCTTTTGCAAAGACTTTGCTATCTAAGGTAGTTTTTTGCAAAAAATTTTAGATAAGGTAGTTTTTTAAAAAAAGTGTATAGATTATGTAGTTTCTTATAACATTTCCAAAATATAATAAAAAAAGAGGCATTAACAACCTTGTAACAAAATCACGGCGGAAAGATCATCACCTAACCTTTATTGACATGATAAGCATAGATGGTGATTCCCATGTAAACACTTGGGTTTTCAAAAATATAACAAACTTTAAAAGTCTTTTAAAGTAAAATAACGAAATATGAAAAGTCGTACGAACTAAACCTTTGCAGCGGAAAACGAATTACACCAAAAAGAGGTGTGTGCCTTGAATTCAAAGCCTAAACAATTCAAATGACAAGAGACTAAATGTAGCGACGATAACATTAAGAATATTGTACACTTCAAGATTTTCACTCATTTTCTCCGTATGCAATCCAACGAGGCTCCATCACTTGTAGGATCTCTCTATTATATCCCCATTGCTCAACGTAAGATCATAGATCAATGTGTCATAGCTGTTAAAAAGGAAACCAAATATTTTATTTATTATTTTCTGTAATTAGGCTCAATGGAGCCTTTGGTAGCATGTATTTTAGGAAACAGTTTGTATATTTATTCCAGCAACTTGTAACCCTAATTAATCAATGAAATACAGTAATTCAGTACCAAACTCCCTCTAATCTTTCTAGCTTGGTTTCAGAGCCCGGTTAAATTTTCTGGTGATCGGAAAAACTCGGGTGTCATCATTTACCAGCACATAGGGGTGAAACTTATTCGGATTAAAACTGCAAACCGAACTAGACCAAACTGAATAACAAATATGGTTTGGTGATTTTTAAATTTGGTTTGGATTAGGTTTGAAAATTCAATACCCGAAATATTAAGGTTTGGATTAGGTTTGGAAATTTTCAAAAATCGCAAACCGAATTTCTCGACCACAAACCGAAATATTTAAGAAATTACATATAGCCCACTAACATTAGTGTATTAGCCCAAGCCCAATACATTCTAAACCTAAAAAATTGAAAACCCTAACCCTTGATAATACATGTACTACCGCCGTCCCACTCCCACACTTGTTTAGTATTTTGCAAGATTTGCTATTTTGAATGACTTTGTAAGACATTATATCTATTATTATTAATCTTGTATGATTTTCTATTGTCTTAATTATTGTAATTGTAGTTTAAATTGATATTCGACCCAAAAAGAAAAATTCAGCCTAAGAAATTCAGTCTGTGCGGTTTGGTTTGGTCTACAAATAAAAAATGCGGTTCGATTTAGTTCGGTCTAGAAACTAATTTGGTTTGGTTTGGTCTGAAAATATGGAGACTGATTAAAATATGGTTCGATTTGACGTAGACCGAACTTTCACCCCTACCAGCATAGAGATTGAAAAGTCATCCATCACCCCAAAACCAGCCATAAACATGGAAAACAAAGACCAAGCCATTATTCCAAAACCGGTCACTATGGAGGATTTATTGCAACTGTTTTCACAGTTAAACACCAATAAATCCAATATTGAAACAAACCAATCCCTCAATTTAACAGAGAAACTCAACTATGAAAACTACACCAAGTAGTCCAAATTAATGCATCTCGGTATCAGTGGGCGAGGTAGGCTCAGACACATCACCGCCTCCCCACCATCAACTGATGATCCCGAGTATGAAAAATGGGTTCAGCGAGATTCAAATGTTGTCTCCTGGATTATCGAAAATATTGAAGGAGATTTGCAAAACCAGTTTCTTGATTACCCTACATCAAAGGAATTATGGAAAGGCATCGAGACCATGTATAGCAATGGTCGAGATGGGTTGTAAATTTTCGATCTAACAGTTAAAGCCAACAAGATACAGCAAAGAACTTATCCAATTGAGACTTATTACAGAAAACTCACGATGATTTGGAAAGAAATAGATCGAAGATTACCAAACCCCATGCTGTGTCCAGAGGATAAAACAATGTATAATCAACTTACTTAACAAAATCGACTCTACCAATTCCTAGCAGGGCTTGATGATTCATTGGACACAGATCGAAGGGACTTGCTCAATTTGGACCTGTAACCTATCGTTGAAGCCGCATATGCAACCATCAGGAGAGAGATCTCACACCGGGGCATCATGAGATCTGAAAAACCATCATCAGACCTCGAATCCTCAGGTATAGGCAGCGATTTTGTCACAAAAGGGAGACCAGAAAAATCCTTTTTTAAACGGGACGATGACAGAGCAAATCTCAGGTGCACTCACTGTGGAGGAGCAAGACGCACAAAAGATGGGTGTTTCAAAATAATCGGATATCCATAGTGGTGGCATGAAAAGGAAGAAGAAGGGACGATTTAATGAAAGGATGGACATCAAAAGGCTTGGAAATGCAGCTTATAGTACCGAAGATATTAAAGAAGGAGAAGGAGAAACAATGGCAGCCATGGACAATACCTTCACTGACAGCGCATTAGGTTTGATTATGAAAACCCTCTTTTTAAGGCTTGGAAGGGAAAATACAAATGAGAGAGAAGGAGTGAATGTAGGGCTTGGTACCAACAGTCCACATGCCTACTCACTTATAACAATCTCACCCTCCAAGCTTCATAATTACTATATTCATGATAATGACCCACTTAGAAATTACTTGAGTAAAAGTAATAACAACTTGCATAGGAATTTTGATAATGACGGTCCACATGCCCAAAAGTGGGCATCTTTACATAGAAATTCTAATATTAATTCGTTGTGATTTTTCTATGAAGAGGGTTTCCAAAACCATTGAGCTCATGTCATTTATTAGCAAATTTCATGACCCACAATGTGAATTGCTCCTTCTCCGCAATTGCGTTGGTGTTGGTAGGCTCGCTTATGCAATGAGAACTTTTCCGTCGGACTCGTTTAGGGATGCACAAGTTCAGTTTGGTGCTGCTTTGCGCGCCTCCTTAGAGAAGATTATCACGGCTTTGAGACCGGGGTTTGGGGATTGGCAATGGAGGCTGGCTGCCCTCCCAATTAAAATGGTGGCCTTGGTATCTATGTGGCAGGTGATGTTCTAAATTATGCTTTCCTTGCTTCCCGTCGCTCCAATCTAAGATCTTAGCTAACAGTGATATCTCTTCTATGGGTTCCGCTTTTGAACGGGCTATTGGTGCCTTCTGTGTTTTATGTGGCTCCAATGCTTTTTTTCGTAAGATGAACCCGATACACCCAAAATGATGAAAAATTTGGCAGGGGCTTATTTTAATGTTGTTGAGAATAGCCTTGCGTCTACCTACATGATCACCCCAAGACAAGTAGCAATTCTTTGTTCCACTAAGGAACCAATGCACAAGATTTTCTGTTAACCATCCCAATTGATGGCTTGAGACAAAAGATGAACTCTCGTCAATTTCGATCTCTCCTATGTTATCGGCTCACCATTCCCTTGTTCGTTAAAGATAGCTTATGTCTAAGCTAACACTGCCAAGATGGACATATAAGGAGACCATGCAGTTCATTGCTCTAGTGAGGTTGTGAAATTTCGACATAATTTGATTCGAGACATGCTCGTGGATATCTGTTGCAAAGCTGGGGTTTCTGTCCATAAGGAGGCACCTTTAAGGTTTTTGTCGGAGGCGGGGATAGACCTTAGGCCAGCGGATCTTCTTCTATTTAACTAATTTTATGGCAAAGATGCTTGTGTGGATGTCAACGAAACCTCTCCTTTTGTCGATACAGGGGTCTCCTCATGGGCTCCTGGTGCTTCTTTAGCCAATGTTGCGAAGAGAATGAGGAAGAAATACAAGGCAAAGTGTGAGGAGAATGGTTATAAATTCATCCTATTCGCTTTCTCTACTTTCGGAGAATTAGGGGGAGACGTGCTTGACTTGCTATCAAGGATTACATTAGTTTTTAAGCAACTCCAGTAGTACCAAATCCAAGCCCTTTATCTTTCATAGGCTAGCCTTTTGTATTCATGTGGATGCTCAGCTTGTCGCTCGGCTCTTCACCAACTTTTTGTAGAGTTTTCATTTATGATATGAATTGATAATAATAATAATAATAATAATAATAATAATAATAATAATAATAATAATAATAATAATAATAATAATAATAATAATAATAATAGAACCCACATATCTTCCATTAAGTTTATTTTAATATTTTTATATTATTTATAGTCCCCACAAGTTTTCCATTAACTTTATAAATATATATTTTTTATTAGTTGAAGTCCCTATATTTTTTCTCCACTAAATTTTAATATTTTTTAATGTTTATAATTCCCTCTTTTCTTCCATCAAATTTATTATTCAATTATATAATATATCCACTATCTAAAATTTCTTATTTCAAATAAATCATGTGAACATTCTTTGTGTTAACATAATTAGGGAACATATAGAGTACTATATTTTATTATTAAATTTAAGTAGTGACTGTCTTTATGTGAATCATTTATATTTTTTATAGGAAAAAGTTGTATTTTTCATTTAAACTTTTATAAAAAAAAATTTATATTTATTTTCAAAGTGTTTATTAATAGTTTAACACTTTATATTAAATAATGCAATATTATTCTTGTTAGCAAAAAATTAGTTTATTCTTTTTTATTTTGAAAACTTAATTTTGTATGGATTACTCTAGGTATTAATCATTTGTCCTTTAAGATAAAAAGTAGAAATATGCTAAAAAAAATAATCTACAATCTATCTTATTACTCTATACAAATATGTTAAAAAATTAAATGAAATCGTATATTAAACGAGCGCTATCTAGTTTCAATTATACCAAGATCACGATGAAAAATGGACTACGAAGATGTTTGGTAATTGGATGTTTGCTATTGGTAGTTAGCTTTTTTAGTTGGCTTGTTTGACCATTTAGCTAATTTTTTGGCTTTTAGGCTATCTAAAAAATCAGCTGTTTGTGGAGATGTTTGGTAAATTTGAGTATTGGCCGTTGGTTTATTAGAGAAAAAGTGGGCCAACAAGCCAACAAGCCAACCAAAAAGCTAATTGGAGCAAATTTTTTATTTTGGCTTAAAAGCCAGCTTTTTAGCTGCTTTAAAAGTCGTTTACCAAATACTTTTGTAGAGTTCATCATTTTTATACAAAACCAACAAGCCAAAAGTCAGCCAAAAAGCTAAGCCAAAAGCCATATACAAAACACTCCTACATCTATTTGTAGAGTTCATCCTTTTTATTACAAGTTTACAACCACCTACATTAATCATGATTTCTTCCTCAATCATGTAGAAGTAAAGTTTTCATTGAAAATGATTAAATGAACATGAGACACATTTAGATCAAATTGATAAAGCTTACATTTCAACCAATCCTATAATTTATCACAAAACTAGGATGAGACGGTCTCATTATGAGAACGTTAATTTAGGCCGACACAATTCGCCTGTGTAACAACATCATACACTTTTCTCATTTTTTCCATTTTTAGGCATTTTTAAATTTTAACCTTAACAATATCAATTTTAACCTTAATGGTATCAATTTCAACGTCCAGTAAAACTTAAACAGATCAATTAAATTCAATTTGGACCTATAATTGATCAATTTTCACTTAACAGATCAATTTCTATTTAATATAACGGTATTGTTCTAACTTATATCATTCTATGGATGAACAGATAACAAATGAATGGTTAATAAGAGTATCAATAATTGTGTTAAAACATTGCACAATATAAATACTTTTATTCAATGCATACATGATGGTTTTAAGGGAACATAAGAGTACTTGTACTCTTTAATCAACGATCAATAATAGTGATATTACTCTTTCCTCATCAGAATCCGTTCATAAGACTTGGAGAAAAAATTGTAGGTGAAATGTTTGTTTACTCTGGATGTTAAGATGGAAGAAATATAAATTTCGAATTATGTTTGCCAATTAATTCAAGGGATATTTCACATGGTAGCATCAAGTTTTGATGAAATGTCAGTGGTAGCACTCTTTTAAGAAAATTCCACATGGTAGCATCCAGTTTATGCACAAACTAATGGCCGTAGCATTTTCCGTTAAGTTTTTGTTAAATTTCGTTAAATTCATCATTTCTTAAGTTTTTCTCCACATGGTAGCATTCAACTTTTGTTTAACTCTCCATTTTAACATTTAATTCACCAATTTAACGTTTAATTCACCGTTTAATTTATTATTGACCATAAATATTGTAATTATTTTTTTTTCATTCAAAAATGACAATCTATTTAGCGACATTAATATAAATCGTTTAAAAATGATACGATCTATTGTCACTTTTGCGACATTAATATCGCTCCTTAAAAAACGACACAATCTATTGTCAATATAAAGTTCAAAAGTAAGTAGTCAATCACAAATAATTAATTTTCGAAGATGTATTTCTTCCCGATCAAAAGGTGCTTCCAAGCACTAATACATTTTTACCTAAGCAGCACTATAAAGTTCCAAAAAGTGCGTTTCAAGCACTAGTACATGTGTTCAAAGTTCAAAATAACTATTATCAAATTTAAAGTTGCATTTCTAGCGCTTAGACATATTTACATAACTATATTACGGATGCTTTTGAAGATGACGGCGTAGAAGTCGTCCATTTACCCTTCTTTTGCTTAGCTGTCAATCCACCCTTGCAAGTCTTTACATTGTGTCCAAACTCACTTTAGTCTTAGACCTTTTTCCCTTGCTTGTACATTTTGCAACTACACCAATCACTGCATAATTCATTATCAAAAGCAGATAAAGGATTGAAAATATTGATAGCTTTTTCTGCAACTGCAACAACCATTGAAGAAGTAGTCAAAGACATTTGTTTATGTGCCTTTTTTTCTTCTGTACAGAATCCATGGAAGATATGCTCTCTTGTAAAATTATTTTGTCTCTCATAATACATAATCCCTGAATTTCGAACACACTAATTTTCGAACATAATCCCTAAGGTTCGAACAGAATTAACACACTTATTTTCGAACATAATACCTGAATTTCGAATAGCAAAAGTACAGAAACAAAACCCCCAAATTTTCGAACATATACCCTAATTTTCGAACATAAACCCCTAAATTTTCGAACATAAACCATAAATTTTCGAAGAAAAACCCAAATTTTCGAACATAAACCCTAAATTTTCGAAGAAAAACCCTAAATTTCAAACATAAATCCTAAATTTTCGAACAAAAACTTTAAATTTCGAACATAAACCCTAAATTTTCGAAGATAGACCCTAAATTTTTGAACATCCAGCCCTAAATCTTCGAACAACCTGCCCTAAATACTCGAACAACCCGCTATTGTTCAAAAGACAAAGTAAATTTCGCCATACCTGAGGAAAGACTGAAAACTTCTGAGGAGATTGCAGTTTAATCAAAGAGGAGACCGCAGGAGAAGGAGAAGGGGTGAAAATTTGAAGGAGAAGGGGTGAAAATTTGAAGGAAAAGGCAAACATCGAAGAAGAAGGGGCAAAGTGTTTGAAAGCTTCTGAGGAAAGACTCAAATGGTGTTTTGTTCAAAGGACAAAGTAAAAAGCTATTGTGTTTTGGCTTTAACGGTTCATAACGTTTTTTATGGTTTAAAGCTACGGAAAAAAAATAATTTTAAAGTTGGATGCTACCATGTAGAATTTTTTTGAAAAAGTACTACCACTGGCGTTTCATTAAATCTCGATGCTACCACGTGAAATTTCCCTTATTTCAATGAATTAATTTTCATCCAAGAAGAATCAATTCAAACCTTGAAGTAACTAATTATGATCAGTTACAACTTATAAAAAAAAATTCAATTTTAACATTAAATGATCAATAATAACCTTAAAAAAATCAAGTACTGAGCGCATATTGTGAAAAATTATAATTGAGTTGATTAGGCAATCCAGCTCACATTGAGACGGTCTCGTCCAATTCCAGATGATAATTTATAAGGTTTCAAACAGTCTTATTGTGATAGCCCATATTATTCATACAAACCAGATAAAACAAGGTTTGCCTCCTCTGAAAGTATATACACAAAATAAAATTGTACAAGATAGGGGCAACCAGAAATGTTCTACTTCGTTTGATATATGATACATTTTACTAAATAGATTCCTCAGATTCATCTGAGTCACTTCCATCAGCTTCCCCAGCATTATTACCAGGATCAGGTGTATCAGCCTTGGCTTTTGGTGTGGGGGCTGGCTTCTTGCTCGCATTACGCACATTTTCATCACCATCTTCGTCTTGGGCCGCACGTAAATTTCAGTCAAGGCAAACAGACAATGTCGGACATTGATGGAAGAAAAAAATCTTGAACACAACCATACAGGACTTGCAGATTCTAAAAGCATTTTGCAGCATAGGCTAAAGCAGTATTAGAATTGAACTATAACCATATTCTCATCTGCAGAAGACTTTGAATAAAAGAGAAAAGCCATGCAACTAGTGGGATATAATGCAAGATCAGAAAAAAGTTTCAAATAATAGTGGTAATGCAACAAGCGAGACACAATGCAAGAACTTAAAAATGTTTCAAATGATCGTCGTAACAACAATTATATGAGAGCATCCATTTCTGAGACAATAACAGCATCAAAACTTGGATCATTAACTTTTAGCAAAACTTCATGTTCCTCATATTTTGCATAATAAGAAATGTGGTTAAGAAAAAGGATATCTCTACTTCGCATAATATTCCAAAGATCATTCTCCACACGCTGAACAACCTCCGGCTGCACGAGAATAAAACAACTTGAGATTCACATATAAAAATCTGAACAGCACAACTTATGCAGCAAGGAATCCTGAAAGCCCAAAGGTTATTCCTTGCAACATCCATATGGCCACATACCAGATAGCAACAAGGAGTCAAGGATTGAAGAAAAGGATTGAGATATGAAAAATAGCTTACATTGAGATCTGGCTCCCTACGAAATCTGCGACGCCGAGCATCCCTCATAGGAGGGGTGAGGCCATGTCTATACTCTACTGTGTCAGGAGCAATATCATTCCCTTCTCTCACCATAATCATCTGATCCAGAAGCAATGGTCAACATTGGATGAAAATAGCACACACACGTAGCCAGAAAACATGATGTTCACTAAATAAACATTACTTGTCCAATGTCTGCAGTTTTAATCAGCACATTATCATCGTAAGTCTTGTATGACTCGGTAACACATGGGAGATCGAGCAAAGAGGCAGGAAACCGGTCATCCCCAATCATAAATGTACCAGTCCGTCCATCCTCTGAGAACAAACAACGAACAATGAGGGAAGTCCGATAATGTCAACCAAGTAATAAAAGAATCTGTATCATTTAAAATCAACAGAAATAATACAGGAGGCAAAGGGATGATTGCCTGAGAATGACAAGTCCAACGACTTCTCATCAGATGATGAAGGATCTTCATTCAATAGGCGTTCAATTCGTTCAGCTATGGAAGGTGGAACTCTTAAAATGAACTGTTCCTCCATCTCTGCACAAATCACATTAAAAACCATCAGTAACTCTTCCTCTTTCGGGACAGAAATAAGAAAAAATGTGTTCACATACATGACAAACTAACAAGCAAAGACTTGGATTGTATCTACAACTACAAGCTTATAAATAACACATAACAGAACATCACATTCTTGTTCTCTCTCTAAAGCATACTGAAAGAAAGGGGCTGAGACTTTGCATCAAAAGTCCATTCATGAGAAAAACGCGAGCTCATCAATAAAACAAAAGAATCCAAAACAATATAATACTGCAACTAGCCTGGTGCCTTTAAAACGGATATGGACAATAACTATGAGTTTTTGTAGGAATTCAGCAACTTAATCCAGCTTCCCATTTCCAGCTGTGCTCATTATTTAGGCCCAAATACTATTTAGTTAAATATGATTATCAAGTCCAGCACCTTTAAGTGCCTTTATCTATGAAAAAGATGTAGATTCTGAATCCTAAAGAATTAAAAAAAAAAATGCTTCCTATGTTCCTTCATTAGGAGCATCATGCACAAAGATGACTTTACTCTGTTTCACCAAGAACCTAGAAGAACAATGAAAACTTAAATTGTTTGAATATAATCCAAAAATCAAGCACATACTCCTAGCCTCCACATTTTATGAAGACAAAATAATGATTTATCCCTATGCATTAAGTAGCTTCTACCTAGGATGGGGTTTCAGCCTTTCAGGAGTCGGATGTAAGCAATCTTACCCTTGTTAGTGATAACACCAACAAAGAGGTTGTTTCCGATTTCCCCTTATAACAAACATCATGTGCAACTTCACATAAATAAGATAACATAATGAACATAAACAATATTTTATAAATCAAAATAATCACAAGTCCATTTCCCTTCCTACACATAATGAAATACAATATGATACTAACTAATATAACAACAAAAAGGACAACTTAATCTCAATATTGGGGGTGCACTACATGAAACAAGACCGTCAACATGAGAGAGAATCAATAACAAGGATTAACACATTATTTGGCCAATATGATATTAGTTTATAAAAGAAAGGATTAATTTCAATGTTCGACCACAAACATTCTCATGCTAGATTCATTAATACCAGCTATCATGTCACTATGACCATGCAATTAACCATTAGTGACCAGGCTAAGCAACGGGTGGGATTTTCCAACTGATACTTGGTGGTATGACAACATCTCTCCCATTCAAAACGCATCATCGTGTCGTTACCGCAAATGTGAACATTACCACATTTTTACACAATGCTTCTCATTATGCCAACCACAACTTTGTGCCATTTACAGATCATAGTTTTAAAAATGCAAACATTAGCCTTCTCACTAAGCCAACCACGATGATACATATGTATATCTGTTCAGTAAATTGTACAAAATATCATGCATTCGAGATAACATCACAACCAACCAAGGTATCTATGGGTTGACTTAACAAAGATACAAATAGTTATCGAAGTTTAAGCTTTAATCTTTCGCTCTTCCTCAATGGAAATCTCATCTTTGGTTATCGGAGTAACATAGTCTAGTGTCTAATTAGAGGTCGAAATTAGTTCAACCCACTTTTGTTCCGCACAAAGGTAGATAGAAGTATCATCACCACCATTATAATCTAATCAAGTCACTTATTTGACATGTTCAAATGAAAACTAAACTGAAATTTCAATACCGATACTGAAAATGTTGATGTAAAAACAACAAAACCATAGTACTCAACACAGCACAGCACAGCACAACACAGCATCAAAAAGGAGTTTTTGATCAAATGGACTAGGGGCTATGAACCAAGGCAATCATCAAACACGAACCCGCAAAACAACCAAGGCACCCTCCTTTGATCCACCGTCACTCACCACCACTACAATTATTCAGTCTTTGTAAGTTGCAACTTGCAACTTACTTAGGAAACAAACGTACCCAACATGAACAAACCTAAATAAAGAATCATGAGCCTTGTGAACAAAAGTGTTGAATCTTCTCGGCAGAACTTTATAACATCATAAACTATACTAAAACAATATGTTAATGTGACACGCTACCACAATGATTCGTTTCGGGGGCCGAAAGCAGTTCTCTAAAAAATTATTCGGCGCATTTATCACAATTATTACAATTGCCTTCAAATATGTTTATTGTCATATTACAATTACTACACGAATTACTACATGGATTAGTATTTTGACAAGTATTCTTGATTGACTAGCTACAATTATTACAATTGCCCATAAATAAGTTTCTTGCTATATTACAATTATTACAAATTCCCACAAATAAATCATCTTACTTGACCTAAATCATGCTTTTTTCATCATTGTGTATTAATTAAATCTCATATTTGAATTAGATGTTTTCAAACTTTTGAGTATTAATTAAATCTCTTATTCTTAAATTTCTATATATTAACATAACTCATATGACTATCAAAAACACAGTAACCAAACACACTTCATTAGCATAAAACAATGATAAAAAATTTTTATTTGTTTTTGAGTATTAACAATGATAAACAATTTTTATTTTTTTAGCAACCATAAAACAAAAAGATAAAAGTGAACTTACATATGATTTTCTGGATCAAAAAGGCAAAGAGTACTTCTTCTTCAAAAATATCTTCAAAAGTTTCAATCTTTAGGTTATACAGAGGGCATCTTCAATCAGATTATAAAACATTGAAATAAAAACAACAATCTTAACCGATTTTGTTGTTTTTAAAAGAAATTAGTTTCAATTAACCGATTAGAATCAAATTAAAGACAAACAAAACCATAGAATAAGAAATTTAGAGAGAGATTATGTCAAAAACGGCTGGCAATTGGCATAGAGATGAAGATTTTGATCGAGTTATCCCAATTCCCAAATAGACTAAAGACGAGAATAAGTAGGGTTTTCATTGGGTCTATTATATGATGGGCCAAGTTTTCATAGTTCATTTAGAAAACATAGACAATCAAAATAAAATAATTGTGTATCGAAAATTTAAAGAAAAAAAATTCAAATGATTTAGTTATGGTGAGACAACTTTTATTAGAATGATTGAATGTACATTTAAAGTACTAACGTGATTAATTATAAATTTAAAGTAATCACTCACAATATAAAGTCCTCACTTCCTAGAGGATCTTTTAGTAACAACAACAACAGTGTTCATACTCATCATTCAAATATCTTTATTCTGGGTTCGTCAGGTCATATAAGTAAGGCTGCAAATACTGGTGAGGATTAGGGATCTACGGAATCTAGGACCATTCTATTTCTTGAAAGCAAGTCTGTGTAAACCATGAGGGATTCAAATAGCTAGTCACTGCTCCATAAACTGCAAATACTTGATGTAATTGGTTATTGAAAGTTTTTAAAGATTGATGAGGTGGACATTATCAAAACCATTTATTCATCCACGTTACATATCATCAATGGCTTAAATTTAATTAAAGGTAAATAGTTTTTAATGAATTTTTTTTCTGACAAAACTAATAAGCAACAAAATTGATAAGAATTATTTAGAATTATGAGGTTATTAAATAACTTATATTATAAACATAATTAATTAAGTTTTAATTCGTTATTAGTTGTTTAATTTCGTTTAATTCATGATAATTGACAACTTACAATTAAATCTTTAATATACTATCAATTAAGTATCTAATTGATTATCAATTTATTTATCATATAGACTAATAGTAGTTTAATTTAGTGATTTTAGGTTTCATTATACTTGAATAACTTAAAAACTGTGCAAGATTGTAATTCTATAATAGTTTAATCGATTGTTATCTTTAGTTTGGTTCATTCAACTTAATCAAACTTACATTATTCAATCTCACTTACATAGCTTCAAGTCTACATTAGACAAGTTCCAATTAAATCTTTATCAAACGATCCATGAAGTATCTAACTGATTAATATTAATTAATAATAGACTAATACTATATTTCTAATAGTTTATTTTAGTTAGTTTTAGACTTTTTGATTTCATTATACTTAAATAACTTTTAGAACTATGTAAGACTATAAGTCTATAATAATCTAATCGATTGCTTTGATAAGTATCATTCATTCAAGTTGATTAATCTTGCAATATTCAATCTCACTTACAATCTAATTAGTCAGATAGTCAGATGTCAAGTTTGCAATTTTGGTCAAACTTATTTTCATATAAAGTTCAAAATTTTCAAAATATAAAAATGTCTTAAATTAAAATTTGAGTCGAATGTCGGGTCGAATCGGGTTGAATTGGATCAGAGTCGGAGTCGGTCGGATTATCGAATCTTTTATGAGGTCCACCTCCGATCCGACTCTAAATCGGACTCGGATTATATAATCGGATTCAGAGTCGGATATTTCCCTACTCGGACTTGAATCGGATTAAAATCCTCGGATCATGGGCGGATTCGGACTGAATTCCCATCCCTAACTTACATCATTCTTCATGCCTACTTAGAATATTTCAAAAAATATATAATGGGCCATCTCAATTAGAGATGGTCTTTCAAAGAGACGGCCTCTCACAAGAATTTGTGATACTTATACTTTTTCATTAACTTCATTTTTTTCTTTTTTTGTAATTTTCTTAGGAAAAAATATATAAAACCACCTAACCTATACACTCTTTTTTAAAAAATCACCTTATATATTGCAAAAAACCACCTTACATAATACATTTCTTTGCAAGAGACTACCTGTTACTCTATTTCGTCAGTTGATCGGCATGTTTAACGTTTGACCAGGTAGTCTTTTGCAAAGAAATATATTATGTAAGGTAGTTTTTGCAAAGAAATGCATTATGTAAGGTGGTTTTTGCAAAAGCATATGCTGGTTATACGTTAAACATGCCGGTCAACTGACGAAATAGAGTAACAGGTAGTCTTTTGCAAAGAAATGCATTATGTAAGGTGGTTTTTTGCAAAAAAATTATATAAGGTGGTTTTTTAAAAAATGTATAAATTAGGTGGTTTTATATAATTTTTCCATTTTCTTATGTGTTTGGACTTTGGATTTTGGTCTTTGGACTTAAGAGTTAGAGCCTTAAAGGTGTTTATCTAGGTCATCAGTTTAGTTTCGGTCAGACATTTTGTGTTTGGTCTCGATTAGACATTTTTGTAATTGTCTAGGGTCTAGCTAGTCAATATTTAAATGACAATTCGCTTCATAATAGGGAGTATGGGAAATGGTCCCTCTACTCTGTACCATCACTTGAGCTCGTTCCATTGACATATAGCACAATAGCAGTAGAGTAATCACAACAAATTTGTATCAATAATTTTCAATTCGCAAAAGACTTTAATGAAAATAATTCCAAGAAATGTAATCTGGCCAGACCCTTTTTAAGAGACTGCAACTAATGATGATGGTTCATAGAGTCGGGTTCTATTCGCAGCTATCGTCTCCTTCCTTGACACTTTGAGCGAATAGAGATCCAAAAGAAATGTTGATTTTCAAACCACAACAAAGCAAGAAAGGTGCGTTGATATTGATCCAAGATCAGAGGAAAAAGGGGTAGTTAAAATTGTAATGCCAACATCACACAGAATCACATAAAAGAAGGAAAACAGGAAAAAGAAAACTAAGTATGATGTCTACCTTCAATCTTAGGTCCAACAATGGCGGTTTATTCCTAGTTTCTGTATATTGGAACCGGGAGTAGCTTATATCGAACATCACAGAAGAATAAGCATACGAACCCAAACTTGTTAATAACCAGGGCTTTCAAAACAAGTTCAACGAAGCAAAATTACGCCAATAGAACCAACCGCAATTTGTATGTCCAAAAATCTCAATTATACAACCAAAGCTCCCTTGTTGAAGCACGCAGACAATGATCATTTTTAATCGATCAAATACAGTCAATGGAGTTTATCTTCAAATACTAGTTGTATTGTATATATACAAAAACCAAGCAGATCGGTTCCAAGAAAATAAACGCAAGAGTACGTTAAGCAGGTCCCAGGTCAACACGTATTCGTTTAACATCATTTTCCGGGACACTTGCATCTCCACCGTTGAAGCCACCTGCTGAAACTTGTTCCTGTAAAAATTTAAAATGTTTCAGCTCTTGGTGCTTGAATTAATACAAAGTTCGGGTCAGGATATCGCCACAACAGATGATATCTCCATGTAAATATCCAGTCTAAGGGGCATCATTTTGATACTCCGGACATGTAACAAAATTCAAGATTGGAGAATACCCTCCATCTCGGAAATTATCTGATTATTGTCATCAATTTCACAACATTGTGTTAGATGACTTCTACATAACACCAAGATTTCATTCCAATTATAACCAACGGTGTGGTTTGGCAGGGTCAAATGTACACAACCTTATCCTCGTTAATGATAAAATTATCAAAGAGCTAGCTTGTTTCCGATTGACACTTGGTGATAAATATCATGTGTAACTTCACATAAATAAGCACACGTGTTTTAGGGAACCATTTTACCTTAGTCCATTAAAATCCGAGCCAAAGAACTATAAATCTCTGGCCCCATACATAGATATATTTGTTTCAAAAGTCATGCAAGCCATGTAACACTACATCAGAAGATTACCATATTCTTTTACTTTTTGTAAGGTATATCGTGTCATTAAAAATCAATAAAGGAACATACAGTTTCATCAGGAACGACAGCATATTTTCCTGAAGGGGGAACCAACATTTTCCCTGCACACGGTAGGAAATGTTAATTTTATGAGCTTCACTAATTAATATTGGAGAAAAAGAGGAAAGAGTTAAACCTGCAGATGGATCAGCTTTAGAGGACTCTATTCTTTGACCACCAGACCCCTCCATGCTCAAAGCATCTATGAGCTTCGGAGAGTTCCTGCAATTTGAGGCATGTAGTTTCTTTCATCGTCAACGCTAGACTTCAAAATGGCTGAGTTTTATTCATAGGTAAAGCAGATCTACTCGAGTTAAGTGGTCAGCATCTCAAGATCAATAGGACATTTTTGCCACATTATTTGACGTAAAATGCCTTTCTTCAGACGCTTAATTGCATTGTGATTTGTGAAAAAATGATGTAGTTGTAATGGTTGTATTTGTAAAAGAGAAACTTTGACCAATAAAACTAAAATGGCATTAAACAGAAGGCTCATACTGTTCTAACTCTAGCTCAAACATGAAAGATGATTTCCACAAAAGTCCAATGTATGGGTTATCAAGTGCCATCATACCAACCGTACTAAAAATACTAGCCGTGAAACCTAATGACGCTAAAGATGCTCCTACCCTGAGAACGATAAGGCGTGGGCCATGGTTGACGTGCTCAACATCTAATTTATGAGACAAAAAAAAGCTATTCAAAAAAGGCATCGGTAGTACCTGTCAACAGAGTCTCCATGCCCAAGCTGTCCATTTGTACCTCTTCCCCAAGAGAACACGTTATTCCTTTCTGTAACAGCCAACGTGTGTCTCCATCCACAACAAATTTGCAGTACTTTCTGATATCAATACGAGAAAGAGTAATTCATTTAGGTTGCGTTTCGAAACAAGTATTTCATTTGAAATTATAGATTTTAATTATGAAATCATGTAGAATTTGAGAATGACAAGGTTTGTGAGGTCATTTTCATCCAAATTTGAAATTTTTTTTGCCAAACATTAAATTTGAGTCAAATCTGTATTTTCAAATGTAGTTCTCATTCCTAAACATATCATTAAGAAAATCCTCGATGAATAAGCCAAACGTTATGGAAATAAAGTTAAGGATAGGTAATTACCTGATCATTGGGAAAAGATACTTGCACAGGAGAGCAGCGGTCAGTATAGTCACCTACACCTACCTGTCCAAACTGCACAAGAAAAAGACAATATTCAGTTTCAAATTTCAATTCAAGTAGAACAGACTAATAATCTACCAAAAACAGTCATACAAGTATATTGATAGAACTATTTGAGGCAACCAAATAAAGTAGGCAATTGTGTTGACAAATTGGGATTTCATGTTCTCTTGCACAACTCTAGCACCATTCCGGTAAAGTACAACCAATTCTGGGTTGTCAACAAAATGTGTCTTAGAGATGCTCACAATAGCACTTAAAGTATATAAGGCTCTTTCTTTTTCTATTACTTTCTTCGGTTTTCAGTTCCCAAAAAGCTCTAAAAACACAAAGCAAAGTGCAAAAACAAGGTTCCATGAATAGAATCCGCCGAATCGTCAAGGTTTCCGTATCCAGCGAACCAATATTACCAGTATTTTAAAGGTGTGAAAATTTATGTTTTAGGTCAATGCAAGGGATCTCATGTTTTCCCGTAAATATTTGGTGTTACGAATACCACATCGTCCTAGTTACAAAATCTTTTTTTCTATTACTTTCTTTGGTTTTCAGTTCCCAAAAGGCTCTAAAAACACAAAGCAAAGTGCAAAAACAAGGTTCCATGTATAGAATCCGCCGAATCATCAAGGTTTCCGTATCTAGCGAACCAATATTACCAGTACCGTAAAGGTGTGAAAATTTATGTTTTAGGTGAATGCAAGGGATCTCATGTTTTCCCGTAAATATTTGGTGTTACGAATACCACATCGTCCTAGTTACAAAATCATTGTGACTATCGCTTCATCACGAGTTAAGCCACATTTTTGGACTATGACAAAATAGTATTACCTAAAATCAATTCTAAATTAATACCAGCAATCGTCTAATGGACGATCGATTAGGGAGTAACATGATAACAAAACATAAATTTTAAAGTGGATTACCCTCAAGAACAGTCAAACATACAAGATATCAACATCAAGTTGTTAGCACATTGGCAAAAAAGGCATTAATACAAAGCAATGGTCAGATCATCCCTTCACCTTCAACACAAATCCTCCAATACACAAAAAAAGCTTATCATAAATCATACATAACAGGGTTTCAAAAAAATCCCAGGCACCACCTTGTTCCCCTTTTAAGAAGCAAAACACACACGGATTGTGCTTACTCTGATAATATGGGTTTTGGCAAAGCTGACGTCTTCATTAGATAAAAAAAAAACAATGGTATTTCTAATTGAATTTTCAAATGTTTCTTCTAGTTACATTAAATGAAGATATCACGTAATATGGTCAAACATTACAATTAATAAGAACCAGAGAGATTACTAGTGTTTATTCACAAACCAAAAAGGCTCCAACAAAATATAAAATTGAAGGCTCCCATTAGCTTAGAGACGAGACTCTATAGCATTTAAAGCAACCTTGAACTCAGATTAATTGAAAAACCAATTTCTTAGCATAATAACAAAGGCAATGAGAGATTACGAACCTTATTCCATCCCCAACCATAAAGCTTTCCCTCGTAAGTGACAGCCATGGTGTGTCTCCATCCACCTGATATCTGAAAGCATGGAAAAACAAAGAACGCATGAATTTACTTTCTCCTCTCAAAAGCTAATTAGAAAATAAATTGAATTTCTTTAAAAGTTGAAATTGGAGTGCGAAGCGGGAGGGGATTTGGTGAACTGTCATACACTCCTACAATCCAAAAGATCAGTTTGGTGCTAGAGCTACAAGTATATTCTTGAGAAAACAATTTTAGCATGAAGACACTTTGAAATTTATACCAATCTCTCCAAGAAAGCACATTCTAATGTCCAACTAATAGAGTTCTATGAACACATTTCGGAACCATCAGATGCCATAGACTATGGTTTGTGCAAGTTGCCTCATTTTCAACATATAACAGCTTACCTGGTTTCAACTCTAAATTTTGAATTTGCATTACTAGCCATCAGCATTTGACACGAATAAGAAAAAGGATCTCAGCAATATCAAAATGTTCATAATGCAATCTCATATGTCTAATCTAATTATAAAAAATTAATTTGTTATTGAGAAGATATATAATTGTTGATCAAACATTGGTAATGAGCATGCCTCAATACAAATTAAGAGAAGCAAGCATGATCGGTTGAGTAGCGAGTGACAACAATTTTTCCAATCACTAAATTCTATTTCATTTTTCAAATCCGCATCTCATAGTCTAACACTTTAAAATAAAGATGTTCAAAATTGCACAAATAACCAAATCTTTAGTCCAATGGCTTTGTTTGAATTTTTTTCGCGATACAGGACATTACAAATGAAGTGTAAATATCAGATAAGGCAGTGAAATATATGTGTAACTCATCTACAAACTGCATAATTAAATAATTCATGTCAAAGAAATAAAGTACCGTATACAATCATACTATAACAAAAACAATACCGGTGCGGAAATGCCCAATGAGAACAGACTACTACAGCTATTTGTAATCAAATTCAAGCATGGGGTATAAGATAAGAAAGATTTTGCAAATCGAACACAAATCTTATTTATTTTAAAACTACTGACAATAGCCCCCATCTCGCTAGAAATTACACTTATAAGGGAAGATCTCAAGATAGAGACATGCAGTAAAAAAATGCATGTTACCTGAGAAATGATTTGGCTACTCAAAGCTTCCAACTTAAAGGGAGTTAAATGATCTTCAAAATCACCATGCCCTAATTGACCATATTTACTCCATCCATAAGTGTATAGAGTGCCAGATGTGGTAACAGTTATTGTATGCCTCCATCCACATGCAACAAGAGCCATTTGTATACCCTGCTGTGAATCAACCAAGTTTTGGTGTCATGATGCGATTTAATTTACATTTTTATTATTAACTGTTTAAGAATATATTTCCTTCACAAACTAGTCAAGTCATTTAATCTTCTACAAACCAAAAACTTATAACCATCATCGAGATTCGAATATAACTTTGTTGACGTCTCAAAAAGTAATGTACCTTTTTAATACCATATGTATCATTTCCTCAAATTTATAAACTGAATGTAAAAGGGGAAAAGAAATGACCGATTCGAAAGTAAAAATCTTTCCACAATTATTACCAGAACACATTCTCACTCTAGCATGGCTTATTCTACCATGGAGAATATCCGCTTCTCACTACCATAATAACCACCCAGGATACTGCAAAATAACCACACATAATCTCACCCAGGATACAATCATAATAACAGACGTTCTCACTCTAGCATCCCCCCATAAATTTTTCATAAGAAAATTTACGCAACACCTAAAAAGGCCATGGATGAACAACAAAACACTGAATTATCACCTGAAATGAAACATACATAAATTTAGGCAATTTCTATAAAGTCGGTGACCTACAGAGGAATCGAATATTGTAGTTAACAATCTTAATACTGATGATAGATTTATACAAGGGGTAAATTGGCAAAGGTTTCCAGTCGAGTTCTAGTGAGCTAAAGAAAAAGTTTTCTTTTTTGCTTATATAAACGTTGACTCATTATGATATACTTGGGGCCATGGAAGGATAATCTTCCTTTTAACATAAATACAGTCTAGTTATCATGAACTTAGGATTTTGACGTGAGCAGTAGATCAACACAAACTTAATAAAACAACCTAAATGGTCTTCAATCATACTTTTAAGCGTTCTTTTTGTCAGACTTAAAATCAATATACAACAATAACAACGCCATAGAATCGTTAATATGATCCCTAATAGAAAGATGAGACTAGCAGAAATGCAAATGTTTCAATAATTGAGCGAGCATACCTTGACGAATAGAATTCGTAAAGAAGACATAAGAAAGGGTTTAGGAATTGCAAATATTGAGGAAAAGGTGAAAGATAATCGTTTGAGATGGTTTGGGCATGTTCAAAGACGGAATATTAGCGAACTTGACAAGAAAATAGAAAATATATTGGAGCTCAGATGACTTAAAAAGAGAACGAGAGAGATCGAAGATGACTTGAAGGATACGAGAGGAAACAAATATAAAGGATCTAGACGTATAAATTGAGATGCTAGAAAATCAAAATGTGTAAAGAAGAAGATTCCATGTGAACAACCATTGAAACTGATATATTGGTTCAGCAGATCCCTATCTCTTGGGATTAAGACTCTCGCATTGTTGTTGTTGTATATTAATATTTTAGGTCTAACAAAAAGAACACTTGATGTCATTGAAGTAATTTGTGTCAATATCACCTTTGAGATCTATATGACTTGTGAGTGTATATAAAAAGCAAAAATAATTTCTACCTAAATAAAAGACAAAAACAAATATCTACAAATAGTAATATGGTGTTCATCTAAGTGTAGAAAACAAGCAAAAGGCAGTTTTCAAGTTTGCAAACAAAAGTCTCAAAATCATGGCTCTAAGGCAGCTAGGAAAAGACACAATAGTAATTATGAGACCAATATAAGAGCCACGAAGTCATACATCAATTGATGAAACTTTTTCAGGAACTAAGCGATCCTTTCTGTCACCTAAGCCTAGATTTCCATATCGGCCCCATCCCCAGCCATACACCTCACCCGCTTCTGTGACAGCAGCACTATGCTCAGCACCAGCAGCCACCATTTTCACAGGTATTCCCTGGAAAAGAATATCAACAAGGATTATTTAGCTTTAACGTAACAGAAGCACTACATATATTCTAAACAAGAATATCTTTAGCAAGTCAGAAATCAAGTAAATTTCTAAAATATTACATCATTGTAAGTCATGCTATTCATAAATGTGGAAAAATGATTAGCAGGATCTCAGAAATATTATATGTACCTGGAAAGCTTGAATCTTTTGTGGGACCTGACAATCCTCTGTGGTGCCAATACCAAGCTGGCCATTTTGGTTCCTTCCCCAACTTCAATTATTTAAAGACAACATATATTTTAGTCATTAACAAGGATTTTACATTAGGATATTTGTACATAATATACTTGTATAAAATATTCTATATTCTCATTTTCAGATTTTCAATTTATCAATAAGTTAGACTTACACACCAAGAGACGAAACCATATAAACTAGAAGGGTAGATTTCAAACCATAAAACTCAAAAGAGGGCTTTTAATAAATGCCAAAGCTAAGACAGTAATTGTAGATTGAAATCTTGAACATAAAAAACCTCTTATAATCGATGAGAAAGGATAATCAATTGTTTAAGTTCAAGCCCTTTCCTCTCTGGCTTATATAAATGAAATAAGAAACAAGCAAGGTTGTTTTAGTTCATATCAGTTGTTAATTAGGATATAAGGAGGAGCAGACAACGATAAACCAACCTTGCTACCTCCCCATCCATAGTGATAGCCAAACAATGACTATCACCACATGCAATCTGCTTGATCTTGTTACCACCTAGTGCCTTAATTGGATGAGGAATAAATAGATCGCTAGAGTTTCCATGACCTAGCCTCCCAAAATCACCCCTGAAAATAAAGATCAAATAAACAGATCAATAAAGTTATTTAACACTCAACAATATTTCTGAATTTAACTACAATGGAACTAGTCTTTCCACAAAAACGTCCCCATAAAATGAGGGTTTGGGGAAGATCCCAAAACAAGGGTGTAGTCGAGGCAAACCTTACCCTAGAGGTTGCCTAGAATCTAGAGGCAAACTCGTGTCCAGCCAGTCACACAGCGACACTTGGACCGCTGAGCTAAGAATTACTAGGACATGGAAAATTAAAAGGCTTTTAACTAACAAAAATGGTATTGGAATCCAAAGGTATAGTATACCATCCCCAACTGTAGACTTGTAATCGTGGCTCCGAATATGCAAGGGTATGGTCAGCTCCACAAGTAATGGAGTTAACCTCATGTCCGTCTAATGCGCTCAATTGCACAGGTGAAAATCGATCTTCAGCATCTCCATGACCTAATTGTCCATCCTCCCCTTTTCCCCAAGAACAAACCACATTTCCAGCTGGAAAAAAAAAATCAAATTGTCAAAACACAAGTAAAAGAAAATATCAATCTTACAAGAAACTAAAACAACAGTAGATTTTGTTTCTTTGTTAATATGGGTTTTCTCATTTTGGAGGACTTAGCGAGAGTGTGGAAAGGGCATTGATTAGCAACAAGGTAGGTAGCAAACTAATACACTGCGAATTAATATTGTATTATAACATGTGCGCAAGAGAGGGGTACATTTTGTAAAAGCTAATTCCTTAAAATTTCAATCCTTTAGTATTTTTGACCAATTGAGAAAGTATGGCAATTTTCACATCAGGGGGGGGAGGAATGGACCTCAATAAAGGTAGCATATGATCAATACACAACCTCAATGGGACTTCATGTTCTAGCAAAGAGAAATTTTTCCCATTTACTTTTTTCTGAACAATCTTTCCACTATCACGATGAAGCTAAGCACGCGTAAATACCATAAAACAATTCTTTAGCGACTACGGTTGAGGAATAATTACGGTTTAACAAAATGTTGTAAATGGAAACAAAATATGAGCTGAAGTAAACGAACAAGAACAATCGGGCTCAAATGCTTAACATCAGAGTTTGACATCTTTGGTCATGTGCATTAGCAGATGCAATGGGTTGTCTATGTTGTCACGTGATAGCACATAAATTTAGAAAAACAATTAGTAATAGAGAACTAAGAAATGAAATTATCTGAGATAGTAAAACTATATCTTTGGCATACCACGCATCAAAGTTCGAATCCTAGAATGTGAGACCATATACTAATTTTGGCGATTAACGAAAAATCGTATTCTTCTATAATAGGCTTTCAACCTTATGTGCTTAACCCTAAATTGGAATACCCCTTTCAGCCTGTAGGTTCTAGTGTTTGATTACTGCCACAACAAACTACGCTCCCAAAACCCCAAGCTCTCTTGCATCATCTCTTCTTTGCTTTAAATTCTCTTGCTAAAATGGTTATTAATATTCACTAGAGACTACATGGATGATAACTTTTTTTTATCTTTCTCTTTTATTTTTAACCTTATTTTTGTGATTATTCTTGAATTTGAGTTTTCGATATTGGAAGGTAAGAATTTAGTTTCTACTTTTTAGTGTGGGGTGATATGAGAGAATTTAGAGATCTCCGTAAAATTGGGTTTGGTTGCTCATTTATTTGGATTTGTGTATTTGCTGGATTTATTTAATATTTTCATTTTTTCTATCTTAATTATTGACTTCTTGAAATGAATCTAAATTTTTTTTGTTGGTCTTAGTTTTCATGTTTATAATTCAATGATCATTAAGTTGATTTAAAGCCTTAATTGTGTTTTATAATCCAACGGATATGCGTTTTTAAAAGAGTAGTTTCGAACCATATTTCGCATCTTGTAAATTGTAATTGAATGTAACTTTTTTTCTTAATATGGACAACATATTTTTCTAGATACGCCCCTAGTTATGCGGCTAGCAAAGATAAGGGTGGGGAAAAATGCTTGTACATGTTCAAGATGCATTATGAATATCAAACCACAAGTAATTTGCTATGAATTCACTAACACAACAAATTGGGAATTGAAATAATAAAATAACAAAAGACAAATTACACAATAAATTTGATGATAAAAGATTACAACTCTAAATGTAATAAAAGAAAAGATAGATCTAGCAATTCGAGAAGCTTGAGATCCACAAAATGAGTATAAACTCACCCACTATGTGTTTACAATTTTCATGATGATTATGACCCTATAATTCCCTCAAAATAAAGCAACCTTTTAATACTAACTTATTCCTCAAGTCTTCCCTAACACGACAATTACCTAAATTACCCTTTCATAAAACCAAGTATCCAAAATGTCAGTTCATTGCATAATCCAGACAATTCTAATCCATATATAGCCATAACAATGTTGGATCACTTTTTCATGTAATAATGTCATCAAGTAAGTCCAAAACTATTCAGGACAGTACCAGAAAATGGACTGAACCATCAAGTAAGTCCAACACATTTATTCTTTAATCAATGCTAAGGTTGATCATATTCAGCCTGAATTTAGGGTCCATCACTTCCAACCCAAAGTCAAGGTTGATAAATTTCAAGTTTAACCTGAATTTAAGTTTGATCATTTCAGTCTTCAACCATGCGGCAAAATCCATAGTAGCTTACATCGAACATAATCAACTAGATTGACAAGTGTATTAGCTATGTTTCCAAAGTATCCACCAAGTATCTTCAAATATAATACTCCCTCCTATTCAGCTTAAGTGTCCCATTTCCTTATTGGGTTAAGTCACCTTAAATGTCCCATTTCTATTTTTGGTATGTTAACTTTACCAATTTATCCCTACTAAACTTAACTTTTTTACACCTTTATACCTACTAACCCCACTTTACACCTATAAAGATTCAAAAACTCTACATTTTCTCTTACACATGTGGTCCCATTTGACTTTTCTTAAAATCCGTGAAAAGTCAAATGGGACACTTAAGCTGAATAGGAGGGAGTACAATACAGTACATATCAAGCATAAGGAAAAATTCTGGTGGGCGGTGATAACAATAAAACTACACGCTTCATACTAGAAATTTGGCACACTCATACGGAGCACTCGAGTTGATTAGTTTTTGTTTATAACCATAATATCCACCAAAAGACCTCTCACTAACGCTAAGACCTACCACCTAAATGCAACAAACAAGTCTCATCTCAAGGCAACTACCCTCTAATTCAAGCAGCTCTCCAAGTAGAGATGGTCATGGAACCAGAACCTAAAGGACTCGCCCCGGACCCACCCTTTTTCTAAGAGTTTGGATCTCATTTTTTACCCATCAAGTCCAAGTCGTGTCTGGATCTTAACAATAAATAACGGGTCTAGGTCTGAACCTAGACCCTCAGACGGACCTAGACCTGGACCCAAAGTTGACATATAGACCTAGATTCTAGACCACCCGCCTTGTAGACCCAGACCCGGACCTTAAAATGTATTATATTTTGTTACAAACATGCACTTCTTTGACCCTAGAATTTATTCAATCACGCAGCAACCTCACTTTCTTTGTGCCCCATTCCATTTCTATCTACTTTCATCCCTAACTCTGCTATCCGTCCCTCTCCCTAACACTAAATTTCACAGCCAGCCTCACTCCATCTCCCCAACAAGACCTGCCTTCAATAAGTAGTCGCCACTGCACCATCTACAACTTTGGTAATCCTTTGGCTTTGATTTCTTCTTTCTAGTACCTTGTTTCTACAATTAGGGTTTCTTTCTTGTTTCTCTTTAATTAAATCTACTCTTCTTAAAAAAACTCTGCATGATTCAATACTCTTCATGTTTTCCTTTAATGGAATTTCTTTCGACAAATCGTTTGTTTGTAATTGTTACTATACTCAAAAAATGATAAATCTTCACAAAACATTCAATTTATACTAGAAAAGATTGGCGCCCAACCTTGAGTGGTGCCTCGAAATTCTGATAACCGTTGATTTCTCAGCTGTTGTTGGTTTTTTATATTTGGTAATGGAGAAGTTGTCGTTAGTTCTTATTATTAGCTTCTTTTTTTTTGGGGAACTCGTGGCAGAAGGAGGAGGCTCAAACTTTATGCTACCATGCCAAGGGATAGCCACAACCCTTATATACATCCTTGCACTAAAAGTATTCATAAGACCCATGAAGGACTCTAGACCCATCAAACCGTCAGGGTTTGGGTATGGGTCTAAAATTTCAAAAACTTAGGGTCACGGTTCGGGTCAAGTTCTGAATCCATTAAAAATTAATGGGTTTGAGTCTGAATCTAGTTGGACCCGCCCCATGATAATCCATATCTCCAAAGGTACAGCACAAATATCCCTGATTAAGAACTGCCAACCAAAAAATTTATGTGTACATAGTCATAATTATTGATGGTAACAATACATCATGGGAATCAGGTTAGCATATGCATCCATAATATAGGATTAATAGTATTTCTTCCTAAACAGATAAGTTTCAAAACCAGGATTTGGAGACAATCCTTCCATAATCTTCACCAATTATTGACAATGACAACCTAGCATGAAGCCAACCACTCAAACTAAGTAGTTGAAAATTCATTACTTGAACAACATAAAACTTTTAATCTTATTGCTTAGTAAATCAATGATTATCCCATACATCAAGTAATAATCTTTTCTTCTAATCTTCATGCAAAAATTCATGATCTTTACTCTATCATTCAAACCACAAGATAATCAAAAAAATTCCATAGTCCAATGAACAGAAAAAAAAAAAAACCCGTAATCAAACAAAAGAATCATCAAAGTACCAAATGAATAAATTGTATGATATATCTGTATAGAAAAGGAATTCTTACAGAGAAGAGCAACAGAATGACTAGCACCAGCAGAAATAAGAAGAATCTGACGAATATTTTGGTGGGTATTACTACTTCTTTCTTCTTTAGCAGCTTCAGCAACAAAAATTTGATCTTTTTCTTGTGTACCCATTTCTTGATCAAAGAAGAATAATCAAGAAATCTGAAATTTCACCCCCAAAAATACATGAACAAAGAAAACCGAGCAGAAAAAATATAATTCCTTTGGCTACTGTGGAGTGTGAAGTGGAAAGCTAAGGAGTGACAAGGACAGTAAGAAGAATAAGGGAAAGAAAATAGGGATATTTATATTGAAAGAGATTGAGCATGTGCCTAGTAAGTGCAGGAGTATCGGTACTATACTACTGTCTACACCTCGGAAAACGGTCGGTCGGTTGGGCTTTGGGTCAGATCAATTCGGTCGGGTTATTTTTGGGTCAGGTCATTTTCGGTCGCGTTACTCCGAATTTTAGGTCGGTTCGGATTGACACGACGGGTCATGGCTTATAAAAAATTGTAAAAAGTATTATTTTATTATTTTTGACAATAGTTGTGCCTGTATTTATATTTTTAATTTAGGATTCGTACCCGGCCCACCCCATATCCACAAAAACGGATCAGGTCCTCGGATACAGGATGGGTCCATTATCAATCACCATTCATAATCATGACATACGTTTTTCAAATATTGTTGTTATGATGTGTAAAATAACGTTAAATATCGTCTCAATTTTCAAATATAGTTGTAAGATGCACTTTAGAATAGGAATTGTGTCATCCTTTTTCAGAAATATTCGTAACAATGATAAAAACGATGTTAAATATCTTCTAAGTTTGCATGCTTGATAGATAGATGGATAACTAAGAACTTATTCAACTTATGGGGGATACCATTTTTATAAGTGTAGAAGTTAAATATATTTCAGAAATATTCGGGTTTTTTGATATATTGTACCGAGTTTGAGGTTCAAGAGATATACATAAAATGTTGATAAAATTTGAAAATTAAAATTGAACTTTGAAAATTTTTAAAAATCGAGATTTTTATAATAAACTGATATTGGACCTGTCAAAACGGGTCGATCGGTTCGGTTGTTGGTCGAATCAATTATTTCGGTCGGGTTATTATCGAGTCGGTCATTTTACGGGTTAAGTAATTTTCGGGTCGGTCGGTTACGGGCTTTTTCGGTTGATTTTCGGATTCATTTTTGGGTTGGATCAAATTTTACCAGGTCTACTAATATCCCATCTTATTGGGTGAAGAGAAGAAATTGAGTTTTTCAAGTTTATTTTATACTCCCTTCAATTCTATTTAGATGTCTCATTTACTTGGTCACGGTTATTAAGGGTGGTGTGAGGTCTATCAAAACGTGATTGGTTGGGGTATTTTAAATTATTATATTAACTAGATAGTGCCCGTGCGATGCACGGTTTTATCAAATTTTCTAACATATTTTGAATTATGCGCAATATAATTATATTTATACTTTTATTATTTTTTTTATTTTTAATAAAAGATCAAATAGTTCGTACCCTGAGTACAATAAGAAATTATAAGTTTCTTTAATGGAAAATACTTCTAACTTAGTAATTTTTGCTAACAAAAATAAACATCACATCAATTTGTAGAAGTATTAAATATTATTATTATTAATAACACACTTTAAAACCAAATATAAATACATAGAAATATATAAAATTATTTTATTGGTTTAAACGACAAAGATAATTTTTCCCATAAAAATATATAAAGATAGTCACAACCAAAATCATATTAAAAATTAATCATTGCATTTAAGGAGCCAAAAGTATAAATAACAAAAACAAACCCCAATAAGAGTATATTACGTTCTAAATAGCTCAAAATATCCAATACATTAAATAATATTCATTTAACAAATAAAATTGAAAACATTTTATAAATAATTAAAATAAATGAAATATTATATAGTTTACTAATACATTAAATATAATTTGACCCAAATAATAAAAAAAATTAATAAGAAAAATAACATACTCAAAATAATAAAATAGAAAGTCAAATTAGATCATAATTACGCTGACATCATCATTTAATTTAGGAGGGAAAATTTTTAATGAAGGAGCGACACGTAAGCGATTTTAAAAAGTGATGATGTAAGCGTGTTTTGTTTTAGTAATAGTTATAGATTAAAAAGTTGGTAGTGGGGGTATTTTAAGTAGAAAAAGTGAAGGTATTTTGGACATTACTTATGTGAATATGGGGTATTTAGGTAAAAAAGATTGACAAGAAAGAAAATGTGATAATTAATATGAATTTATCAAATAAGGAAATATGACAACTAATTAGAATCGGAGGGAGTATATTTTATCTAATGAGTAAGAAAAAATATAATAAGTGAGATCTTATTTGAATATAATCGCATACTTGTTTAACAAAAACTTTATGTGAATCTTAAAAGTGCCTCAAATTCAAACAAATAAATTAGTCAAATATAAAGGATAAACGACATAAAATGTGAAATCGAGTTGAATTTTGGGTGCAGATAAGCAATAAAAAAAAGGCTAGAGACTAAACAAGGGCTCAAAAGTTCGTTGTCACCCTTTCTTTTTAGAGTATCGTTATTTTTTATAAATTGAATTTTTAAAAATGTCTTTAACTCATTTTATTAATTATAAACATTTTATTAATAAAAATGTCTTTAACTCATTTTATTTATAAATTGAATTTTTAAAAATGTCTTTAACTTTAGAGTATCGTTATTTTTTATGGGACATCTAAAATGAATCGGAGTGAGTATTTCACAATAAAATATCAACATAAGTAAATAATTATTATTTATTAATAAACATTAAATTTTGTAACTAATTTGAATAATTACCAATTATTTCATGGCCAATTTTTCATTATTAATAAAAAAATTTTAGCGATTTATCTATAACTATTACTAAAACAAAACACGCTGACATCATCCCTATTTATTATTGCTTACGTGTCACAACCTTATTAAAAATTTTCCCTCCAAACCTTAATGATGATGTCATTGTCTTTATAACTAATATTTACATCCTTGACTTTATTGCTTTCTAACTATGACTAATATTATCTATATTTATTGATTTTATATTTTTCAAGTCACATCATTTAATGTATCAGAAAATCATATATTTTATTACATTTTTTAATTATTTATTATTTAAAAAATCTTATCAATGTTATTATTTAAATGAGTATTAATTATTTAAGTGTATTAGATATTTTGAGATGGTTTAAAAATAATACTCCCTTATATTCAAAAAAAAATAATAATAATAATAATACTCCTATACTTTTATAAGGATTTTTTTAATTTATACTATTGGTTGCTTAAATGCAATGCATGATTCTAATATGATTTAAGTTGTGACTATCTTCATGCAAGTGACTTATATTTTTTGTGAATTTGTTTAAACTTTTACAAAATAATTTTACATATATAAATATTTATGTTAAACTTGATTTTGAAGTATGTTTTTAATAGTTTTTTTTTACTTTATACAAATTAACGTAATTGTTTTTTGTTAGCATAAATTGATATGTTATTTTTTTATTAAAAATAGTCATATTTTTGTATTGTATACTTCATGTACGATCTATTTGCTTTCTATTCAAAATAACTAAATTTTCGCAATCATCTATGCTCACAATGCAAAGTATGATACAAATCATACAATGTATGTAATGTATACTACTATTCAGAGTGAAATGAGATGTAATTATAATGTAAAATTCTAATCTTTAAATTTTAATTTCTTAAATGATACTAATATGTCGGAAAATTTAATGTAAAACCGTGCATCGCACGGGCATTATCTAGTAGAGAGACTAAAGTGTTGTAGAGTGTAGAGTGGTATAAGGATATTTATAAGGAATTTAGATTGAAAAGAAGTTTTGTATTTCATTTAAAAAAGTGAGGACATGACAACATTTAAGAAGGTGAGAATTGTAAATGGATTTGTAGCATTGATTGCATTGCAAAATTACAATTACAATTACTAGGAGACCAGAATACAGAATTATGCAGGGTTACAATGATGTTGTGAAGTGCCCATTTTCCTCCTACACCACTCATTTGCTTTTTTATACTTATTATACTTCCTCCGTTCCATAATACTTGCTACATTTCCCATTTTGGGAAATTTCATATTACTTGCTACATTTCCTTTTTAGTAAAAAACCAATCATTTAAAGTTATACCTACTTCTACTTTTATCCTACTTTTATCTTACTCTATATCTAATTACTCCTATTTTTCTTTTTCATTTTTCAACAAATAGTATTAAAAAAATCCAAAAAAGCAACTTTCCATCTACTACTCATCATTGCACAGTAACTCCTTAATATTTGTGCCCATGCAATGGTAGCAAGTAAATAAGAACGGAGGAAGTACTGTATTTTTAACTAGGACAAACTAGCTTGCTGCTCCTAGTATTTACTCCTAGCTAACATATTATACCAAAGATTAATTGTATTTCTCTTAATATAAGTTATATATATTTACCATTTTAGATTATCTTTAATAACCAAAATATGCGTATTTTACAATGAAAATGAAATCGAGAGACAAGTAAGACCTAGAATGAGCTATGAGATAAGTCTTCCATTTTAATAGTAAAACTGTTCATTTTCGTATCTCCAATCCACTAATTAAACTAAAAATTTCTAAAAAAAAATTATAGTTCCTTCCCTAGCCACTAGTCGGTAGCCCCTTCCCTGTGCACCAATTTTACGGACTACTATTTCATAATATTCGTTACATTTTAATAGTAAACCTGTTCATTTTCAATCTTATTTTGGTAATTTTTACTCATGCTTAAGAAATAATATTATCAATATGAAATCTTATTTTATTCTTCTTAAAACCTAATTTTAATATGTAATTTTCATAACAAAGAAATTATTTAATTGAATAATGAAAATCAAAAAAATGCAAGTAAAAGTAAATCAGAAAAAAGTATTTCAATTATTCATTCCAACATTGTCCACCTTGCATCCTACTAGGTACTAACTGTCAACTGGTAGGTGGAGTGTAGTATTCCACCTTTTTTTTATAGGACTACAGACTACTCAATTGATTTCCATCTATTTAATTTTCATAACTCACTCAAAAGACACTGTTTTCGTTTTAAAAACATACACACAGTACATGTTTTTTCAAACATAAATTTTTAAAAAAGACGGTAACTTTAAGAGACGCATTAGATATATATGAATTAAATAATTTAATTGATTAATATAAATTAAAGAGGAAATAAAAATGTGAGCTTTTTGTTTTAATGTCGTCTCCTTGAGAAACGGTCTCTTACAAGAATAGCGGTTTTTTAGAGTATTTTACGTAATTCTTCTAGTTTGATTTGTGATAAAATATTACTCACAGTAGTAGTAAAGTTTTATGAGATTTATTACATTTTTATTTTAATTTTGATTTTACATTCAAATAATTTAAATATTATCTACATATTTCTTCATGTTTTCCATCTAATAAATAACATTTTTATTTATAATTACCCATTTTTTAGTGTGTTTAAATTTTGTTCTTATAGCAAATGTTGAATTAAGAGAGCATTATTTTAATTATGTATGCAAACAAGATTTTCCATTCATTTTTATGATAGATATTCAAACTCCATCTTTTATATATGAATATCATTTCCTCCTTTAACTTATTGTTGGTAGAAAAATACTCATATATAGGGGCTAAGCTACAAGGGGAGGCAAAAAAGAGTTCCGTTATATTTTTAACTTTGGTTCGAAGAATAATAAATGTCAAAGTTACTATAGCTCAATGACTAGAAGAGTACAACTGAAATTAAAGATTAGAGAATTGAAACCTAATTAAACTTATATCTTTTTAAATAACACTAACACAAGTTATATTATAATACCATAACTCTTTTTCTTTCATAATTTTATATTCATCATGTTTTTATTTATTTATATTTTTTTATCTTTTAAAATGTTTTTTTTTTTTGAATTTATTAGGAGAATTTTTAGAGTCTAGAATAGTTAATTTTTTCAAATGAGATAATAATAGTTAATAGTACAGTTTTATGTTTTTAACTTCATGTATTGAAAATGATTTTATACTATCATTGAAATTCATTTCAATCTATATCATTTTAAAATTTTCGTATTTTAATTGATTTTGACACAAATAATTTATTAGTATATCAACTAATCAACATTCCTAATATAAATTTGTGACTTCACTCTACCTCAAAAAAAAAAAAAAAAAAAAGAAAAAATGTTAGTTCAGTGTTGGTGGTATAGTGATATTGCAGTAGTAATATGTTCACATGGGGCGTAGCTTAAAAGTCAATAATTTGGCAAAAGTAAAGCATGATTTGTAGGCTTGATTGATAGAAATCACCAACAATAACCAAACCATTCAGATAAACTCATACAAGTACATACTACTTATATTTATTTGTCACCCTCTTATAGTTTTCTGCTTGTCTCCATTCCTAAATCTGTGAAAAATTCGTTTCTAGTACTATGATTAATGCCCACTTTTCAAACTAAACAAAATTTGGATTTGTTACTTTCATAAATGACATAAATCGGGAATTTAGGTGGTATTTAGATACTTACTTGTTACTACCTAGGTAATTTGATAAAAAAAACTTTTTAATATCATGTTATAGGGTAGGAGCGTTCACCGGTCCAAACCCGGATCGGAACCGGAATCTCCAATATGCTAAGATCAGAGGTCGGACCGATTCCATCCGGTCCGGTTCGGCTTTGGACCGGTTAGACCGGAAATAATTTTTGATACCAAAAATAAATTAAAAATTGGAAGATATAAAAATAATTTAGCAAATTAATTATTATAAAATAAAAATATTTGAATTAAAAAATTATTTTGTGTTGAAAATAAAATATTTAAAGCCCTTTAAATAAGTATATACATAATAATCGTAAATATTATTCACTTTCAAAATCACTTTTATGTGCATCCGGTCCAACCCGGATTTTTCCGGCTTTAAATCGGACCGGACCGGAAACCCGAAATGGCGAATATGTAAGACTCGGAGACCGGACCGGATGCAACCGATCTGGTCCGGACCGCCGGTCCGGTTTCATTTTGCACACCTCTAATTGGGATATAATTATGCATTTTGGTACATTGTCTTGTATTTAGAAGATATAATATCTTTTAGGTAAACTTCACATGGTAGTAACAAACTTTTATGAAATGCGAGTGGTAGCACTTTTGTAAGATTATTCTATATGGTAGCATCTAATTTATGTCTTATCCAACTACCACAGAATTTTCCATTAAATTCTTGTCAATTTCCATTTAATTAACCATTTTGACGTTTCTACCATTATTAAGTATTGATTATTGTATTTATAATTTGCCCTAAACATTTGAGAGCGTTGATAAATTAAATGGTGAATTACACGTAGATATAGTGAATTAAACATTTGATAGCATAATATTGATTTAAGGCAAATAATAAAGACAACAACTAAGGGCATGTTCTCTTCGTCTGATCTGATTGGATCTGATCTGAATTTACTAAGGTTTGATTAATATGACTGATCTAATTTGATTTGGTCTGATTCAGTCTGATCTGATTTGAATCTTTCTGATCTGGTCTAATCTGGTCCGACTTGGTTTGATCTGATCTAATCTGGTCTGATCTTATTAAGTTTCATAATAATAATAATAATAATATCATCATCATCATCATCATCATCATCATCATTATCTAAATAAGAAATTAATTAATAGATATAAATATTATTTAACTATTTAATTTATTATAATATCATTAACATTATTATAAGCACTACAAAAAATGTTGCATTTAGGCACACTTAAAAATGCATTTAGGCACACTTAAATGTGATGCTGCACAACTTAGCCACGCTTAATTAAGCGTGGCCTCTGCTTGTGTTATTAAATTTTCAGGCACGCTTATTAAGCGTGGCTAAAAGTGCTAATAAGCGTGGCTAGTTGCTCCTTCAGCCACACTTATAGGTGTTGGGAACTTTCCTCACTGGACAAGTGTGGCTGAATGATTTCATGGGCTATTGTTTGCCTTTTTGTTAGCCACACAAATAAGAGTGACTAATGAACATAACTAATTTATTAATTAATTATGGCGGTATTTATTATTATTATTATTATTATTATTATTATTTTTTTTTTTTTTGGAAATTATTATTATTATTATTATTATTATTATTATTATTATTATTTTTGGCATATTATTATTATTATTATTATTATTATTATTATTATTATTATTATTAATTTTTTTTGGCAAACAAAAAGCTTTTTCATTCACCTGAAAAAAACCAATATACATCAAGGCATCGAAACTCGCAAACCTTATTTGCATCAGTGTGGAACCGAGGCCCACCTTCTAGAAAGGGTTTCCCCAGCCCACTCTTCATGTGCATACGAGGTAAGCGAGGCCCAAAACAGCCGACAAACATCGTCAGCTAAAGTCAAAAGCTACAAAGTATGCTAATTACATGAAAACTAAATTAGCACTACATTCTCTCAAAAAAAAAAAAATTAGCACTACATTAGCTTAAAACAGCAGCAAGGCACCATCTCAATGAACAGAACACTAGCCAGCACATAATATACCCTCAACATCTATTACAAAGCCTCTGTGTCAATAGGCAAAACCAGCACCAAGCAGCATCAACATATCATAGACACAGCAAAGAACCAGCAACAAGCAGCAGGTCAACAGCCATCAGATTCCAGCTCCTTCCAAACAGGAGCACACTCAGGACAACACACACTTCCAAGACAGAGCAACATCAGTGCAACTTCAGTTCAAACATCCAGCAGCTAATCTTCATCTGAGCATCATCCCGTGCACACATCTAGCATTCATAGCTTCAACATAAGACATGGAATCCAGACACCACTGAATTTCCGACACCTTAAACGAAACCAAATTCGTGAAGGACCGGAGGAAATTCGGGTGTTACATAAAAAGAAAAGGAAAAGAATTTAGATAAACATTAAAGGTTAACTTTAAAAAGGTGAGTGAAAATTTTGGCAGCATCTCTGCTAAAACTCGACATGTGGTAGAGCAGTTAGCACAATAAAAACATTAAACTAATCTAAGGCATCATTGCTTTTTAAGATCTCACACCATGGCGGAATAGTTCATCGCCGGCTTCTCAAGTCGACATACCAAGCATGGATCGTGGTTCCAATGTCAACGCTTGCGTTTAAAAAAAAAAGAATTGACTCTTTAAAACCATACAAGTTATAAACTACGCAGCGGAAATATAAATATACAAACGAGAACACAAGGCCCCATAACAACACGTATACGACCAAAGTTTACAAAAGATATACAAGGACTATAAAATCAGAAGATGATGGTATGACACGTGTTATGCTTCACCCTCATCACTCTCCCCCAATGCAATGCAAATGCAAAAGAAGCTCCAAAACCTGCTACGACTGTCCATGATCCTCCTGCTACTCGACATCAGACCAAACGCCAATGTGTCATAGCAGGACAATCATAGAAAGTCATCAAACAATCAAGCATAAACACAAACACGTACACGTCAGTAACTAGCATCAAATATAAGAAGGTCAACAGACTAGCTAACATTATATTATAAAACTATATAAAGATGATGTCGTAAAATACAAGGCATAACTAGTAACTATTTATCATCCATTTATACTTGTTCATCTCATTTCTCCCTTTCCAACCCGAACAATGCGTTTCGGGGTGGAATGTAAGTCTTAACACTCCTATTTTCAAGAACATAAACTCTAATAAACACGCGTAGTGTCAACTCATATAAGGACATCAACAGGCTACTTAACGACTGACCTTAAAAAGTTTGTCTACCTTAAAGTAAGTTTAATCATAATATATCCTTGGGATCATTATCTTCCATAAGGATTCTTCACATAGGCGTCATCTTTTTATGATGGAAAACCCTTGGAGTTCGCAAGACCCATAGGGCACTTCTCACTATAAATATTGTACCAATGAATAAACTCTCTACTAAAAACTCAAACTTAACCATGGGGTTTGCAAGACCCACCAGTAACTCACATACTCCTTTACTATCAATGAGAACCATGGGGCTTTCAAGGCCCACCGGTAACTCACATATATCTTTGCTATCAATGAGAACCATGGGGCTTGCAAGGCCCACCGGTAACTCACATATATCTTCGCTATCAATGAGAACCATGGGGCTTGCAAGGCCCACCGGTAACTCACATATATCTTCGCTATCAATGAGAACCATGGGGCTTGCAAGGCCCACCGGTAACTCACATATATCTTCGCTATCAATGAGAACCATGGGGCTTGCAAGACCCACCGGTAACTCACATATATCTTCGCTATCAATGAGAACCATGGGGCTTGCAAGGCCCACCGGTAACTCACATATATCTTCGCTATCAATGAGAACCATGGGGCTTGCAAGGCCCACCGGTAACTCACATATATCTTCGCTATCAATGAGAACCATGGGGTTTGCAAGACCCACCGGTAACTCACATATATCTTTGCTATCAATGAGAACCATGGGGTTTGCAAAACCCACCGGTAACTCAGATATACTCTTGCTTTCAATGAGAACCATGGGGTTTGCAAGACCCACCGGTAACTCACATATACAACTTGAATTCATATATAAAGGAACCATTCCGACTCCAAGTAAACACAATGTAATTATATCGATAATTTTCAACTTCTATTATCTTCATTCTATGCATCTATTCCATTCTAAGTTAGAGAAATTCGCAAACCGAAAGCTATTCATGTATAAAAATTTACTTGTTAGTACTTCATACTTCTAACACAATGCTTCTAATCACAACTATCGATAATATTTTAAGCAATAACATATAGTAGTTAATTACTGCGTGTGCGTACCTGTAATTGCAATTGCAGACAAAAAAGTTATCGCAACCACCAAATGTGAGGTTCTTAAGCTTCTCTAATGAACAGAGCACCTATGCACGTTCAAAGTATGACTAATAAGTCTTTTAACCTCATATAAGAGTCACTTACTCTAAAAGAAAGTACTCTACTACCATAGAGTGAGTTCTATTTCATGTTATCAAGCTAATTAGCCAAATGTAACAGTTTCAATTCTAGGTTTGCTTGCTAATTCACCAATAATTCTAATCTAATCACAACATACACTTTTCACACTATATTTACGACAAAGTATGTTCTAAGGAACAAAACTTAACTATATATATATTGCATTGTGAAATTACTATGAATTAGTAGACATAAGATTGAATAAAAATAATGTATTACATATAATAGAGGCAATACCCAAGGTAGTAAGCTAGTAATGACAAAAAAATCCATTTTACCACATTATTTAAGGTTCGTAGAGACTACAAGAAATTACTTATATCACTCACAACATCAAGACTCCCTTTTTTTGTACCACGACTACACAACATACAACAACGACTAGTTTAAGTAATAACAACAATTAATTTAATTCTCAAGTGCAATGAAAACAATGTCAATTCATAACAACAATCGCAAAAGCCCATTAACAACTCTTATCAATCAATGAAAATTAGTTGACAACCATTATTAACAAACACCTCTTAATGGCATAAACAACATAAACCACCATGAACAAAAATAGTAATAATAATTAACAATCACTCTTGTGAACAAGAATCATAACCATTACTAATAACTAATACGACCACCATTCATCAATAATGTCACATACACAAACCTTATACGAGATTTTCAATTAATGAAATATCATCCAAACCACAAAAGTAGTACATACTACTTTTAAATTCATCCTTATATCAACCTTAACTTATTCAAGTTCAAGTCACAATTTCTTATACTTACCCACTTTAAATTCTATCAAGATATAACTTAATTTAAGCTAAAATTCATGAATTTAACCAAAATACTACTTTTAAATTCACCATAATATAAACCCTAACTTGTCTATTTTCAAATCATCACAATAATCAAACCCATAACAAAAATTCAAGACATCATACTCAAATTTAACAAGTATAAACTCTAAATAACAAGAAACTAAATATCAAAAACATACAAAATTAAATTGGGTAAGAGATTGCTCACAAAGGGTTGAGAAGATGATGAAAGAAAGTAGAAAGCTTTAAGCAATGTGAGAGGAGTTGCCGGTGGTGGCGGCTGGCGGCTGCTGGTGGCTGCTGGCGGTGTCGGTTGGCGGCAACTGCTGGTGGTGGTGGTGGGTGTTCTTAATTTGATTAATTATAAATATGCTCTTAATATAAATATGTACGCATTCATTATTTATATAATGACTGATTCAAAATGATTATTAAAATAAAAAAATTATTATTACAATTAAATAATTACGTGACAAAATAACGGGGTGTTACACAGGCAGCAGAGTTATTGTTGATGGTCCCGCCATACAAAGTCTGAGCCTTGAGAGCAAACTTCTTAGCACCGGCAAAATCTTTCTCTGTGAACTTTCTGATAGCAATATCTTTTGCCCTCGAAGCTTCATCTTTATTACACTCCATTTTTCAAGTTTGTGTCGCTCTTTCGTTAGCAATGACACACCTTTACGGGTTTTTGAATCAAATGGGGTTCCTCGGAAAAAATTGGAAACCCCTTCCAAATCAGCCACACTAATTTGTAATTGTCGGATAGCAGATTTGGAGGGAAGATTTTAGCTTCCATCAACTGAAACCTGCTTTATAGAACAGAAAAAACATAAGAACTTGAGACATTTACATAAATCATGTTCAATTACAATGACAAAGACTGGCCGTAGAAAGTCACAGAAACACAGTACAGCTGTGGCTGGAAATGATATATTAATTTCTCATCCTGAAAGTATGAAAATAAATAGATAGAAGCACTTTTGGATTCAAAAAGCGATCAAAGGGGAGAAAGTGGTCGGATTTTCTTAGTTTACATAACGACGAAGACCCTTAATTCTATCATACTTACCAAATAACTTTAGTCTCCGGCAGTCCAGTAAATACTTTTATTACTAGATCCAACAAATTTGTTTTTTTTTGTCGATCCCACCTGGAAGTCAATATAAAACTGTGTGACATGAGCATATCGAGTATCAACAATAAAACATAAAGAAAGGTTTTTGATATCTGAAGATGATAGAGCAAGCATTTTCGTCAAATATCAGACACCGTCAAGATGCAGTACAAGGAATTACAGAAAAGGAACAATGACAGCAGCTTTAAACCAGTAAGACAGCAGCTCTGCACTCAGCAAAGATCAGCCAGCACCTAATAGCAGCAGGACAGTCAACAGGTCCCAAAGAAGCTTCAATTAGTAGCTCAGCACAGCAACCTCAATACCTCATCTCACATCAACAGAAACATAGGAGCATCATACACCAGCAGCCAAACCACACTAGTAGCTTCAGACTACCTTGCAAGCAAGAGGCAGCAACAGAGCCTTCAAGCATCACTACAGAGAACAGAAGGCAGCAGCTCAAACAACGAGTAGTGACCAACACAGCAGCACAGCACAGATTCAAAATAACAGCTCCATCATCCTCGTATCTGACACATCAACTGACTCCAGACAGCAACACAGCAGCTCTGGATGGTTGTACAGCAGCAGCATGTAGCAAGCAGCAGCACCCTCCTCGCAGGGCATTAGTAGCATGCAATCAACATCAACATTTTGCACAGAGACCAGCAGTAACAACCAGCATCTCATACAAATTATGGCAGCAGCATGATAACACTCCCAACACAGCAACAACAATAAGGCTATGCTTCAAACAGAAACAATCAACTAAGCAGCAAGAGCTTCCATCAAAGACACAACCTCATCATGACAGAAACAATCAACAAAGACATCACCCAAAACAATAATCAAAAACCATAGCACCAACAACACCAGCAAACAACCATCAACACCATTACATAAACAAAACTATCAACACCAGTAACAGCTCAAATCTACAAAAGAGGCTACCACAGACTATATTAATATGAATCCCCCCAGCTAATTATTATTATTATTATTATTATTATTATTATTATTATTATTATTATTATTATTATTATTATTATTATTATTATAATTATTATTATTATTTTTGGCAAATAAAACTTTTTCATTAACCAAAAAAAGTCAAATACATCAAAACAAAGGACACTCGGAAAAAGTCAGCTAACCAAGATATACAATGCCTAAATAAATACACCAAAATTATATCAACAAAGTTAAAGGCATCAACATCCTCAAATAGTGCAGCAGCAATTGCACATCATCAGAAAACATGGAAGCAGCATTAAACTCAGTTCAGCAGTAGACCATCACAGCAATGTGCAAGCTTTAATAACATATCAGCTCAGCTAAAACACATAGACATCAACATACCAGCATCCTCACAGCACCACAAAAGCGTCAAGCCAGACAGGTAGCAGCAGCTCAAACAGTATGCAACCTCTGAACATCACATGAGATCCTATTGAAATCAGCAGCAGCTATTGAAATCACCAAGACCCCTCCATAGAACAAGTATACTCATGAAATAAAACAAATTAAACCAGTGTTCATAATTACTGATTTTAGAACAGGAAACAATTAACAGTAAAAAATCTCAATCCCTTCATAGAACAAGTATCAGAAAAATGCATCATTAAAAATGAAACTATTCAACTTCTATCAAAGAATTATGACATAAAAGAAAAGATAACTTCAAATTATAACAAATCAGTCAATGAACAACAAACAGTAAAAGACAAAAAACCAAATAATCAATCTGTAAATACATTAAGAAAAATACAAGAAAGAAGCAAACTTTAACTCACCCACCATTCTTTATCAGATGAACAGCGAATGCCAACAAATTTATCTTAATTATGATCAAACCTATACCAAAACCCAGAAAATTTCAACCATAAAACCTAAAAATTAAACCAGATGATGCTCAAAGTAAACCAGATGATGCTCAGATTAAACCAGTGATGAGTGACGAAATTTATCAGATGAGTGACGAAACTACATATTAAACTAGATATACTCTCACAATTTAAACAAATTAAACCAGTGATGATGCTCAGATTATTCAAAAAATTCATAATTTCCACAATTCAAGAGTTAGGGTTCAAGGGAAGAGGGGAGAGCCATTAAAATTCATCTTTTTTTTTTGAAGAAAAAAATTCATCTTTAATAACTTTAAAAGACAACAATAATAATGCATAATTTGATTACAAACCTTAGAAATATGAACCCAGAAGACAGATTGTAGATTAAAGGAAGGAGATTGAGCCGTTGAAATTAGGGCAGAGCCGTGAAGGTTACAGTGAGAAGTAAAAGAAGATGAATAGGCGCACGCGAAATGAACTCTCCGCTTCAAATCTTTCTATTATATTTTATATTTTAAAATGTTTTTAGCCACGCTTGTTTTTGTGGCTGATTTTGTTGAAAATTTATATTCTTACTTATATTTTAGCCACGCTTACAATTAATGCTGAATATATTATATATTTTTTTAATTGTTCTTTAGCCACGCTTATAAGTGTGCCTGAATATATAATATCTTAATAATATTTAAATAACGTGTAGCTACGCTTATGAGTGATACTATAAGTCTCACGCTTAATAAGCGTGCCTAAAGTGTTATAAGTGAGTCTAAATGAAAAATGATTGCCACGCTTAAATAAGAGTGCCTAAATAACTGTAGCTATTTGCAACATTTTTTGTAGTGAAGGGAAATTCTACATGATAAGCACCAGGTTAAGGGAAACGCCTGTAATAACTAATCTTGTTTTCATTTCTACATGGTAAGCACTAGGTTAAGGAAAACTAACTGCCGTAACTATATGGGCTAAAAAACATTTGAATGACCTTTAAAGGATGAAATTACCATATTGCCCTTGTTTAATTCCCCATTATCTTCTTCCTCCTTTTCTTTTCTTATCTTTCAAAACCTTGTTTAATTGTAGTATGTTATGAAATAAACCTTTAGCTAACTGGGTAAATTCCAAAATGTGAATTTTTAAGTAGTTCGTCTAATTTTAGAAACTGGGTATACCCAAACCTACTGATTAAACTTAATATCACGTAAAGATCCAATCTTTACATCAAAAACCCACCTCAATTCTCAAAAATTGGGTTGAATAACCTGTACATGAAACAAATTTCAAGAATCAGAAAACAAAAGTTGAATCATTTCATTGTGTGGGAAAATCACTTGCAATTTAGTGAAGTAAATCTAAACATTCACAATCTAAACATAAACAACTAGTATGGAATCCCGTGCAATGCATAGTTTTTTTTAGCATCGGCATATATAAATATATACTACCTCCTATTCAGCCTAGTTGTCCCATTTAGTTTTTCACACTTGTCGAGACAACATTTTAATCCTTAATATCTCAAATTATTCTTAACTAAAAATTATAAAAATTTGATATTAATAATCCTTGTATTAAAACGAATCAAACAAGATCCCACATCACTATGTTTTACCTTATAGATTAAGAGTAGAATACAAATTAAGAGTGATAGGTGAATAATGTCCAAAAAAATATGGGACATTTTGGCTGAATAGGAGGGAGTATATTAATTAAAAAAAATAAAGCCTGAGATATTATGTATAAATTACTCAATTTTTACAATATATGTATAAATTAAATTTGTAATTTTAGAAATTGTCTAGAATATATGATGCGGTATATATATTTTCTAATTTACTCAATTTAACCATAAATAAATAATAGTCGAAGATAATTCAATGGTAGAGATATTAGTCAAGATTAAATGCAATTTATTATTTTACTTAATTTACTCAATTTAGTTTAATAAATATAGAAATTAATTAATTTGATTATTCCATGTGAGAAACAATCTGTTAGCTTTGACTGTAGTTAGTTCATTTAGGAAAATTTAAAACTGTGACACTTAGTATAAAAATAATTAAAACACCATAAGTACATAAATTATTTATGGTCTAATAAATTATTCCTTAAATTATTCCTTGAATTATTCCCTAAATTATTTATGATATTCTAATAAATTATTCCATAAATTAAGCAAGTATTAATGTAGATTGAAATAGCAATGCAAAAAAGAAAGTATTAATTGAAGAAATAAATCTATTAACTTTTTACAAATAGAAAAATTACAAATATCACGCCTTCTCTTACATTGACATTTGTCATTTTCCATTCAGATTAGGCAATATCAATAAATTATTCCTGAAATTAAGCAAGCATTAATGTAGATTGAAACAACAATTCAGATTAGGCAGTATTAATTGAAGAAAGAAATTTGTTAGCTTTTAACCAATAGAAAAATTACAAATGGTACACCTTCTCTTAGATTGACATTTGTCATTTCCCAAGAATTATATTAGAATGTATGATATGATATGATATATGAACTAATTATTTATGGTCTAATAAATTATTTCTTAAATTATTTATGGTATTCTAATAAATTATTCCTTAAATTAAGCAAGCAATAATGTAGATTGAAACAGCAATTCAGATTAGGTAGTATCAATAAATTATTCCTCAAATTAAACAAGCATTAATCTAGATTGAAACAACAATTCAGATTAGGCAATATTAATTGAAGAAATAAATTTGTTAGCTTTTAACCAATAGATTAATTACAAATGGTACACCTTCTCTTAGATTGACATTTATCATTTCCGAAGAATTTTATTAGAATGTATGATGATTAGATCTAACTAGTAATAAAACTCGTGCAATACACGATTTATGAGTATAAAATAAATAAAAATATAATTTCACATTATAATGCAGGTATATATTATCGTGATTAAATTCATCGAATACATGACTTTTTTAAAGCAAAATTAAATTATCATTTTTTTAAAAGATTATTATCAAATACTACCTCCGTTAAATGTTATGTGCAACCGCGATACACTTTGCGGTTGCCAATGCATTTTTTTGTAGGGCTTAATTAGAGGAAGTAGGTATAGGTAATTAAGAGAAAGAAGGAAAGAGAAAATGATGGAAGTAGGGATAGGTAAGTAAGAAAAAGAAGGAGAGAGAAAATAGGGACAGATAATTAAGGGAAAAGAAGGAGAGAGAAAATGATGGGATAGGTAATTAAAGGAGAGAGAAATTGATGGGATATGTATTTAGATTGGTAATTTTTTACTAAAAAAGAAAGAAAAAAGTGAGTTGCAGATAATACTAAGCGGACAAAAATGGAAAGAGTTGCAGATAACATTTAACAGAAGTAGTATATCAATTTTTATTCAATTAAATACGTCTAATTATAGGTCAGGTATATACAATTGCTTTAATAACTAAAATAGATACTTTACCTAATTTAGATTCAATTTTTGAAAAATCAGATTCCAAATTAGGAATATTGTCATGTAATCAATTTTCTCTCACTTGAATAATTTCATTTGTCAAGGCTCCCTAAGGATGACACTTGTCATTTTCCAGCATTTTTATGAATATGTATGATTTTTGAAAAATCAGATTCCAAATTAGGAATATTGTCATGTAATCAATTATCTTTCACTTGAATAATTTCATTTGTCAAGGCTCCCTAAGGATGACACTTGTCATTTTCCAGCATTTTTATGAATATGTATGATTGAGCAATCATGAAAGAAGATTGAGAAAATAATGCAATATCCGAGATTGAAGATGAAATCATGGTTTCCTAATTTGGGTGATTCTCGAATTATGTGGGTTTTCGAATTCTTGCAAAAAAATTTCGGAGAATTAGGATTTTGCTAGTAGAGACTGAGTTCTTGAAGAGTTTATGGTCTAAGTTGTTGGTTTGTATTCTGAGGTTTGCGGTCTTTGTAGATAAAAATGTGGATAGCAGGTAATCCAATAATCCTCCATTGTTATTATTATTTAGGAAACTAACCTATTAATAATTCCACTTTTTGAAATTTTATTAATAATTCAATCTTTGCTTTCAATGGAAGTCTTGAAGAAATTCTTGAGTGTATAGATGATGAAGATATTTTTAATGAGTGTATGAAAGCTTCACTTCAATGGCACGTGAAATGAAGAAGAAGAAGAAGAAGGAGCATCATTTATTAGAATTAAACAAGGGCAATTAGGTAATTTCACAAGTTAACGGATAATTAACGTTTTTTGATCATTATAGTTACTGTAGATGTTTTTGCAATAGTTGAGTGCTATTTGGTAGAATGACAATTAAGAATAGTTATATAGTAGGCGTTTCCCTTAATATGGTGCTTACCATGTGAAATTTTCCTTATTATAATTATTAAATAAACTTTTATATATTACTATTTATTAATTAATGGCTAATTCGCGAATTGTAGCCTTAAAGTTTGGCACTTTTGCGAATTACAGTCTCAATATTTATTTTTTGCAAATTACAACCACCAAAGTATTAAAGTTTGATACACTGGTAGAAATATCAATTAGGATTTTGCTAGTAGAGACTGAGTTCTTGAAGAGTTTATGGTCTAAGTTGTTGGTTTGTATTCTGAGGTTTGCGGTCTTTGTAGATAAAAATGTGGATAGTAGGTAATCCAATGATCCTCCATTGTTATTATTATTTAGGAAACTAACCTATTAATAATTCCACTTTTTGAAATTTTATTAATAATTCAATCTTTGCTTTCAATGGAAGTCTTGAAGAAATTCTTGAGTGCATAGATGATGAAGATATTTTTAATGAGTGTATGAAAGCGCTTGACTTCAATGGCACGTGAAATGAAGAAGAAGAAGAAGAAGGAGCATCATTTATTAGAATTAAACAAGGGCAATTAGGTAATTTCACAAGTTAACAGATAATTAACGTTTTTTGATCATTATAGTTACTGTAGATGTTTTTGCAATAGTTGAGTGCTATTTGGTAGAATGACAATTAAGAATAGTTATATAGTAGGCGTTTCCCTTAATATGGTGCTTACCATGTGAAATTTTCCTTATTATAATTATTAAATAAACTTTTATATATTACTATTTATTAATTAATGGCTAATTCCCGAATTGTAGCCTTAAAGTTTGGCACTTTTGCGAATTACAGTCTCAATATTTATTTTTTGCAAATTACAACCACCAAAGTATTAAAGTTTGATACACTGGTAGAAATATCAATTAGGATTTTGCTAGTAGAGACTGAGTTCTTGAAGAGTTTATGGTCTAAGTTGTTGGTTTGTATTCTGAGGTTTGCGGTCTTTGTAGATAAAAATGTGGATAGCAGGTAATCCAATGATCCTCCATTGTTATTATTATTTAGGAAACTAACCTATTAATAATTTCACTTTTTGAAATTTTATTAATAATTCAATCTTTGCTTTCAATGGAAGTCTTGAAGAAATTCTTGAGTGCATAGATGATGAAGATATTTTTAATGAGTGTATGAAAGCGCTTGACTTCAATGGCACGTGAAATGAAGAAGAAGAAGAAGAAGGAGCATCATTTATTAGAATTAAACAAGGGCAATTAGGTAATTTCACAAGTTAACGGATAATTAACGTTTTTTGATCATTATAGTTACTGTAGATGTTTTTGCAATAGTTGAGTGCTATTTGGTAGAATGACAATTAAGAATAGTTATATAGTAGGCGTTTCCCTTAATATGGTGCTTACCATGTGAAATTTTCCTTATTATAATTATTAAATAAACTTTTATATATTACTATTTATTAATTAATGGCTAATTCCCGAATTGTAGCCTTAAAGTTTGGCACTTTTGCGAATTACAGTCTCAATTTACTTATGGTCGTTCGTTGAAGAGTCTGAATGTTACTTGGGTCTCCCTAATCCCGAAAGTGTTGTCACCCACCTCTATTGAGGAGTATAGGCCAATAAGCATGGTGGGCTCTATATATAAAATTATTTCCAAGATACTTTCCTTTCGTCTTAAAGAGGTGATTGCTCCTCTAATAGATAATTCTCAAAGTGCTTTTATTATGGATCGGCAGATTTTAGATGGTGTTCTAGTTGCTAATGAATCATTGCGCTGGTTGCGCAAAAGGAAAATCTCTGGTGCATTAGTGAAGTTAGATTTTCAAAAAGCGTATGACTCGGTTAAGTGGGATTTTTTGGAACAAGTCATGCTTAAGATGGGTTTTGGTGTTAAGTGGATTCGGTGGATAATGAATTGCGTCTCTACGGCCTCGATGTCTATTATCCTTAATGGCTCGCCTCTCAAACCTTTCACTATGGGTAAGGGTTTACGACAAGGTGATCCCCTCTCCCCTTATCTTTTTATATTGGTTAGCAAAGCCTTGGTTTGTTTTTTGAAAAAAGCAGAAGCTATTAACTTAATTCGACCAGTTATGATTGGCAATAATCAGATACCTATTAAACATTTACAGTTTGCCGATGACACATTAAGATTTGTCCCTAATGATCCGGTTTGTATTACTAATTATTTCCGCATTTTGGATGTTTTCGCTGTTATGTCTGGGCTGTATCTGAATTATAGTAAATCTTGTTTTCTTTCGTGGAATTCGGATGATCATGATTGGGTAAATACCTTAGCTGCTTCTTTTGGATGTAGACATCAAAAATGTCCCTTTACTTAATCTAGGTTTTCCTTTGGGGGCGAATATGTCTCGAGTGTCAGTTTGGAAACCGATAATTGACAATATTAAGAGTAGATTGGCTACCTGGAAAGCCAAAACACTTTCTAGGGCGGGTCGCTTGACTTTGATTCGTAGTGTGCTTAATTGTTTACCGATCTACTTCATGAGTATGTTTAAGCTGCCTAGATCTGTTGCTTTACATATTATTAGGCTTCAACGACGCTTTTTCTGGGGTGAATCTAGTGCGGGCTCAATGGCTTTACCTTCGGTTTGTTGGGATTCTATTACACTTCCGAAAGATATGGGGGGTCTTGGTGTTGGCAATATAATGCATAAAAACCTCATTCTTTTATTTAAATGGTGGTGGAGATTTTCTAAGTGTGATAATGTTCTTTGGAAGCATATATTAATGTCGGTTCATAATATAAAAGGATTTAAAGCATCTTTTGAGAACTTTAAAGATGTAAAGGATGGTATGTGGTCTCAACTTATAAGTTCGGATAGGGAAGTGACACGTATTCGTGACATTGTGGAGGGGGGTATGTTGTTTAAAGTAGGGAATGGGGAATCTATTTTATTTTGGCATGATACATGGTGCGGTGATGGCCCTTTGAAGGTTGTGTTTCCTCGTCTATTCTTGATTTGTCTACAACAAAGTGCTGTTATTAGGGCTATGGGTGATTGGCATGAGGACTCTTGGGAATGGTTGCTTTATTGGCGTCGTACTTTATATGATTGGGAGTTAGAGGATTATGCACGTTTGTTGGTTCTTATTGATGCTCATAAGCCGATGCGACAGGCGATTGATGAGGTTACTTGGAGGGGCGCTAATGTTTTGACTTTTCCGATTGATCAGATTAAGGATCAATTATATGCCTCATCGGTGGCGATTATCCCTCGCACGGTTGTCCCATTCATCTGGCATAAATATGTTCCGCCGCGTGCCCAGTTGACTATGTGGTTTGCTTCTTTGGGGAAACTTAAGACTGGTCGCTTCCTAGTTGATTAAGGGATTATTCCGATTCAACATGCGATGTGTCCCTTTTGCTGCCTACAGGTTGAATCCCAATCCCACTTACTTTTTTCTTGTTATCTTTCATGGTGTGTATGGATGCAGGTATTAGATTGGTGTCATGTACAGAGTGCTCTTCCGGAGGATTGTGGTTGTTTCTTTGAACAATGGCGTGGACTATTCGTTGGTCGGAAATGGAAACATATGAAGTTTTTGGTCCTCGCTTGCGTTATTTGGTCCTTGTGGTTTGAACGCAACAAGATTAAATTCCAGGGTAGTACGCCAGATATAGTACAAATGGTTTCTTCACTGAAAAACCGCATAGGCGCTTGGGCGAAGGAGTATATGGGGTTACATTTCTTTTCCCCACGGCTTTCCTTAGTTGACAATTTATCTTGATCGAGTATTGTTAATGATTTTATTTTTGTTGGTGTGGTGTTTTTTGTTTTTTTGTGTTTTTTATATATGGTGTATGGTGCGCATTTTGGGCAATGGGTATGGGTGTGGATGTCTTGACTTTAGGATTGGGTGTATTGGGATACTTTATGGGTTTAGAGTGTTGTCATTTATCCACACCTATTTTAGTTTAGTTAGGTTTATTTTGCTGTACGCATAGACCACTCCTATGCTGTTTCGAGTGGGCTGTTTATTGGCCCTCTTATCCAATGGCTTTTTCCCCTCGCGGGGTTTTTTTATGCCGGCGGGTCTGGGGTTTCCCAATATTCAGTTTTGTTTTTTGTTTCTATAATAAAATCATCCCCAAATTTTCAAAAAAAAAAAAAAAAAAGTATTAAAGTTTGAAGGTTTAAGCCAAAACACAGAATTCCAACCATTTTGGTGGCCGAGATTTTAAGTTATATGATCGGAGTTATGTGTTTTTGGCATGAAGATGTAAACTTAGATACTTAAGTGGCTGTAATTCAGAAAAAATAAATATTAAGGTTGTAATTCGCAAAAGTGCTAAACTTTAAAGCTGTAATTTACAAATTATTCGCAAAAGTGCTAAACTTTAAGGCTGTAATTTGCAAATTTGTCGTTAATTATTTAATTTATTAATTAATTAATTATTAGTTAATATAGTTAAATAAATAATTAATTAATAATAATAATAAGTAATTATAATTTGATATAATCTGATATTATTTGGTCTAATCTGATCAGATCTGGTCTAGTTTGATGTGATCTGAATTGATCTAGTCTGGTCTAATCTGGTCTAATCTGGTATGCTCTGATCTGATGTTATTCCAATAAGAATAAGTAATAAGTTCAAAAATTAAGTTTAAG
>JAAKBH010000563.1:0-201422 GCA_019776075.1 Amaranthus palmeri
TATATATATATATATATATATATATATATATATATATAATCAATTAATAAATATTGCTTAATCGTTAGTATTAATGTAAAAGTTTTGAACGAAAACCATACATAGCACGGATATAATCCTAGTACATGAATAATAGGCATGCACATTTTCATGTAATCTTATTTAAGTTAAATTTGATTTCTTTCATGTTTGTTGTGTTGTTATGATCAATGAGATTTAAAGTTAAGAGGCAGGCACCTAGAGGTATGTTATGATCCTTTTTGTGAGATGAGCTATCTGAGGCCTGCAATTCCAAGGTAAATTTTGTCCGAGGATGATATCTTAAAAATATTCACCTACGCTCAAGTCAGTGAAGGAATACATATAGATTTATATACGAAAATTAGATGATACAGATAAAAGGCTAGATTTAAGATCCGTACCAGGTAGTATTATAAGTTTCTTTAGAGAGAAAGTATAAAAATGTGCTTTAAGGAAAAAATGATATTATGTGAGGTTAAAATATCACATCAAGAGAGTATTTATATGTGTATTTGAGGGTACTTTTAGGATTAATGAATATGATTTAGCTATGTCAAATCAATTGATCTTCATTGCTATCAATCATGGGTTTTCTATGAGAAATGATTGAGTTGTTAGTCTTGAGTCATGACAGCTAATGATAGATGGCGGTTATCGTATATGAAAGGGTATTTTGGTGATTTTTGTAATAGACTCAAAATTCTTAATTTAATTTTCACGTGAATTATTCAAAATATTTGATTCAAATTCTAAATTTCTTAAATATTAATTTCATTAAAATCATATTTTAATAAATACTAAAAATATATATTTTTTTTATTTTATATTGCAAAAAGTAAATTTTTATTATTATATTTATGGCTTTGTTAAAAAGTTATGTTTTAATCTCTTGTCCTTAAACTAACTTTATTATGTATTTTTTAATTCCTATGATTTTGATTTAATTATTTTATACCTAAAACTTAGTCATATTTATGGAAATTTTGATTTTAAAGGTACAAACTTTAGCTCATTTAGTTTTAAAGGTTTGAACTTGCGTTTATCTTTTAAAGATTCATACTTTGGGAGGTCTCCGCTTTTAAAGGTAAGTTTACCTTTAACCGTTTGAAAAGGTATTTTTCATTGATTTAAAGAGGAAAGAGAAACTTGCTTCGCTTCTTCATCTTCATCATCTTTATCTTCCTCCACCATTTCATCATTTATTCATAATCTTCTTCCCCCTATTCTTCCACAAAATTTCCAGAAAAAATTACAAAAATTCTCACAAAGATTATTATCCTAAGTACAATGAACTCAATTGGGAACAACTTGTTTGTTTCTTTTAGAGGTGTTCATTAGCGGGTCACATCTAGTGGTTGCATCTGAAATTAACCTTAATGGGCAAGCAAATTCCACCTCATAATTAACTACCCCTCCCCTTTCTACAACAATGGTGGTTGCATATGGGTTTAGTGGACGATAAGGATGGCGCATTTAAGTGCGTTTGTCGAACATGGTGGTGACTAGGTCGTCGAATCTGGGTTGGTGTTGACGATGATGGTGGAGTCATGTTGTGATCGATTATGGTGATTTTGATCGCTGGTGTATGAGGGAAGGGGTAAGGACCGCACATAGGATAGAAATACACAAGGATTGATCAGGAGGGATAGGGGATTGCGCACTGATGTAAGGAAAGGGTGGGGGTCGTGGCGTTTGAGATGGTGGGTGAAGGTAATTTTTTTGTAACTTTAAACTATTTATTACATCATAATATTCTATAAAACGTCAATTAATAACGTTTTATAGTTTTTTAATAAAGCAAAAATAGAAATAAACTAAATAAATTGATAAATAATAAGAATAAGAATAACATAATGAAAATAAATATAACATATATTTGTATGTATAATTTTTCTTTCTTTTCGTTCCCTTCTCTTGCTTCCATTTCTCTTTTCTTCCTATTAATCCCCAACCCTTCCGTTCTTTTTTATTTCTCTAAAATTGTTATCCAAACATAGTGTAAATATCAATATTGTTGGATGAAGGTAATAAAGGGTAAATGAAGATTTGAAACAACACATTTCTCTACAATACCCTTAAGCTAAAAAAGGATAACTTATCTTGGTCTATAGACAAAATTTTACACATCGCACTCATATACTCCAATCCAACCGAACCATACGTTTAGAACAACCATCATACCACCACTTCAATATAAACGCATTAGAAGAATCCTAGTAAAAAGGAAAAATTACAAACCATTCGAATATTATTATAATAAAAACCTAAAATGAAAAGGAATAATTAAACGAATAATTGATGTTTGTCGACTATGTTTGATTTCTATCTTCAATCAACATCAAATATAATGGTAGAAGATGGAATTTTTGTTGGGCCTTGATTGAGGAAAATAAATTTAATAGATTAATTAGCGTAAATGAAATCTGAGTAGGGTTAAAGAAAGAGTAAATTGATTAGGTGAAAGAGAATAGATGATGTATTTATTTATTTATTTTTTACTATTTTGAGTTATTATTAATATATCAGTTACTTTGACTGTAGAGCATATTTAGGGCAGTTTACCTAGAACTCCCTCAGATTGAGCACATTCATTATGTAAGGCACATACATGCCAACTAAAAAGAGAGGATTTCAAAAGGGAAGAGTTGAAGTTACTTTTCCGGAGATCTATTAAGTGATACAATGTGGCTGATTTCAAAGATGCTTTGCAAGAGATGTCTAAACTCAATAAAGCTGCAATTGATGAACTTAGGAGAGCTGGCCCTGATGTTATTTGCAGATCTTATTTGAAGAGTCTAACAAAATGTAATACCATTGTTAGCAACATGGTTTAAACATTTAATAATTACAATATGCTGGCTAACATCTAACAGACATGCTTGAATATATTAGAACCATATTGATGAAGTGATTGGCAACAAGGAATAGGCACATAAATGGGTGGAGGAGCATATGTCCTAGGATTCTAGCATTCTTGGAGAAGGAAAAAGAAGAGGCTAGAGAATGCACTGTCATGGAGGCAACCTCTTCACCGTAAAACGGTAGCTTATTATTTTGATACTCTAGATGTTGATTTAGATAAGAGGTCCAACACTTGTAGAGAGTGGGTGTAACACCCCATATTTTTATCGTGTTTTAAAATTATCTATATAAATAAATAATCAATATAAGTTAATTAGATTAATTAAGTAGACAAGTATCACATAATGTTTCTTTTACCCTTAAACAATATATATAATAATAGAATAAAAAGGAATAAATATTATAAACTAATACTAAATAAAAATATAATAAAATAAAATAAAAGGAATAATTGCATAATTAATATAAATAAGATAAAAAAATATAATTAGGAGGGAAAATGAATGGGTGGTTGGTTATGGTGAGGGAGTTAAGGAGATTTGTAACTCCTCTTTTACTTGTGTGTTATGGCACAATTAAGAGGAAATCCTTCTTAAAGCCTTCTCATCACTTATTTCCTCTCATTCTAACCTTTGATTTGACTAAGAAAGATTAGAGCATTTTCCTCTCCTTTTCTTTCTTGTTTTTTTCGGTTCATCATAAACAAATAAAAATAAAAATAAATTATTGTTCCATCCAATCTTTTGACCAAAGGGTAAGTTTAGTTGAAGTGTTAATTATAGTTTTTTTATAAAGATTTTATTTGGTGGATTATGTTTTATATATGATATATCATGATATCCTATGACTATTTAGGAGGATTGAATATTTTATATAAGTTTTTCTTTAATAATCCTTTAATAAAATTTAATTTATTAAAAGGATTAAATCATATTTCTATTATATAAAATTTTTCTTGATTTACATTAATTCTTTAACAAAGTGTAAATTTGTTATAAGAATTAGATTTATTTTGATGTTTAAATAAAATTTTTTTATGATTTGTATTTCTCTAGCAAGATTCCAATTTGTTAGAAGAAATTTAAATGTATAGATTAAGTAATGTAGGTATCCATGAGTTAATAAATCCTTTAGCAAAATTTGATTTGTTTGAAGGATTGTGTTTATATGTATGTCTTGATTTAAAAGGGTGTTTTGGTTTATGATTCTCTACAAAATTTTAATTTGTTAAGAGGATCAAGTATTTGATTTAATTATCATAATTTATGAACAGGGGCGGAGCAAAGATTACGGTGGCCCTGTCTAATTTTTCATTTACTTTTGAAATGAGGCCCTTTATTAACAACTTAATAGAAAACATTTCTTTAGCTTAAAAGTACTTATAACACACAAGTATACGTCTATTGTCCATAGTTAAATTACATTCTGAGTACTGCCTACACACTCACAAAAATTAAGTTGATTTAAAATAAGATACCACTAATTATAAAAAAAAAATTATCATAAATTAACCAATATTGTGTCAAAAAATAAAATTAATAAATTGTTATCCACTACGAAAACAACTGTCAACATATTAGCCTACATAAATAATTAAAACAAATAATTATATGTAATAATAACTTATAATTTGAAAAATAAAAGCCAAAAGAGACAAAATTTAAATTTAAATTAGATCTATACCACAATTGTGCTTCATTTTTATTTTTGATAAACCCAAACTCTTGAATATCAATATATGATTGCATGTTTGTGCCTTTGTTTCACTCATTCTATAGTAGGCTTGATTGAAATGAAATCAAAGATCTTAAATGTTGAATATATAAAATGAAATTCTCTACTTTCGATACATAACGATATAAAATGTTTTGTAGAAATTCTTAAAGCCATTATTATTTTTAACGGATAAAAGAATTTAGAGATCTTGCAAAAATACTTTAATGAAAGTTTGAAGGCTGAAGAAGAATAGAAGATGAAGATGAAGATGAATATTTTAGAAGGTGTTCTCTTCAACTTATTTTTTTGACTTATTACTTATTCTTATTGGAATCAGATCAGATCAGACCAGACCAGATCAGATCAGAACTATTCAGATCAGATCAGAAAGTTTCAGATCAGACCAGACCAGACCAGACCAGATCAGATCAGATTAGACCATACCATTATTATTATTATTATTATTATTATTATTATTATTATTATTATTATTATTATTATTATTATTATTATTATTATTATTATTATTATTATTATTATTATTATTATTATTATTATTATTGTTAATATTATTATTAATATTAATATTGTTATTATAATATTATTATATCATCATTATCATTATTATTATTATTATTATTATTATTATTATTATTATTATTATTACTACTTATTACTTATTATTATTACTAATATTTATTAATTAATAACTTATTTAATATAATAATCAATAAAAAATATATAAATAATGTAATAATATTATTATATTAATTTATTTATTAATTAACAATATTTTTTTAATTAATTAATTAATTAAATAATATTAGTATTTATTAATTAAATTCTTAATTAGATACTAATAGTAATAGTAATAATAATATTAATAATAATGATAACAATATAAATAATAATAATAATAATATAACTAATAATAATAATAATAATAATAATGATAATAATAATATAAACAATAATAATAAAAATTATAATAATAATAATATAAAAGTAATAATAATAACAATAATGATAATAATATAAAAATAAAAATAATGAAAATAATAATAAGAATAATAATAATAATAATAATAATAATAATAATAATAATAATAATAATAATAATAATTGTTACGGGTCGTAGTTCCTATGTCCTATAAAAGGGCAAAACGACCTTAGGTCAATAAAGTCAAAAGTCAAACTATCCTACATATAGGTCAAGACTGACAGCTCCAGCTAAAGTCCAAGAAGGAAACCCAACTGCGGGACAGCGGTTACTTAATCTATCCAGGTCAAAGATCCTTCCCTGGAAACCACCTATGGTCCTGATAACTGCCCTCCATGATGTCCCCTCCTGCAGATGTAACTTCCAGCAGTTATCTACCTAAAGATAACTTCCCAGGAAAGGTAACTCCCAAGACAGACCTACCTTAAAAGCAACACTCGACTTCAGTAATCAGGTTACGCAATCTTACCCAAAAACTCTTACATATCACATTTTCCTTGGTCTAACTTAAGCATCGGAGAGCCCTTCCGGGACTAGGCCCCCGGGTTAGCTTTCTTTGTGGTTGCAGGAACACCACGCGCGGCGGTCGGACTACTGCTTACCCATATTACAGAAGACACTTACCTCTTGAAGTCCCCTTACAAATTCGACCGTTTCCTAGCAGAAACAGTTTGGCGCCGTCTGTGGGGACAACGAGAAGTATCGTCCTTCAAAACACCTGAAACTCCACCCAAACTTAAGAAAGATGGCACCCAGAAGAACAAACACCAAAGAAGCGTCAGTCGCACGCAGCACTGACACTTCCACTTCACGACCTGAAAATCGACCGGTGACGAGGCAGGATCTTGACGCTCTCGCTGATAACCTTTCCCGAACATTTGCTGAGCAATTGCGCAATGTTACTGCCCAGCAGCCTTCCACGGCACCGAACGATCCTGACATAAATGCCACCCTGGCAGCCATGACACAGCAAATCCAAGATCTGAGAACCTTGTTTGCAGAACAACAGAGAGTTCCTTCCGAACAAGGTCGGAAGGAAGCCGAAGAAAATCTTGCCCATTCACGGGTGAAAACTTCGAGACAACCAACTCCCTCCCGCAGAGATGATTCTAACTGCGCCTCCTCTAAAAGACGCACTAGTGATCTACGAACTCATCTTGACAGCCGTCGGAAAGAGAGGAGTAGTAACGTTCAAAGTTTTTTAGATGGGAGGAGGAAAGAAAGAACTAGAGACCTTCGGGATCGGCTGAACTCGGATTATGTAGCAGAATCCTCCGCACGCCCCCGCGAGAGGGAAGCGCCTATGCAGCTGAACTCTCCCTTATCAGCGGACATTCTAGCCACACCTAATCCCTCCAAGATAAAGGTGCCCACCATACCTCCATTTTCTGGCACTCAATGTCCAGAAGAACACATGATAGCTTATAAAAATGTCATGGTATTATATACAATTGATTCCTCGCTATTGTGCAAATTCTTCCCGATCACGCTCACAGGCCTAGCCCTGACTTGGTTTACATCACTTCCCAATGGAAGCATCCACAGTTTCGCTGAACTCGAGGCCAAGTTCCTCAGTCACTTCACAGCATCCAGGAGACAAGAAAAATTCAACTTCCATTTGTTGAGCATCACCCAACAAGATGGAGAATCTTTGTCTGCTTACCTTCAGCGATTCCACGACGGAGTGCTGGCGGTTACAGACCTGGAAGAGTCAATTGCAGTCTCGGCTTTGATCAATGGCATGAGGACCCATAAACTAAAGTTCCAACTCTTGGAAAACCAAGTTAAGTCCTATGCAGAAGCCATGAGACAGGCAAGGAGTTATGTCACCGCATCCGATATCTGTCAACAACTAGACCCTACCTCCAGGAAAAGAAAAAATGACAAGGCGGTAGACATAAGAGACAAAGCGAGACAGGATGATCATAATCAAAAACGAGGATCCAGTAGATATGATCGGGACAGGAAGTATCCTCCACGTGACGTCAGGGATGATGGATACGAAGCCAAGTTCAACCGCAACAGGGCGGAGATTTTTTATGCTGTCAAGGATCAATTACCCCCTCCTACTGCTGTTCCTACACCTAAGTACCGCCGAAACATGGACTTATGGTGTGAATATCATAAGGAGCATGGTCATACCCTCCCCAACTGTCGGGAGTTGAAAAGAATCTTAAACAAATATGCAGAGGAAGGGAAATTGGACCGTTTCCTCAACAAAGAGGATGATAGAAAGCAGCCTGAAAGAAAGAAACATCGACTTGATGACCTTGATATTGAGAAGTTGGCTTCTCTACACTCCAGAAATTCATCTGCTGCTACTGATGGTGTGATTAATATGATAGTGGGGGGCTATTCTGAAGAGTTCCCCACCATCAGATCAGCAAGAGACAGCATACATACCCTCATGAAGGGTCCTCCTAAAGAAGAACCAACATGCCCTGAGATGAAATTCAGTCAGGAGCTAAGCATTCCTTTGCAACAGCCACATTCTGATCCAGTGGTTGTCACCCTGAAAATAAGCCACATGAAAGTCCGCCGCGTCCTCGTTGATACCGGAAGTTCTGCTGATTTGATAACTATGGATTGCCTTCGTCAAATGAAATACGAAGAGAAACACCTTCAACCCATGGACAGACCTCTGATTGGGTTTGGAGGTGGAAGGGTCTTCCCCCTAGGCACCATTGTCCTTCCTGTCAGAATTGGTGAGAAAAACAATGGACGCAATATTGCCGTTCGTTTCACAGTAGTGGACCTGAAATTCTCCTATAACGCCATCATGGGTCTTCCTTTCATCAACAAAGTCAAGGCAGTCATCTCTACTCACCAGTTGCTGCTGCAATACGAGAAGGATGATTCTACTGTTGGAATCCTACGGGGTGACCAAAAATCAGCAAGAGAATGCCTAGTCAATTCCCTCAAAGGGGAAGAGATGCCTCGAGAATCGGGACAGAAAAGAAAGTTAGAAGATGCTGCCATCCTCTCCGTTGCAACCCCTTCTCAAAGGCCAGAACCATCTGATAAACATGAAGAAGTTGATGTTTGGGGGAAGGGTGAGATGATCAAAATCGGCACAAATTTGAATGCTGATATCAGAGAAGAATTGTTGAAAGTCATCTCTGAATTCCGGGATATCTTTGCCTTCAATGTATCTGAAATGCCTGGCATCCCTAAAGATGTCATGTGTCACAAATTAGACATCAAACCTGGCTATAAACCGGTGAAGCAAAAGTTGAGGCACCAGGGTCAGGAAAGAATAGAGGCAGCCAAAGCCGAGGTCCAGAAATTGCTCAAAGCCAACTTCATAAGGGAGTGCCAATACTCTGAATGGCTCTCCAATGTGGTGCTGGTGAAGAAGCCTAACGGAAAGTGGAGAATGTGCGTTGACTTCACTGATTTAAACAAGGCCTGTCCTAAGGACGACTACCCGCTTCCAAAGATAGATCGCCTAGTCGATTCTACAGCAGGGCATGCCCTCCTTAGCTTCATGGATGCAAACGCGGGATATCATCAAATCCCCCTGGCAGAAGAAGATCAACCACACACTGCCTTCATCACAAGTGCTGGTGTATATTGCTATAAAGTTATGCCCTTCGGACTTAAAAATGCAGGGGCCACGTTCCAGAGGATGGTAAACAAGGTGTTCAATGCTCAGATTGGGAGAAACCTGGAAGTTTATGTGGATGATATGATCACTAAGAGTAAAGAACCCAAAGATCATGCTGCAGATCTCAGAGAGACCTTTCTCACCCTCAGAAATCACATTATGCGCTTGAATCCTGAAAAGTGCGTGTTTGGGGTGACTGGGGGGAAGTGCTTAGGATTCTTGGTAGATGAAAGGGGCATTGAGGCAAATCCAGATAAAATTCAAGCCATCCTCAACATGCAGTCCCCCAAATCCGTCAAGGAAGTTCAAAAGCTCACCGGTTGTGTTGCAACCCTTGGAAGGTTCATGTCCAAATATGCTGACAAATGCTCCCCGTTCTTCAGAACCCTCAAGAAACAAACGTTTGAATGGGGCCCAGAAGCAGAAAAAGCCTTTCAAGACCTCAAGGAATATCTAGCCAACCTTCCTAAACTTGTCTCCCCTCTGAAAGGTGAAGTATTGTATCTCTACATAGCCATCTCAGAATATTCTCTTAGTGCTGTGCTTGTGGCTGAAAGAGAAGGGAAGCAATTCCCCATCTACTATATAAGCCATGCATATAGAGGTTCTGAAAGCAATTATAGTGAGGTCGAAAAAGCATTATATGCTGTTGTGATGGCCAGCCGCAAATTAAAGCCCTACTTTCAGTCTCACCAAATCAGGGTCCGTACAAGTCAGCCTATAAAGAAAATCTTAGAGGGAAGGAATCAATCAACCAGAGTAGCAGATTGGGCCAATCAATTGTCTGATTTTGGTATTGAGATTGAGCCCCGCACAGCAATCAAAGCCCAAGCTCTCGCTGATTTTATAGCTGAAGCCACAGGGTCTGAACCTGAAATTCCCAATCAAGAATGGAAACTCTATGTTGATGGGTCTGCAACCAAATCATCCAGTGGTGCAGGAATAATCATTATCTCATCTGCAGGAGTAAAGCTGGAGCATTCTGTCCGCTTCCAGTTCGCTGCCTCAAACAATGAAGCAGAATATGAAGCCCTGATATTTGGCATCACAATGTGCCGAAATTCAGGTGCTAAGGTGCTCACAGCTTACTCTGACTCTCAGCTCATTGTGGGGCAGGTGAATGGGGATTTTGAAGCCAAAGATGATAGTATGAAAATGTATCTACAAAAAGTCAAATCCTTGATTGAGCCGTTGCAATTCACCCTCAATCATATACCCAGATCTGAGAATGCCCAGGCAGATGCCTTAGCCAGGTTAGCAAGTTCAGCTGATGGCCCACAGGCCCGCAACATCACATGGGAGATCCTATCCTCACCTAGCATCAATCAAAAGGTTGCTATGGTAACCAGGGACAACACTTGGATGGAACCTCTCATCCAATATTTCAAACATGGCACCCTGCCAAAAGATCCTGCACAAGCCCCTCTGTTCCTGAAGAAGATAAAATGGTTCGAGTACTTTGAAGATAATCTATACAAGAAGAGTTACACACACCCACTGCTTAAGTGTGTAACACCTGAAGATGGGAACTATATCCTCCGTGAAATCCATGAAGGGGGATGTGGCATCCATCAAGGCACCAGGACCATCATCAGCAAAGTCCTGCGAAATGGCTACTATTGGCCAACACTGAGAGAAGATGCAGAAAAAGTGGTCAAAACATGTGAAAAGTGCCAGTACTTTGCAGAAATTCCAAGAAAACCGTCAAACTATCTTTCTACCATCCAAGCAGTTCTGCCTTTTGATAGATGGGGCCTAGATCTTTTGGGACCCTTTCCTCCTGCCAAAGGCCAGAGAAAGTTCATCATTGTTGCTGTAGATTACTTTTCAAAATATGTGGAAGCTGAACCTCTGAGCACCATCACTGACAAACAGGTATGTCAATTCATTTGGCGTAACATCATTACTCGATATGGCATACCTAGGGTTATAATCACTAATAATGGCCGACAATTCATAAGCAAGAATACCCTTGAGTATTGTGACAAATTTAAGATCCAAATAAGGTTTAGTTCTGTGTCAAGACCCCAAACCAATGGTCAAGTAAAATCTGCCAATAAAACTATCCTTTCTAGCATTAAGAAAAAGATAGAAGGGGCTAAGGGTTCCTGGGACGAAGAACTACCGGGTGTGCTCTGGGCTATGCGTACAACTGTGAAAGATGCCACTGGACACACACCCTTCTCACTTGTCTATGGTTCTGAGGCTGTGCTACCAGTGGAAATAGGCATTCCATCCACAAGGATTGCCTACTACTCTCATGAAGAGAATGAGGCTGCAAAAAAGGTTAACTTAGTGTGATACCCCAGATTTAGCTTGAAAAGAGATTGATAGACTACTCATATCAACAAGGTGCATCTTCTTTTCTAGGGAGCCCATTTGCTAAGAACTCCACAGTTAAGCGTGCTTGGTGGGGAGTAATCTTAGGATGGGTGACCTCCTGGGAAGTTTCCTGGGTGCGCACGAGTGAGGCCAAAGTGCGCTGGAAAGACTTGTGTTGGTCTGTGGGGCTAGTCTACAATCTCCATGAGTAGTCACCGGCGGTCCGAGGGGCCGGGGTGTTACAAATGGTATCAGAGCAACCCTGCGACCGTGGCTGATTGTGTGTTCAGCGCACCTAGCGGGGGAAAAGATCCTGAAGTGACGGTCCAACGAGGACGTTGTATTCTTAAGTGGGGGTGAGTGTGATACCCCAGATTTAGCTTGAAAAGAGATTGATAGACTACTCATATCAACAAGGTGCATCTTCTTTTCTAGGGAGCCCATTTGCTAAGAACTCCACAGTTAAGCGTGCTTGGTGGGGAGTAATCTTAGGATGGGTGACCTCCTGGGAAGTTTCCTGGGTGCGCACGAGTGAGGCCAAAGTGCGCTGGAAAGACTTGTGTTGGTCTGTGGGGCTAGTCTACAATCTCCATGAGTAGTCACCGGCGGTCCGAGGGGCCGGGGTGTTACACTTAGACCTCCTCCCTGAAACAAGAGGCAATGCACTTCTTCGATCTTTGGCACAGAAACAGAAGATGGCCAGACAGTTTAACAGGATGGTGAAGCCCAAGCAATTGCAACTCCATGACTATGTTCTCAGAAAAGTGGAAGCAACTGGGAAAGCTACTGACAAAGGCAAGCTAGGGGCTAATTGGGATGGCCCATTCAAGATAGTCCGAATTGTGAAACCAGGAGCTTTCGAACTGGAAGACACAAAAGGCAAGCTGCTCAAAAGGCCGTGGAACTCTGACCATCTCAAGAAGTTCTACATTTGAACAACCCCTTGCAAGGGGCCCCCCATCATAGTAACTATTATGACTATAGTTGAACACTTCATTTTATGTTAGTTTACTTTTACTCTTTTATAAGTCTTTGTTGGATTTGGATGTTATCATATGAACCTATGTTCACTTTTATCATGATATTTTATGAACCTATGTTCACTGTTATCCGAATTGTTATAATGATTGCAAGAGATTGTTCACATTCCGAACTAGGGTGTTGATTTGTATCTCTTTGATGTTTATGAAGGTCAGAGACTCCTATGAGTCAGACCCCCCCTTGAAAAGCTTGTTGAGAACCTATGTTCTAACAAGCTAAGTTATTTTCGTGTTTTTGATGCTTATGGAGGTCAGAGACTCCTATGAGTCAGACCCCCCCCTTGGAAAGCTTGTTGAGAACCTATGTTCTAATAAGCTAAGTTAATTTCATGCTTTGTTGAAGGTCAGAAACTTCTATAAGTCTGACACCCCTGGATAGCTTGTTAAGAACCTATGTTCTAATAAGCTAAGTTAATTTCATGTTTCGTTGAAGGTCAGAGACTTCTATAAGTCTGACCCCCTTGGATAGCTTGTTAAGAACCTATGTTCTAATAAGCTAAGTCAATTTCATGTTTTGTTGAAGGTCAGAGACTTCTATAAGTCTGACCCCCCTTGGGATGTTTGATGAGAACCTATGTTCTATCAAGCTAAAATGCTTATATGATGTAATGTTGTGGAAGCCAGAGACTCCTATGAGTCTGAGCCAGAGACCTAGGTTCTACCAAGTCAGATGAAACATCCGAATCTTCACCCTAAAGATTCGGAAAATTATTCATAAGAACCTATGTTCTATCAAGTTATTCGAGAGATCCGAGTCATCACCCAGAAGAATCGGACAATTATTAATGAAGATCCGAATTCTCATGCAGAGGCAACAGATTATTGCACAAAAAGCTAAGTTAATATGAAGATCCGAGTTTTAACACTGCAAACTCGGCGTGCTAGTTGTTTGTCCGATTTATAGCAGATCACAAGTAAAATAATAGCAAGCAACACATACAAAATCAAAGACATTGAAGAAAATTTACAATCACATTTACAAATGTAGGAGATACGGATCTCCTAATAATGTTTACAAAATATTCCCAAAAAAAGTCTAAGTTTCATCTACTGATTACAAAAAGTGTCCGAGACACATGGAAGAAGCTTCATTCAGCCTGCTCGTTCGCCTGAGAAACTGGAGAAGGAGACCTAGGAGCCGGGGAAGGAGACCGGGGAGCAGGAGAAGGAGACAGCCTCAGAAGTTCGTCCAGGTCAACTGTTAAAGGCTCTTTTGCGTCCAATTCCTGGGCTAACTCCTGGAGAACCTCCTTTTCTGTTGCCAAATGCCCAGCCAGGTCGTTGCACTTATGATCAATCGAGGTAAAACTTGACCTCGCCGGGACAGAAGGAGGCTCAGACTGCTGAGGCTGATAGATCGTGAAATCCATCTCCGTTGCCCGCCTCTCAAGAGCCGGAGGGATCTTAGCAACCCATTGCTTCCGCTCTTCAGCATCCCAGTCCGGGTCGTTGAGGGCAGCAGAGCCTTTATCAAAAGTGGCCGTCAAGTTCTGCAATGCCTCGCCTCTCTTTGACATGGCCAGAGCCGCAAGCTTCTCCGGGTCCACCCCCATCTCGATGGCTGCCAGCCTAGTCGCCTCGGCTTCGAGCAGAATGCCATTGTTGATCATCTCCCCAGAAAGCTTGGCCATAAATGACCCACAGTCCGAGGAAGACAACCAATCTTTGGCAATCCTGCCTCGTCGCTCAGACTTGGCTTTGTAGTACTGGGCAACCTCCAAGACTTCTTCCAGCTTTGCCTGTTCCCCATAAAGTAAGTCGGTCAAATACTTACTTTTGAGGGTGGCCATGTCAAAAGCCTCCAGGATGTTCCCCACATCAGTATACAGCTCCAGAGAAAGCTGGGAACATTTGTCCAGCTTCCCAACTGCCTCGGATAGCATCTCCTTCATCCTGGCCCTCCACTGCTCAGCCAAATCCAGCCTTTCAGATAGGCTCTTGCATTTTTCCAGCCGGGCTTTGAGATCGGCTTCTTTATCGTTCAGCTCATCGATTCTAGCAGTCAGTGACCGGATAGTTTCCTGGTCCACTTCATTCTGCTGAACCTTGGATGTCTCGAACAACATCCTTATCAGCCCTTGAAAATAGAAGATTGGTCAAAAAATCTAAGTATGGAAGGAAAGCTGACACATATATGTTCCGAATCATACCTCAGCCATGGCAGCTTGTGCCCTTTGCATCCTCTCATCAGGATTTAAAGTATCCATGTAATCTAGATCGTCTTGGTTTACCAGACAGCGACTGGCCTTGTTGAAACGGCCAGCCAACTCGGCGCAGGATAAGTTTACAAAAGGAACACCCGGCTTGTGTGCCTTGATGTTCCTGGTGTAAACCACCTCCTCCTCTACAAGAACTTGCTTCCCTTTCCCTTGGGAAGCCATCTTCGAAGATGAGCCCGAAGCATAGTACTTGGGCTCATTTATTTTAATGCCGGGGAAATTAGTGCTCAGAGGCACGGCATCCATTATAGGCTCACCAGAGCCTGAAGAAAGTTCCTCATCAATATCCTCTACTACCACCGGATCTTCTGGAGTAGAGGCAGCTTTGGCTGTGGATAGGGATGGTCATGGGGCGGGTCTGGAGCGGGTCCAACTAGACCCGGACCCGGACCCTTTTAATTTTTTGAGATCCAGACCCGGATCCGGACCCTAAGGGTCCAAAATTTTCAGACCCGGACCCGGACCCTCCGAATCTGATGGGTCTAGGGTCCTTAATGGGTCCTTAGTGGGTCTAAAATAAGTCTCTTTGATTTGTCAAATTTGAAACATTTGTAAGTCATGGTATTTTTCGTATATTTGTAAGAGAGTTATTATCGTATTTTACAAATATTTAATACTAATTTAACATCTAAACTCACATAACGTCACCAATATATGATGCTTAAATTTTATTATAAACACTAGTTCGAGTCCATAAAATAAGGGTAATTGGGTTAACACTTAGCAAGTAGCATATATATTATTTTTATATATTATGATTATATGAAAAGAAAATAAGTGTTGAGGGCATAATTCATGCGTAGAAGACAAATAAAAATGGACAATTCAATATTTATAAGGGTCCAAGGGGCGGGTCCAGGGTCCAGATATTGGACCCGGACCCGGACCCGCCAAATATTTTTTAGATCCAGATCCGACCCGGATCCGATGGGTCTCAAAAAATAAGACCCAGACCCTTAAAAAAGGGGCGGGTCTGGGGCGGGTCCAACAGGGTTCTAGACCCGTGACCATCCCTAGCTGTGGAAGAGCTTCTCTTTCTCTTCCTCTTGGGCTTCTCGGCCCTGTTGGAGACTTCCTCTGGGGGAGGAATCTCTTTTCTCTTCTCCAACAAGACCCGAGCCTCCTCATGACTCGGCGCCTCGTCCAACCCTGTGGTAACTGTTGTAGAATTCTGCATTTTTAAAATGAAGTCAAGAATATATCGGATGAGAAAAAAACTTAAACAAATGAGACATCACAAATATGCAAACTCACCAAGGGTGGATGAGGAACAGCTGGTGGAGGAGAAGTCATCTTCAATGCCTCAGCAAAGGCCCCAAGGGTGTTAAATCCCGCCATTAGTTGTCGATATTTAAGGCCGACTTCTTCCCTTGCTACTCCTGCAAAAACGGAAATCACGGTTAGAATCCGTTATTATGTCTCTGAAATTACAGATTAAAGGAGACCTACTTTTATTAATTCGGAGGCTTATGTCAAAAGCCGCAAGGAAGAGTTCCCGGTTAAGGTCAGGACACCTGGGTATCCATTTCCTTTGTACAAAAACAGGTTTTTTCCTCAACTCTATAGCCATAGTCGCGAACCGGACTATTATCGCTTCATCATGGTTGCAGATGGGTACGTTGTTATTGAAATCTTCTATCTTAGGGTCTATGTCAAAGCTAGTCTTGATATCCCAACCCTGCCTACAATAAAGATAGCCGAACTTTGTCCTGAAAAACTTGTTACTGTCAGGCAAGTCACCAACTATCTTAAAGCCTCTTCTATGGGACAAGGTAACCCAACCAGCACCGTTAGTTTTTGAACTGCATAACCGCGCCCTAAAAATGTGGCGGAATGCCGTCATACTTGGCTCTATTCTCAACCCTTTGCTAACTATTATAAACGCCGCTATACAACCCCAGGCGTTGGGATAAAACTCGGCCACAGTTATGTTCAACATTCTCAAAACTTGCTTTGCAAAAGGATGCAAAGGGAACCTTTAACCCAGTTCAAATGCCTTATCATATACTGCTATGCACCCTTCTGGTGGATAGCGAACCGTATCATATAGACCGGGCTTTACTACATCATAGCCATCAATCAGGCCCCACCTCCGAGCCATACTCTTTCGGTCACTGTCCAATATGTCCATTGTTGTTTTATCTACAAAGTAATTTAATGGTCCCCCATGTGGAATGTAAAAAGGATGAGGGATGTTCTTGGAAGTGTCCCGGCTTGGTGAACATTCTTGAGCCGCTTTCTTCTTCGTCATATCTACATGAACCACCTCCAAAAGTTTAGGATTTATACGCAAGTATCCAGGAACGTACGCTAAAGATACTTCCCAAGGATAAGGTAAAATTGTCTCCTCTGGGTAATAAGGCGAAACGTCAGACTCATCATCACTCGGTATTGGTTCATAATGCGGATTCACGCGAAATATTGGGCTATCATCATCCGACTCATCTGAACCAACCATAGTCTCCTTATTCTTGAATTCCGAGTCCTTATTAAGGTCAATATTGGGAAATTCTCTACAGATATCCTCTAAGTAAAGGGTCTCCATGATAAACAAGTTATATATGAACAGTGATGCAAATACAAATCAAATAATAATTATTCAAGAACAGATTGAAGATCTTCAAGAACAGTTTGAAGATTTCAAGAACAATGGTTGAAGATTTGATGAATTTATTGAAAATCAAATGAAAAAATCAAGAAATTTATGAGTTTGATCCAAAAATTAGAGCATACCTGGTGTGAAATGTGTTTCCAAGTATGAACTGTCAGAAAATCTTCAAAGATGTCAGAGCCTCTCTCTCTAGAAAAGTTTGAAATTTTTGATTCTCTCACTAGAATACAATTTTGGAACAAAATGACAAAAAGTTAGGTGAGAATTTAATATAGCCATTAATGCACTGTTTGGGGAAACGACACCAAGGTTGGTGAAAACAAGCTTGAATCTGCATATCCTACAATAATGTCCGAGACTTCAAAACGTCTAAGCATCTGAGACCCACAAAGTATTGAGATCCTGTTTTGCATAAGGAGTCCGAGACTTCTATAAGTCGGACCCCCCTTAGGACCTCTAAGTGTTGAGGCCCTCTTTTTGGCTAAGTACACCTATGTGTACTTAAGGAGTCCGAGACTTCTATAAGTCGGACCCCTTTCAGGACCTCTAAGTGTTGAGGCCCTCTTTTTGGCTAAGTACACCTATGTGTACTTAAGGAGTCCGAGACTTCTATAAGTCGGACCCCCCTTAGGACCTCTAAGTGTTGAGGCCCTCTTTTTGGCTAAGTACCCCTATTTGTACTTAAGGAGTCCGAGACTTCTATAAGTCGGACCCCCCTTAGGACCTCTAAGTGTTGAGGCCCTCTTTTTGGCTAAGTACACCTATGTGTACTTAAGGAGTCCGAGACTTCTATAAGTCGGACCCCCCTTAGGACCTCTAAGTGTTGAGGCCCTCTTTTTGGCTAAGTACACCTATGTGTACTTAAGGAGTCCGAGACTTCTATAAGTCGGACCCCCCCAGGACCTCTAAGTGTTGAGGCCCTCTTTTTGGCTAAGTACACCTATGTGTACTTAAGGAGTCCGAGACTTCTATAAGTCGGACCCCCCCAGGACCTCTAAGTGTTGAGGCCCTCTTTTTGGCTAAGTACACCTATGTGTACTTAAGGAGTCCGAGACTTCTATAAGTCGGACCCCCCCCCCCCAGGACCTCTAAGTGTTGAGGCCCTTTTTTGGCTAAGTACACCTATGTGTACTTAAGGGGTCCGAGACTTCTATAAGTCGGACCCCCCCAGGACCTCTAAGTGTTGAGGCCCTCCTTTGACCAGGACTCCATGAAGTCCGAGACTTGATAAAGTCCGAGACTTTATGAGGTCCGAGACTTAAAAGATCCGAGACATCCTCTTTGTCGGCATTTTTGTGATGTTCCGCATATAAATCAAGATTCATTCAAGGCAAGCCATCATCTTACTTCATATGCGGGAGGCCAATGTTACGGGTCGTAGTTCCTATGTCCTATAAAAGGGCAAAACGACCTTAGGTCAATAAAGTCAAAAGTCAAACTATCCTACATATAGGTCAAGACTGACAGCTCCAGCTAAAGTCCAAGAAGGAAACCCAACTGCGGGACAGCGGTTACTTAATCTATCCAGGTCAAAGATCCTTCCCTGGAAACCACCTATGGTCCTGATAACTGCCCTCCATGATGTCCCCTCCCGCAGATGTAACTTCCAGCAGTTATCTACCTAAAGATAACTTCCCAGGAAAGGTAACTCCCAAGACAGACCTACCTTAAAAGCAACACTCGACTTCAGTAATCAGGTTACGCAATCTTACCCAAAAACTCTTACATATCACATTTTCCTTGGTCTGACTTAAGCATCGGAGAGCCCTTCCGGGACTAGGCCCCCGGGTTAGCTTTCTTTGTGGTTGCAGGAACACCACGCGCGGCGGTCGGACTACTGCTTATTACAGAAGACACTTACCTCTTGAAGTCCCCTTACAAATTCGACCGTTTCCTAGCAGAAACAATAATAATAATAATAATAATATAATAATAATAATAATAATAATAATAATAATAATAATAATAATAATAATAATAATAATAATAATAATAACTTTATGAAATCAAATCAGATCAGATCAGATCAGATCAGACCAGATCAGATCAGACCAGATTAGAAAGATTCAGATCAGATCAGACTGAATCAGACCAGATCAGACCAGACCAAATCAGATCAGATCAGACTTTAGTAAATTCAGACCTTATCCAATTAGATCAGACGAAGAGAACAAGCCCTTAGTTAGTATTACCACGTAGTACTTGATTGGGGAATTTGAAATAATGAGTAATTAAATAAAAGGTTAAGTGATCTTGAAAAAAGGGAAGTAGGTGTGCTTTTTAATGAATAGTAGCTAGCTAGTAGATTTTGGTATTACTACTTTCATAGGAAAGTTGAGTGATGTTTAAAAAAAAAATTAAAAAGCTTATTCGTCAGAATGGGATTCCTGGGTTTCGAACCCATTATCCTGTGTAAAATTTATAAGGCTTTTACAAACTGTGCTATGGAGTATAACATAACTATATTGCAGCATTAAAAATATGAGGCCCCTCTATTTTAGGGGCCCAGAGCGGTTGGGCACCTTGAACCGGCCCAAAACCGCCCCTGTTTATGAAATTTTAAGTGTTCTTGTTGATGAGTATGTTTTAGTTTGATGGTTTTATACCTTGATGATGGTTTAAGTTGATGATTGGATTTTTGTGTATTATTATGTGTGTGGAAATATCAAGTGGTTATGTGATAGGAACATTTGTCTTGTTTGTTTTAATTTAGTAGATGTAATTCGATTTTTGCTAGATTTATCTTGGTCATGAGATTCCAAAAAAGGGTTTAATAATTTGAATAATATATGTATATAAAAAAATGATAATAAAATAATAGGTGATTTCGGACAGCAGCTACTGCCTCGATAGTGGCGCCCCGATCCGAAGTGTTGGGTGTGTTTCGTTATATTTACCCGATGTGTTTAAAACTCGTTAAAACACTTAAAATAATTAAAAAAAAAGTAAATGAATGTTAGAAATTATGAAATTTGGTACCCAAGGTAATTGATGCATTCCGGACGCAGTGGGGAAGTCAGATTTTTCATTGGAATTTTCTAAATTGTCCGAAATGGCTGTTTAAGTTTCTGGTTAAGTATTAAAATTTTGAACTGAAGTTAAATGAAATCAATTAAAATTATCAAGTCTTTTTAATATCTTAGTAGTATGAAGTGGATTAAATGTGTAAACACGTTCTAATACGTGATCGTTTTGTGTGTGTGTTATTTAGGACCTCGATTCATAAGAGGGTGAAATTTCTATCGTGCTTGAACATTGTTTGTTTGCAGCGCTTAAAGGTACATGCTTAGACCATACTGTTATGTGGTTGTACAAGTAGTGTTGTTTCATTCTTAATTATGGCATTGTGAATCACATAAGGATTAGACACCCCAAATAATCTGAAAGTATTTAAACTTAGAGATTGAGGATTTATTTGTTGGTTACCCAAAGGGGTCAACATTTTTGGATTGAATTATTTAAATATTGTTCCCATGGCCGTTTTGGATCATTACAGTCACCATGGGGGTACGCATACTTTAACCTCTGACAACCCAAACAAGATGGGCAACGTCTTAGGTCGGTAGCTGCCTTGGGATTAGCTCTCCTAAGTGTATTCCTCCAAAAAGGATTAGATTATGACTCGGACGACCCGAACCGGACGGGCAACGTTACAAGTTGGGGAATTTTGAAATAAACGTATTAGAGCCTATACATGCTAGAATGAACACATTGCTTGTATTCCTCTTGTTAGTTGATTGTATGCAGTCTCTAACGTGTATTGGATTTGTTCTTTGGATCTTGCTATTTGTTGTCATTCGACAACTAGCAGGTTGATTGCAGGTGGGGACTGGAGTGAGGATTCAATCTAGGACTATTATCACCAAGATTGCGTTTCTTATGTAATAAAACTATGAGTAGAAATGATTCACAGCTTTGTAACAGAACTTTAGTTTGATTTCGTTTGTCGTTTCGTTATTTTGCTTAACTCTTCTTAGAGGCCAATAGACTCTCGAGATGTATGTTGAAACTACCGTAGATTTGTTACCATCTTATGTTTTATTTTCGCTTTTATATTCCTTTTTCAATGGAATGTTGACGATCTTAGAAAAGATGTTTCTTTAGTGTCCAATGTGTGAACTGGAGTCATATTTTCATATGATTATCCGAGTCGCTTAATTTTAGATGTCCCATTTGGATTTTCACGGTTATTAAGGGTGGTGTGGGGTCCATTAAAAATGTGATAGTTGGGTATTTTAATTGATTAAATTAATTGTAAAGGTGGTAATTGAGTATTGGGACTAGAAAAAGTAGTGGTATTTAGGTAAAAAAAGATATATAAAAACGGTTTTGAGACAATTGATATGATTTTGCCAAATAAGAAAATGAGACAATTAAAATGATATGAGGAAAGTACATTGTAACACCTCAATCAAGCCTTAGCTTGTGTGTAGCTCATCTTCTGTATCTCTCGAATATCATTTTCAGGGGTTATAGGTGGTTTAAGCCATTTTTAGGGTTTCAGTTTCAATTACACCAATTATCGAAGTCTGGGCGGATGCACACTTAGTCAATGCTGTCAATTGACAGCATTTGACTTATATAAATTTTCAAGTATAGTTATGTGTTAATGTACCAAGTGTCTCAGTTGGTAAGGCTTTTGGCATATGACAGCATAGACTCAGGTTCGAATCCACCTATCAACAAAATTTTTTGATTTTTTTTTTTCTAAATTTCGAAACCCATCAGCCCAATTTCTGATTTTCATTTCCCCAATTTCCAAAACCCTCACTTTCGAAAACCTAGATCTCACTTTCGAAAACCCATCAGACCGACGGCTCCTCCTTCACTCGCTCCTCCTTCACCGCTCACGAGTCACGGCTGTCGCCTGTCGGCTTCACCGGTGCTCTGGTAAGTCGTCACTGATCTCACTGTCACTGTCTCTGTCTCTGTCTCACAGACCACGGCTCACCGTTTTTTTTTTTTGATTTTCTTATTGAGTATTTGAAATAATCAAATAATTTGATCTTATTTTTTGGTTTGTGTTGAATGTTGATTGTTATATGTTAATTTGTTAAACATTGTGATGCTAATTGTTAAACATTGTTTCTGGAATTTGTTCATTCATGAATCATGATTCATTTTAGGGTTAATCACTACTCACTAGGGTTCTTGGTTTAATTGGAGTTAAATTTCTAATTATTGGTTTCATTTTATATTTCTTGTAATTTATTAGAGTTTTGGACTTTTAGCTTATTAATAATTTAATTTTACAATTGATGATTCATAATTTAAATAAAAAAAGAAATAAACTCTGAATTTAAGGAGATCTCCAATTTTGCAAATCAAGATCATTATGCTTTCTTGAAGGAGCAGAAGAATGAGATGGAAATCTCTTAGGAAAGAACCGTAAAAAGTGACCTCAATTTATATATTTTGGCCTTGGATTGAATCTGAATTCATGTGTGCATCTTAATCCTTCACATTTACCCACAAACATGCTAATGTTGGATCATAGCAACATAAATAAGTGTTTTTTTTCTATTAATCAACATTATCATCATCAACAACCAATATTATTCCTTTTCATGAAAAACACAATATGTAGAGTATAATTTCTACCTCTTAGAAATTTATTTAGGATATAAATTTTGTTGTGTAAAATGGGTAATTTAAGTAGAAAAAAGGGAATTTTTTTGGAAAATTATTTTGAGATGAAAGTTGACTTGGTTTTGGGATTGAGCTAAGTTTAGGATCAAAAAGGGTATGGATAATTTTTTTTTTTTAATATTATCGTTATCGACATCATTTAATTTTTTTCTAGATCCGCCCCTTCAAGAAGCATAATAATGGCAGGAAGATTAGGAAGAAGAGTAGTTCACTTCGCCAATCTCCCAATCAAGCTTTTAATGCCTTCCACTTTCACTAACATCACTGAAATCTCTCTCAAAACCATCCCTTCTGCAACCAAGGTACAATTATTTCATTTCAATACTCTTTCAGTTTGCCCTGATATCTAGTGTATGTGTATAATATATTCATTTTAATTCAATTTTAGATCGAAATCAAGAGGGTATTGGAATCTCTATACGGATTTGAAGTCGACAAAGTTCAAACCCTTAACATGGATGGGAAGAAGAAGAAAAGAGGCGGAATTTTACTTGCTAAACCTGATTATAAAAAAGCTTATGTAACCCTAAAAACCCCACTGTCGATTTCACCTGATTTGTTCCCGATCAAGGTTATTGAGGAGGATAAGAAGGAATTGAATAAGCAATCTAAGACCACCATTGTTGAGGATGCGGGTAATAAGAGGTCACATTGGCTTGAAGGTGATCGCCGTGTCGATAAGACACCTCCTCGCCATCGTCGTGGTGGTAATACCAATGAGACGGCGAAATTTCCTTGGACTAGCATGAAGAAAATCTCTACTGGTGCTAAGTAGATGGTAAATGTTTTGGCTTTTAGTTTTGTTGATTGTGTACTAGTATGAGGATGTTGGTGAGATAAAGTTTTTGTTCATCATGATCATGATTATAATTGGAGTAATTTTGATCATTAACAATTTCATGTTCACTTGTCTTGTTATTGATCTGCAAGTGGACATCTGTTATCAACTTTGGATTTTTACAATTAGAGTTATATTGGATTGGATATTTTTTGATTTTTTCTTTGCTGCTGATACATTTTTTTTTATGTTATTACTAGTTTAATTGAGGTTCAGGGATTGTGATGTGTGATTGGGTATTGAGAAATCGTCGATAGTTTCTCGTTTAGTATTAATGGTCTTGCAGCCCTCCGAAACAAAATGGTTCTTAGTTGTCTATAATACTAGGCTATAGCAAATGAAAAAATCGTATTGTCTTACCAAGATAACAAGAGCTATACTTTTGGTCCATGTAGATGCACCTGAATTGTTGAGTGCATATTTTGGGATTGAGGCTTTGACATTATTATTTTGTTTTTTTAAGAGGGGGAACTATGCTTAAGATATACGGTTAACGAATTTTGAATCCTGTAGGCTTGGAAGCGTGTGAGGTGTCTTCTCCCTCTGGATAAGTGGAGAGAACATTAATATTTTATAGATTTAGAGAGTGCTCCTCCCTTACTGGGTTTTAGATGAAACTTACTTTGGGTTTGTTCCTTAATCAGATGCATTTCCATGCATTTATATAATTTAATTGTGAAGCTGGTTGTAAATTGGAAAGTTATTTAGTGATTTTTCTCGAATCTTTTCGGAGAAAAATCCATTTCATTTTGATACATAATTGAGATGTTTATTATGAAGCACATCCTGAATATTGAAGTAGGCATGCTAATGCAAAACTACTCTACATGTTTTGTGTACATGTATCTTGATATTAATTTGCAAATGAACCTCTATTATAAACGTTGATTTTTCTCATTTAGTGTGATGTCGACTTTTTTTTGCAGATAATAAGTTTTTTGGATGTTATTACAATTTTGATTGAGATTCAGAGATTTTGATGAATAATTTAGTTTCGAGAAATTCTTGATTGTTTCCCTTTTAGTATTAATGGTCTTGCAACTGTCATTTTTGTGAACTGGTATTATTTGTCTAATCTTTTTAACAAATGTTTTGCTACTTGTATATACCTTATAGCTTTAGGCTATAGAAATTAAAGTGTATTTTCTTACTAAGATAACAAGAGCTATACCCTAGTCCCTAGGTTCATTTAGATGTTATTGAATGGATCATTTTAGATTGAGGTTTGAAATTGTTATGTTGATTTATAAAGAAATGGCTTTGGAAGTATGTGTAAGATATATTTTTGGCATATCTTGAATGTTGAATATGTGGAAGCGTATGGGGTTTCATCTCTTGCAAGATAAGAGGACAAAACATTAACATGTTACAGATTTAGATAGCTGCTCCTCTTTAGGATGAAACTCACCCGGGTATCTTCTTGTATCATATGCATTTTCATATATTTGTAAACTATAATAGTAAAGTAGGTTGGAAAATGGCTAGTTACACAACAATTTTGCTCAAATTTTATAGGTGGGAAAAATTCATTTCATTCTCATGCATAACCTAGAAGCTTAGTATGAAATATACATTGCTGAATGTTTTAGTAGGCAGGCGCTGTATAGTAAACTATTTATACTATTTATATATTCTACAACTCTGTATCTTTTGAGCTCCATTGTGTGGGCAACACTAGCTTTTGTACTCATTCTTTTCTTTGTCCTGTTCTAGCACCCGATTGACATACTGTTTTCACTTTTATAGTGTGAGATATAAATTGTTTGGAGATGGGATCACATACTGTGTCTGATGAGGGGTTTAACGTTTTGGATGATAGCTTTCCTGATTTTGGAAGTGTTCAGTTTATAGCTTAGGATATGGATTATCTTCTTCTGTGAGTTGTGCTGCCCTTCTTGTTGGCTATTTCTTGCTTTTCGTTCTCTGCCTCGACCTTTCCATTAAAATACAATATACTTTAAATCTTTTTGCATCTAACAATCCTGTTTGAGAATCTCTATTGCTTGTTGATCTGCTTTGTATACTCTGTTTGGAGATTAGAATAGTCTCTTTGTCGCTCCGACATGGTTTCTTTTACTTTCTCGAGCTCTGTTTTTAGAGTCTTCATCTCTTGCTTCGGAGATGGCCAGCTTTCATCATCTTCATGAGTATTTCTTTCAGTTGTATCTTCCTTGTTTTGCAATTCAGTCTTCATCCTCACTTGCTCTGAGAATAGCGCCTGTTGAGTGTTGAATATTTGCATAGATGTTGATTTATGTTGAACATTGAATAATGGAATTGTTTCTTGTCTGGACATGAGCTTATTACTTTTCTTAAGAACTAAATTAATGAATTTATCGCTTGTTTTGGAAGTTTTCTTTTGCAAGCTTCTTACCCTTTATAATAATTCAAAAGTAGATCTGTATGCATGTATTAAACCCTGCTTTGCAATTGGGAGACATCATGTTTACCCTGTTCTTCCTAGTTGTTGATGAAAATGCATGATGGATGATTGTTCTTATCTTCATATATGGGCCAACTGTGCAGAGGTATTTCTATGTATTCTATAGTCATACTTTTTAAAATGTGAACTATATAGGGGAGACTAAATGGTAGAACAAAAAGTAGTACCTATATAATGGTTTTCAAAGGCAGTCGATCATTTTGTGCAAGATGCATGCAAGCATCACATGACAGTTTTTGGCAATTCATTATCCTACACAGCCTTCTTTGCTCTTGTTCTGATCGTGAAGGGTGGGCCTGATGGAGTGATTTTCTAAGCTGATGGAAATTTTGCTACTCAATGTAAATTTTCCATTGGTTGCTGCAATGCTTACCTTCAGATAGGTATCCTATTGCTCTATACACGCCGTCATGACGTAGTCTGGCATTCGCTGGTAAGGCTTCCACTAGAACTTGGAGCTTAAAGATTGTGAGATTTGGATCTGTTGCAATTTCATCTAGGTAGTTGTCTAGAAGTCTACTGGTGTCCTGATTTTTCAGCTTCATTTGCTGCTGTTTCTGTTCTTGGTGTTCTTGCATCAGAAAGTATTCCACCATTCTCTGCACAGTTTCTATGATGTGCAGTGAATTTTCTTCTGTTGAAAAATGCCAAAGAGTTGGTTTTTCTAATACCAATCCTTTTTTTGACAATCTGCCCCCGTATCCGTGCTTGGCAACCATTTTTGTGCATAATGCTTGATACATGAACATATGGTTGTTTTTTTTTTCCTTTTGACTTCATTCCTGTTATTATTCTGCCAAGGTTGATACATCGTCAAACCACCATGTTTCATCCTCATTTAACTCGTTATTGTCTTGAAAAGCTTTCGGAGAAATTGATTCACAACATCTTCGTACAATTTGAAGATTTTCTGCCCAGGGAGATAGGTTCTCACAAGTTTTGAGAACTATGATGGAGTCTCTCAACGAAGCTAGTACGATGAATGTTAGAAAGGCTTCTGTCTTCGATATCTGATTTTCATTCTCAAATTCTTCTGTCATTTCTAAGAAATTCCGATGCACACATCAGAGGAACAACACTGTTAGGGATCAGATCTATGGGTTGGCCATAAAATTCACTACCAACTGAAAAGATACTGGTCCGTCTGAAAGTTGTAAACCCTAATGTTGTCCTCTAAGTTTGAGCTATTGAGCGGAAAATCTTCCCAACTTATGTAGCCAATTTTCATGCTATGTTGTGATCTGTTGCATTTATTGAATTACTTGATATTTTTTCTCTTGAACATAAGAATTCTCACTTCAAGTCCTACAACATTTTATCTTATGTTGTAACTAATTTGTGCAATCACATCCCTTAAATCATAGGTTCGCCCCTGATTTTATAAGGTGTAGATACGGTTATTTAATTCTGGAAATTTGTAATTCTTAAAAGTTTTAAATGTTTTACGGTAATATTTTTTGGAAATTCCACATGGTAGCATCCAGTTTTCATAAAATACTAGTGGTAGTATTTTTGTAAGATTTTTCCACATGGTAGCATCCACTCTATACATTATCTCACTGTCGTAGCATGTTTCGTTAAATTCTTGTTAGTTTCTGTTAAATTCATTATTTGGTAAGATTTTTCCAGTTTTTGATCTCAAATGTTTAATTCATCGATTAATTTATCAATGTCTTTAAATGTTGTAACAATTTTTGTTTTTTTGAATTCAAATTAATGACATTATAAAGTTCAAAGGGTGCATTACAAACACTAATAAATAATTTAAAAAGCATTTAATAAGCTCAAAATGTGCATTTTATAAGTTCATAAGGCGCATTCTAAGGAATAATACATATCTACTTAATGGTTAAGGGCGTTGATAAATTAATCGGTGAATTAAACGTTATTTTGGTGAATTAAGCATTTGAGAGCAAAAACTGGACGCTTCAATGTAGAAAAATCATTAAAAAAAATGATGAATTAAACGTAAATTAACAAGAATTTAACATAAAATGCTACGACAGTTAGATAGTGCATAAAATGAATGATACCATATGAAAAAATCTTACCACTTACGTTTCATGTAAACTGAATGCTACCACGTGGAAATTCCCTATTTTTAAAAAACAAACCAATCTTTCATTACCAAATTTCTAGGAATTCGTAGTATCTGGAAATTAATGGTAAACAAACGACTTCTAATTTGCAGTGTAGATAGATTTGGCACGTGGTAAAAATTGAGGGACAATTGATTCAGCATCTCTTTTGGACTATGAACATAGATTTTGTAGCGTGTGATTAAACAGTAAGTCTTATGGGAGACGGTCTATTTTATAGACGGAATTCATAAAGCACAACCCAAAATATAACATAGTATATTTGGGGTTATAATAAATTATTTGGGATTATAATAATTTATATTTGGGGTTATAGAATAGTATATTCGAGGTTATAATACCTTACATTTAAGATTATAATATAATATAATTGATATTATAATAAAAAAAAATCAATTAAGGGAAATGGGCTGACCCAATTTTGTAGTCTATCCTATAGACCGTCTCTTGTGAGATTATGTGGTGATCAAATTGTGGATCAAGTAACTGCTAAACTATTGTATCATGGGTTGGATTAGTGGAGAAGATTTTTTCATGCCAATTCTTAAAAGTTGTCATTCTTTTCATCGTGTGATCACTTTTTTTTTTTTTTATGAAATTATTAAAATGCTATATTATATCTATTTAATTATAAATTCATTCTTTATATATTATATACCCAATTCTGATAATCGAGCGAGAAATGACAATCGTTTAAAATTTGTTCGACTTTAATGTCGGAATTGGGCATCTAATAAGTCGTTGGAAAACACTTGAAGTCTAGAATCTAATTCTTCAAATCTTGCGTTAATAAAATCTTTTTATAAAACGTTATGCCCAAAAGATTGAACATGTATCAAATTTCAGCATAAACAAAACTTTAAACGATCGTCATCGGAATTGGCCATATAATTTTTTATAGGAAAGTTCTTGAAGTCTAGGTTCTAATTCTGAAAACATTGCAATTATGTGATTTTTCCTATGAATAAGACTAACACATGGAGTCTTTTTAGAGTTTTTTGTCAAATTTATTAATTCAATAAGACTATAATTGATTATGTGGCAATTTATTTTCCTAAATAAATTTAAAATTAAATTAGGTAAATAAATATCATTAACTTGATTCTTTATATCTAAATAAGAATCTTAAACAAATTACTTTTTTTTAAAAAAATATTTATAGTAAGTATGGAATTATTCATCAAAAAATATATTAATTTATATTATCAACATAAAAAAATATTTATAGTAAGACTATAATTTATTGTGCGCGGAAATTAATTTTCCTAAATAAAATTTAAACTAAATAAGATAGGTATTTAAAAGATTTTATTACATTAATTTTTTATATCAAAATAAGAATCTTTAAGAGATTATTGCTTCAAAAAAATTATATGTAAGTAAGAAATTATTTAAAAAATACATTTATTTAATTCATCAAGTGTTGTTTGAATTGGTTAAAATTAAAACCAAATAAATTAGTTTGAAACGACTCAAAATAAGCTCAATTTATTCATAAACAATTCGTTTATTTATTTAATACATTTTAGAAGACCCTCAAAAATATCCTTTAGTATAATTTAAGTGCTAAATCAAATTAAATATTTTAGTAAGTAAGTTATGTTATTATCTAAAGTAATTATTTTATTAAAATATATTATATTTAAATACTTTTTCAAAACAAAAAAAAAAATCTTATATATGTCTCTATACATTACGTGGGCTTCTAATAAATTAAACTCTAACTAGCTATATGTAGAGGTTGGATTCTGTCCATATACAGAATGATGAATTTTCCAACCCTTTTAGCATGTAAAGCTTAAATTATCCTTATCTTAACCATTAAAATTACAAATTCTTGATTTAGATTGTTTTACCGTGAAACGTGTTCTATGTATGAATTGCAAAGTCCAATTAATACAAATTATTAGTATGTAGACTTTTTATTGTATAGACCCCTTGTTGTGAAATCGTCTCATCAAGAGAATAAACTTAGTAAAAAATTGAAGACAATCAATACGGTTTAAACTTAGTAAAAAATTGAAGAATTTGTAATTTTGATGACTAATGATAGAAGTCCAACACTAGTACTAGTAGAATAATAGAATAGGAGTATGTTGACAAGAGATACTAGTAAAAATCTGCGATAAAACCAATTTAGGTAGGAAAATAGACATGTTATTTTGTTGGTATATTATTGACGAAGATTAGACAGACAAAAACAACAAAACCCGTGAGTCTTACTATTAAAACGTACCAACTAAAAAAGATGATATTCTAAGATCCTTTCCAAGCATTCTACCATTCACATGCTTTGAAGCTTGAATGCAACCACAAGCCGACAAATTTCTCACTCGAAATAAAATTGCTAGGGTCTAGGAGTAGACTATTAAGATTCCAATTAAACTATTAATTATTTTTCTTCAATTGGGTAATTTATTAAGGAGAATGATATATACAGCCCTAAGGGCTGTATAAGAAATAATCTTGTACATTTTTCATGTAATTTATTGTTGTTTTTGCTTTGGAAACATTTATTAATAGAAAGTCTCAAAGAAGAGATTAAAAGCAATAATGGTCTTTCCTGTATAAAAAACGTTGTAGAAAAAAGTCATTAAGGATACAAAACTATAAAGCACCCTTCAACAATAGTGGGCAAGCCACTAAGTACACCAAACCCATACCAAAAGGCAGGCTCGGCCCAACCCCATGAGCACCATGAGTAATGGCTCAGGGCCCCATTTTGAAAAAGACCTAATATTCCGTGATTCTTGTTTATGATTTCCCAATAAACAAGAAATAAATATAGCTATTTTAGGTAGCATACCAATGCAGTATCATTCCTAGTAAATATATGAATTTACGACTTTTGATTTTTCTTAATTTCTCTTCAATTCCCTAAAATAAACTCTTCAAATCTCACTTATACATTTAATTTTTAAGCCTTTCGTTCTTTGACATTGAAGAAATAGGCTGATTGGTGAAGGTTGGAATATAGAAGAGGCCTTCCATTGATGACAAACAAAATAAGTTGATCTTGGCCTCCATTTATTTTGTTTGTCATTTTTACGAACCTAAATTCTTTTTTTTATTTTTTATTTTATATTTGCACAATTTATAATTTGAAGTCATTGGAGTTCACATTATCACATAACTACAACTAAAACTCATTAATAAAGGTAACACAATTCATCTAATCTAAATTTTCTCACTACAACAAATTTAGCTTTTTGCGACATTGGATTTAGTGGCATTAAAAAAATGCTACTGATTCATATTTTTAGTATAATAATTATTAATTTTTATTTTAAGTTCCACCATAAAGTGATTTAGCGACACTTAAATTGATCTTTAGTGACATATATAATTGTCACTATAGCCTATAGTGGTATTTGTGAGAAATGTCACTAGATCCTATGTCGCTAAAAGCTTTCGTGTGACTTTTTAATATGCTGCTAAAGGGTCTAATAAATGTCACTAAATCCCTTATATATACTACAAGAAATTTGAAATAGCGACATTTAAATTAAATGTCGCTAAATATCCATAACTATTACTTAAACAAATTAACAATGCTGACATAATCACTATTTAAAATCACTTACATGTCACAACCTCAATAAAAATTTTCCCTCCAACCCTTAATGATGATGTCATGGCTTTTATGACTATTTTTTATCTTTGACTTTATTACTCATATAGAAGTATAATGTAATGTATTAGAAAACTATATATATATCATTTATTATTTTCAATTATTTTTAAAATCTTTATTATTCTATTTATTAAATGAGTATTATTTGATATATTGGATATTTGGAGATGGTTAATACGTAATATACTTTTATTCAATTTTTTTATTATTTATACAATTGACTACTTAAATGCAATGTTTAATTCTAAAATGATTCAAATTATGATAATTTTTATATAAGTCAATTATATTTTTCATGACAAAAACTATTTTGTTTCGTTTGAACTTTTGTAAAATTATTTTGAAATTTTTGTGTTAAACTTGATTTTGAAATGTGTTATTAATAGTTATATTAATACTTCATATAAATTAATGTAATTTATATCGAAAAATTTAATAAAACCATGCATCGCAAGGGCACAATTTAGTACTCACTAAAAGCAAATTATGTTGTAGTGTCTTTTTAGTCATAATCATCAAGCTTTCATTTTTATTCAAGTTGGGAAGGATATATCTAAATGATTTATGAATAATTATATGTGAAACTTGATTAGTTTTTTTTTTTTTTTTTTTTTTTTTTTTTTTTTTATGTGTGTAAATTCATTTTCTTGGCCTATGGTTTCCAATAACTAATACCGATTTTTATTTATAAGTGTAGTTGTCATATCTATTACAAAATAATAAGTTAAAAGACAACGTAAAAGTCATAATATTATAGTCATTAGTTTATAAACTAAAAAATGTCATGGATAATTATTATTAAATAATAATTTAATAGTTTCAAACTGGAACACATATTTATTTTAAAGGGGGCCTATATATTGATTCTTGCTAGAGGCCCCTAAATTGTCCAAGACGGCTCTGCCAAAAGGTATGACACACAATACCAACACCAAAAAGGTCATACACCTGACGGGCTGACGGTAAGTCACATCCCGACTAACCTAAAAACCTAAAAGTCAAAAATACAAATAAGCTCAAGCAAGATGGGCCTACCATAAACACCTAGAACCTAACCTTAGGGCGATCAGTGGCCATAGACTCTCCATATAGAAGCCCACAACTGCAGCCAGATCACCTACCGCCTTCGTCCATTAACCAAAATGAGGAGATAAACCCTGAAAACCTAAAACGAGGGGATAAGAAACACCATTAGTCCCTCGACCCATAGGGATGGCCAACACCACCAAACCCAAAAAAAACGACGTGGTAGCCAGGATTACCAAGACCTCAATACACCAACAATCAACTGAAATGGTAAATTCTAATTCTATAAAATTAATATAATATGGAGCCTCCATTACAACAATTGGCAACATGGAGGCAAAACACAACACTAGAAATCAAAAAGAGAAAAGGTAAGTGGGATTATCATCAGTGGCAAATTCAGGGTTCGGAGTTCTAAGGGGAGTAACTAATGAACGAAATTTCGGCAGAGTTTCATTTGTAAAATTAACAACTATTTAGACTTACTTGCTAAAATTTTAAATACGACATACTACAAAAGAAAATGGAACAAATAAATTAACTGACCTAATACTTAAATGAGATAAAATAAATAAAAAAGAAAAAATTACTTAATTAAGGGAGTATTGATCATCAAAGATTTCAGTATTAAATTTACACTTTTACTTTTACCAATTGAAAAGTGTACTTTAAATATTTTTTTTTAAAAAAAGTTAGGGGTAAGTGAACCCCTGAGATTCGAGGTAGCTCTGTCACTGATTATCATAACACTTAGCTGCAGGTACAAATGGACCATCACTAAAAACCATAAGAAGACACCAAAAAACCACAGTACCCACCCTCACCACTCAAGAACACATGAAGGTAAAGCTCAACACCAGAATTGAGAGGGGTGAAATAGTCACACACGACACCAAAATGAATGTCGAACACCAATCTTATGAATGCACCACACACTACCATATCACCCATATAACCACCATATAAAACCAAAAGTCTAGATGAGTCGATAGTCACTCTCGTCGCACAGTGAGCACCAATAAACAATACAACTCCGCAACAAATCAAGACCAAAACTGATGAGACACCATATACCTACACCAAAGCAACTAACACCATAATCCAACCTTCAATCGACACTTAGACCACCAAATTCCTTTGTTTTTTCATTTTGTATTCCCCTTTACAAATTGCACAATATTCTTTTAATTTGAAATTATTTATTTTAGTAATAAATAAAATTCAAGGATATTATTCCATTGACACTAACCAATACAAATTAAGTTACATTTTTGGGCAATCTTTGAGAAATTTTTATAAAACGTGGATGTAACCATTTAATTTGGAATATACTAAGTGTTGGACATTTAGTGTATAATAATATATATACTACATAATAATCCTGTGTATTTTAATCACTAAGTACTACTAAGGTAGTGGGACAGTTTAAGTCCGTAATATATCAATTAAAGCTATTATAATAGTGGGACAATATACGTATTAAATTACGAGGTCCAAATAAGGTGTTTAAGAAAACATAAGGAAAACAAGGGAAAATGGGCAGAAGGAAAGCGCCGAGTCGGCGCTCCCTTGTGTAGCCTCGTCGCCGACTCGGCGCTTGGCTACTGGAAAAACAGTATTGAGGCAGTGACTTAGCGCCGAGTCGGCGCCCACTTTTGTGGGCTCGTCGCCGACTCGGCGATTGCCCTCTGGAGTGTACCGTTGCTTTTTCTTCCCGTTTTCTTTGTAGTAAATGCCTTGGATTCCTTCATAATTCTCATAATCTCTGAGATTATGAAGGGAAGTAATGCTAATTCATTAGCAATATTCAATTTGGTGATTATGATTGTATTAAAACACAATCAATTGGGTGATTAAAGCTAAGGCTCCTCTATTAGTATAAATAGAGGACCTTGGGTGATTGAGTTTCTTGCACCTTTCACTAGTAATTTCTGAATTCTCTTTTCTCCTCTCTCATTTGTTCTTAAGCTTGATCAAGAGAGTAATTACCTTTTGTTCAAGTGATACAATTCTCATAATTTCCCTAAACACTTTGTTATTGCATAATACAACCTAAGTACTAAGGTTGTGTTGTAATCGATTGTATCTCGTTGTGAATTTCCAAACAACAACCCAAGTACCTTTGTGGGGGAAATATCAAAAAAGGATAGTGAGCACACGCCTTCGGTTTGTATCAAGTTTCCGGGTGACGTTCATCGTTACACAATAATCTTCATTTACTTGTTACATTGTAATCATCTTGTAAGTTTAATTTTGTCATCAAACAAAGGGGTTTATACAAATTCCCAAGTTGTAATTTGTATTGCATTATATACCTTACGTAATACTAAGATATCACCAATGAATATAACCACAAATTGTAACATTATGTTTAAAAACTTGATTTTATTGTTCAAATGGTGGTGGCGCTTTTCTGAGGTGGATAATACGCTCTGGAAGAGGATCATTTTATCTGTTCACAACATAAAAGGGTTCAAGGCTTCATCGGAATCGTTTAGTGAGGTTAAGGAGGGTATGTGGGGTCAGTTGGTTAGTGATGATGAGACTACGTTGCGGGTTCGTCGGATTGTGGAGGATGGTTTGCTTATTCAGTTGGGCGATGGTAGTTCTACTATGTTTTGGTATGATCGTTGGTGTGAGTGTGGTTTGCTTAAGGTAGTTTTCCCTCGCTTGTTTACTTTATCTATTCAGCAGGATTGTTTGGTTTCCCAGATGGGTGTGTGGCAGGATGGGATATGGGTGTGGGATTTGCAGTGGCGTAGGGGTTTGTATGCTTGGGAGATTGATGAGGTTAGGCGACTTGAAGCAGTGCTTGCTCCGGTACGACGTGAGGGTGTTGATCGTGTTTCCTGGAACCATCTATCTTCTTTGTCTTATCCTACTCGGCTTATTTCTGAGAAGGTGTTTGCTGATTCTGAGCCTCTTTTACCCCGTGTGGTTGCTACGTCTGTTTGGCGTCTTTGTTGTCCTCCCCGTGCACAGTTGACTGTGTGGTTGGCCAGTTTGGAGCGGTTGAAGACTGGCGATAAATTGTTGGGTTTGGGAGTTCTTTCTGTTGAGCATGCCTTGTGTCCGTTTTGTGGTGATGTGATTGAGTCTAATTCCCATCTTTTATTTACTTGTTCGTTTTCGTGGGAGGTGTGGATGCATATTTTAGCATGGTGGGGTATTTTCGGCGTTCTCCAGTCTCGGTGTGAGAGTTTTATTCTGGCCTGGGGTGGATTATTGCGGTCCCGCAAGGGTATTATTATTATTATTATTATTATTATTATTATTATTATTATTATTATTATTATTATTAGTTTATACTTAATTATTTTTGTTATTTAAATATTATTATTTGAATTTTTAATTTTTTATTGTTAATTACTAATTTTTTTATATAGTAAATAATGATCATTATTTAGCTTAGATAAAGATCTATTGTAAACACTATTGTTATTTATTGTTTGTAGTCAACAAACTTTATTGTGAATAGTGAGTATTTATTACTTTGGTTTAAGAATATTAGTTTCAAATTTTATAAGTCATAACCCATTGGGTCAGAATGACCGACCTAGTACCAGAAGTGATCCAACCTGAAAATGACCCGATCCAAAATGACCCGACCGAAATTGATCCGATCCGTAACCCGTTCGACTGATCGTTTTCTCAGCTCAAACCATGAATGATACCAACTTAGGGAGTATTTCCCTAGAATATCCATAACATTTTAAAAAATCAAATTATGGAAGATTATTTGACAAAAAATGATAAATTAACTAATAAACTAATGTTAGTATTATTCTAGTAGAAAAAACCCTCACTTGGTGTTATAGAAAAATTAACAAAAAAGTGTATTATTCATAGTAATTTCTTCTACTCCCTCCTATTGACTTTACTTGTCCCACTTGGTTTTTCAATATGATTAATCAATCACTCTTATTATGTAATTTTTTCTTAATCTATAAGTTACAACATCGTCATATCATATGAGATCTTGTTTAATTTGTCCTATCATAAATATATTAATATCAATTGTTTTTAAGTTTTACTCAATCACAATTAGAGATATTTAAGATTAAAAACGTGAATTGACAAACGTGCTAAAACCAAATAGAACAAGTAAAGAGAATAAGAGAGTATTTAATAAGATGAATCAATGAAGTTCATATCTCCATCATCCATGACCCACTCCGGCTCGGTTCAGCTCAGCACGAATCTCATATCTACCCACTAGTACACCAACTTGATTGAAGTACTTGTATTGTATTTACATACGAGTAATAATAAAATATTTATTTAAAAATAAATAAAAAATAGGAAAAAATTAGAATTAAAAAAGGTGAGATAATGTTTGTCGTGATCATCATCAACGTCGTGATCAGGAGCTTTTCTGTGTCTCATACTCTTGCGACTTGCAGTAGCAGAGAGCGCTCCCTTTTAAGTTCCTGCTACCACTATTTAACACACCCATTTTCATTTCTTTTCTCCCAATGTGACTAACGTTTATTTCTTTTCTCTCACCTCTCTTTCTCTCTCCTCATTCTTTCTCCATTAATAACCGACCTTCACCTCTTCCTCTTACTCCAACATTAGTATCCTTGAAGTGACAAAAATCTTTGAATTCCAGTTTCTTCCATCAATGGCGGTTGATTCCTCTCTGACGGTGAGTTTTCTCCATCTCCGTTTTCACTTAAATCTACAGATTTATCATCTACATTTTGTCTTTAACCTGAAATTTTGTTTTGATTTATTGGTAAATTGAATTCTGATGATGATTTAGCTGCATTTTGGAGGAAATGAATCTGTTTGTATGTTGTGCATTTTCTGTTTTTTACTTGTCAATTTGTAAGTTTATGACGGCGGATTACTCGATGTTGATTGTGACTTTTCGATTGGATGAGAATAGCTGTCCATGAACTGGAATTACAATTTTGCTAAAAGCTGATGCAATCTTTTCTAGCAAAGAATTTCTAAATTTTTGTAGGCTGAGTTAAATTTCATTCATTATTAATCTCAACTAATTCGCGTAATTAATGTTTGAAATTATTGCGTCAAACTGATTTGAATGATTAAGTACTATCTTCTCTGTTTTCTCCATTGTACCAACAATTGATCGATAAAACTATCAACTTAATTAATTAAGTGTATCATGTTTCAATTATTGATTTTAAAGTAATTTATTGTCTGATTAGAGCTTGTCATGTTTCAATTATGGACCCATTTAATCTAAAACACCATCATAACAAAACTAATGATTATTTTTGACAACACCTAAAATGATGTTCATAACTCATACTAGTAATCCTTAACTATATCCAAGTATTAATTACATCACCTAAAATAACATTAAATTATAATACATCACCGAATTACATGTTAATTACTATAATTAATGTTAAGTTTTCATTTTACAAGACTATAATAATAAATATTATGCACTTGACTAGCTTAGAACCCTGTAAGCAATACTGAGTTACTGAGTTGATCATTATGTTATGATATGACGTGCAGAATGGCCAGGATTTTTGCCGCATTTTAGTTGTCAGCGATGATGGATCAAATACAGGGAATTCACAATATGTGGAGCAATTAGAAAGTCATGTATGTGTGGATGCTTCAGTGATATGCCACAAATCAGTTGAAATGGAAACTTCAGGCTCATTTCCTCCTTGCGTAGTGACAGTAGATATTGAGAAAGGGGTAGATGATGTTTCGCAAATAGATCAAGATACGTGTGGAAGTATCAAAACTGAGATTTCATTAACTGTAAGTAAAAATCAAATATTGAAATCTTGTTTTTGTGATTGCGTGGCTTTCATTATGGAGAACTTATCTTGAATTTTGTTTGTTTGTAGAAACCGTTGCGAAGACAAAACAGCTTGCTAGCAGGAGGAGAATCTATTCCTCCTTTGATGAATCACATCTTAATGTTGCTCAAGCTTGACGATAAAGGTAAGAACAAATGCATTAAATTTTTAGCTGTCTTTTTGTATGCTAGTGGATTGTTAGTTTATATGTCCTGGTCATTGCTGGAATATGTTAGCCGCTTTCTTATTGTTATTGTGAGAGGAGAAATTATATTTTTATTGTATGTATAGGTTGATAATGGTTGAACATGAACCATCGTAATTTACAGTGCATTAGCCTCTTTCTACTTGAAGAGAGAAGGTGAATGAGATTTAAACATTCGGTATGAATTTGTTATAACATGCCTAAGAATAGCATAATAATTAAGGCTTAAGTTTATGGTCGAATCCCCAAAATCAATTATGCACTATCATTTTGCAATCCGCCCTTGTCCAAAATATGGTCATTTTAAGTTTGTTTTAGCCTCACTTTGTGTGAGACAATTTCAAAAAGCGAATCAAATAACTAATCAAATCAGATAATACCATACCATTCAATACCAAAAGCTGGAGCTAGGGATGAATTCTATTTACTTAAGTATGAATAGACTTTATTGACTTAATTTATATCAATCATTTTGACAGAAAAGCAAGGAATAGAGAAGCCGCAAGATGCTGCTGGTAACCGGTCACGAAAGTGTAAGCGTGCGGGGTTATTTGATTCACGACAGATTGTTCTTCTGTTCTCTATCCTGTAAGTGTTTTGCCTCCTGCCGTACATTCTGCTTACAGCCTCACACTATACACCAACTTATAATGTGTTTTTATGAAGCTCATAATTTGTTATCATGCAATATTATGCTTTCTTTCGTCAAGAAAAAATCTAACGGGGGTGTGTCTTTGGCAGTCGAAATATTCTAAACTACCATTGATTAATATCCTATATACTTCTAAAATGAAAAGTAAAATTTGACTTACAAAGGGTATATATTACTTAGGAGTAGAAGTGAATCCAAGATTTAACTTTACTGATCAGTTTTTGTAGTGTTCAAATGCCCATTATTACCCACATGTGAGTTGTCCCACATTGGAGAAAGAGAAGAGTATGCATCACTTTATATACTAAAAGAGTAACTCCTACTATCACCAATTGGTTTTAGTAATGAACCTTCTTTGGGTTTATGAGTGATCTACTTCTTCTCCTCCTTATTTGGGTTGCCCAGGCCCATTTTCTAAATTCTATCATGGTATCAGAGCCCGGTTTGTTGTTGGGCCTTTATACTGGGCATTTAATCTTACCACTGGTTAAGGGGCCTTTAATTGGATGTTCATTCCCAATAGGTTTGTAACCCTTCTGGTGGGCTAAAATTCTAAGGACACTCACATGTGAGGGGGAGTGTTGAAATGCCCATTATTACCCACATGTGAGTTGTCCCACATTGGAGAAAGAGAAGAGTATGCATCACTTTATATACTCAAGGAGTAACTCCTACTATCACCAATTGGTTTTAGTAGTGAACCTTCTTTGGGTTTATGAGTGGTCTACTTCTTCTCCTCCTTATTTGGGTTGCCCAGGCCCATTTTCTAAATTCTATCATGTAGTTGCATCCGTGTTGATTTGGCACTTTTCATCAATCAGATTAGTTTGCTTATATTGTCGTTAATATATAGGTTAAAAAATTGCCATATGAGATTTTATTTGATTCATCTCAATTTTTTTTTCTTTTTTTATGGGGATTCATTTCAATTTATAGTTTATCAATTTTTAGTTTTCATAATTTTTAAAATTTGTGTTATTAGATATATTAACATTTGATCACGTACATTGTATGTGTGAAAAACAAATGCTAAAAGTAAAAAGGTACTCTATCGCTCCTGAAAAATGTTTTAATTTGTCATTTTGGGAATTTTTACTTGTTGCTCTTAAGAATTTTTCTATTTATATCATAAATTTTAGATATAATTATTGTTGTTCATCTTAATTCTAATGTTTAATAAATTATTGTAGTCCCATGTATCTTCCAGTAAATTCATTTCAACAATTTAATATTGCTTATGGTCTCATATGTTTCCACACTAACTTTGCTTACATATTTTTTTTTAATAATAATGGTCTCTTTATATTGTTTTAACTAATTCTATATTACTATTTTTTTATGCTTATAGTCTCCACTTTTTTCCATTAACTATAATATTGGATAAAATAATATATTCTTCATTTAAATCCTTTTTTTTAAATTTTGGTTAGCATTCGAGATGAGGATATCAATAGGGAAAGAAGATAGTAAGTCTGTGGCCTCTAACTATACTATTTGACATTTAATAATTCTTTTTCCTATTAAATTCCAACTTTTTTGTTTGTTGGTTTCTTGGCAACCCATGCTTTAGATCCATCTCTGTCTAACAACTAGAGAATTGACGAGACTTTTAACACTTATGGCTTTGCTCGACATTTATTTTAATGGTGTGTTGTGTTTATTATTCTTACCCTCGGGTTTCACCGCTCAATAAGACAATAAGTTCTGTTAATATTGATCCACTTTAATAAGTCCTAAAAGGAATAAATAAGAAAGAAAAATCATAATTTGACAGTGAGCATCTTGATCTGCTAGCCGCCTGCTACTTTTCAACTTTTATGTCATTAGCCTGCAATTTATTATTCTCGACCAATTTAATCAAAATTGAGATCTAACTAATAAAAAACTGTACGCAAATCATAATTAAAAAAATCTTGTGTGTGAAACTAATAGAATGGTTCTATGCAATCCAAACAAGAAGGAGAAAAAATAGTCCACACTTATAAACCCAAAGAAAGTTTACTACTAATTGGTGATAGTAGGAGTTACTCCTTAAGTTTATAAAGTGATTCATACCCTTTTTTTCTCGGATTTGGGACAACTCATATATGGGTAGCATATGGACACTTCAACAACTGAAATAATAAACATATACTTCATGTATTCTACTAATCTACGATACAACTGAAGTGGTTCCTTCTTTTCAGGTCAAGTATGGGGACAATAGTGCTGATATTACTTACACTGAGAGTTAGACAACAGTGACGGCTATGTTCTTGGCTGAGACTTGAGAGACTGCCCACCTTTTATTTTTATTTTTTAACCATTTTTCGTACAAAATTTCATCATTTTCTACTCCCAAGTTTTCAGCAGGAGGTTGCTGTTGTATGGATTGTTAGTATCTCTTGTTTGGGCTTTATGTCATGTACATAACCAAGTTCAATCATCTAATAGGAGTTGTCTATCTTTTTTGAATTACTCCCTTAGTTTAAAAATGTTATTTCCATTCACTTTTTTTTAGATCCTAATGTAAATTGTAGAATCAAATAATTGGTATTTAGAAAGCATATATCTAGATGAATCTACCAAAATTTCACATGAAAATACTTTTCCTTATAGTCAATGAGAATTTTAGAAGTCAAAGTTTGACACTAAAATTCGTAAATTCTATTTGAGAAGATGATATAAAAACGGAGTGAATATAAGTTAATATTCATAATTCAAAGTATAAGAATATTTTATTTCTTGTTTAGAGGTCCTCATCGAGAGACGAACTATCACAAGACACAAGAGTAAATCTTTTAGTTTAGCATCAAAAACATTAATTAGTAAAAATCAATTTTAATAAGTAAAAATCAATTTTAATCATGGTTGTTAGAATCACGATCCTAATTTACAATTACATTCCAAAATCAGTGACCAATCCAGATCATAGGTAGGATCTCAAAGCTGGTAGGAATGTACCGATCTACTTATTTTAACAATTTAGAAGGTATGATCTTAACACGATTTCATGATCCTACAATTCAACGATCCGATCCTATAATCATAAGAAAAATATCTTATAATCTAGATTTCACATATATATAAATACATGTAAAATTGTTATAACAATATTACTATAAAATTCATGTTTTTCTTAACTTGCAATTTAAATGATTGTTAAAATTATTATTTTTCACAAATTAATGGATGAAGTCAAATAAATTATGATATATACGCCTTAAAACATAAAAAAATAACAAATATAAAGATGATCAGTTATCCGGAGCAAATTGATGCATATTTGTAGGATCATGCGGTCCTAAAATTCAATTCTACCGCTCTTAATCCTAGCTTCTCATCGATCCTAGGTAGAATCCCGCTCCTAACAACTTGGGTTTTAATCAACAAAAATCATTTATCATTATTCATTAATAAAAATCATTTTAGAAAAAACTGTTACAATCAGTAGTAAAAATCAGTTAGTCAATACAACTTAATTATAATTTATAACTAATAATCAATTATATTAAAGTTGATTTTAATTTGTAAAATTATGTCCCATTTATTAAAAATCAGTTACAAATAGTAAAAATCAAATTTGATGAGTAAAATGATGTTAAAGTAGTAATACGACTTTAATTTTTATCCACTGAGACTCAAAGTCATACTCCCTCCATTTCAGTCAGTGGCGGACCCAGGAATTTCAAACTGGGGGTACAAAACACGAACGTCATACAGTGGCCAGGGGCGGATCTAGAAAAAAATCAAATGCTGTCGTCTGTCGATAACGATAACATTAAAAAAATATAGTATTACGGTAATTGACTCGGTCAAGTTTTCATATTCTGAAAACGACGCATAATTTCATCATTTAACAATTGTTTCAAAGAAAGCTGAAGATCCGTTGAGTAAGGCAATTCAAAGTTGTTAAGGTGATTCCAAATAAATACTATTTAAGTAAAGAAACACTCAAAACCTTTAAGGTAATAGGGTAGCAATTGATCATACTATGAAGGTATTAAACAAAAAGATGTAGGGAAGACAATTTGGAGGTTATTGAGAAATTTCAGTATTAAATGATTTGAGCTTAACAAGAGGCAACCGAGCTTTATATTTTTATGTTTGTTGTGTCTTAATATTACGCATTTTTTGTTTGTTTTGTACAGGTAAGTAAAGAGATTAGTAGCCAGAAATTCCAAAGAAAACGATGCCAAAAACATATGTTTACCATTGAAGGCACAACTATTGTAGCTCACCTCAAGTACTACATGCCCCTTATCCACCAAGATCACTGCACATTCAGACAATTTAATAACGTGATCAAATTTGGTTTCCTAAGAGCCTCAATATCCACCATATGAAAATCAATATAATGGCATAAGTTTGGTTTCTTGAGATCCACTACATCCACCATATGAAACCAAATTAACTATTTGGTTGCTAGAATCAACCTTCCTCCAAACTACTACTTTCCCCTCCTCTGTCATGTAAAGCACTCCTTATCATAACTCAAACGAGGCATTATCTGTTTTCTACAAAAATTAACTCCCCTATACTAAAAACATTCATTACACTTTGTTCCTTAATGTTTCCAACAACTATACAAACACTAACAACCCAATTAATTTTCAATCATCAATTATACAAACAAACACTAACACTAACAACCCAATTAATTTTCAATCAACACAATTATTTATACAAACACTAACACTAACAAGTAACAACCCAATTAATTTTCAATCAACACAATTATACAAACACTAACAACCCAATTAATTTTCAATCAACACAATTATACAAACACTAACAACCCAATTAACAAAATTAAAATTCAAATGGAGTTTTTCCTCAAATTGGAGTGAGAAAGTGAATTAGGGTTACCTCAAATTGGAGAAAGTGGAGAAAGGAACAGGAACAGCGAGAGTCACTGGAGTGAGAACTGAGAAGGGGAGATGCTGCGGTGGCCGGTGGGGCTGGTGGTGGTCGACTGGCGGTGCGGTGAGAAGGGGAGATGCAGGATGCTGCGGGCCTGCGGGGAGAAAGGAACAGCGAGAGGAGAAGGGAGTGGGAGTTGGGACGCGAATAGGGTTTCCCGTTTCTTACTTTTTTTAAATTTTTTTTTTTTTTAATTTTTTTTTTCTGATTTTTTTTTTCAAAGTGGGGGTACAGCTGTACCCCCTTGTCTCAAGGTGGGTCCGCCTCTGATTTCAGTTGACTAGTCCCATTTGACTTTTTACGAATTTTAAGAGTTGAGTGGGGTCAATTAAAAAGGTAGTAGTTGGGTATTTTAATTGATTAAATTAATTGTAAAGGTTAGTGAAGTATTGGGAATTGAAAAAGTGGAGAGTATTTAGGTAAGAAAAAGTTAGCCAAAAAAGAAAATAAAACAAGTGGTATGAAAATGCCAAAAAAGAAAATAGAACAAATAAGTAAAACGGAGGGAGTATTATTTTTACATCAATAATGGTAATGACAAATGACTTCAGAGTGTAAAGACTCGGCTTAGAGCCATACAATATATGCTGGATTTGTTGCAAATGGATTTTTAAATTGAAAATAGATAAAGATGAAAAGTCTATTTTTTTAACAGTAAGTCTCATGGGAGACGGTCTATTCTATAAACGAAATCCATGAAGCCCAGCCCAAAATATAACATAGTATATTTGGAGTTATAATAAATTATTTGAGGTTATAATAACTTATATTTGGGGTTATAGAATAGTATATTCGAGGTTATAATACCTTACATTTAGGATTATAACATAGTATAATTGATATTATAATAAAAAAATCAGTTAAGGAAAATGGACTGGCCTAATTTTGTGGTCTATCCTATAGACCGTCTCTTGTGAGATTTTGTGTTTTTTCAAAGCTTGACTAATAAAAATGTTTTAGGCAAGTTTGTAGTATTCACTATGATAAGATATATTTTCTAGAAGCTATGTTTAACTTCATCTAGATTCTTGTTGCGATTATCGCATTTTGTGATTACGAAATATGGCAAATAGATGGCAAATATGAAATAACAGGAAGGTTTTGTGGATCCAAATCATCCGTGGAGATTATGTAAGCTTAAAAACGCTATTTACGATCTAAAACAAGCTTTAAGGAGTTGAAACCTTCAATTTGATGAGGCAATTAAACAATTTGGTTTTATCATAAATTAAAAGGAAGGTTTTGAGTGGGAAAACATCACCTTCCTTGAATTGTATGCAGATGACATACTACTCATAAGAATCAACATGTTCATGCTTGAGTTAGTCAACATTTGACTTAAAAATTATTTCTCTAAAAGGGGCCGATCGGTACATCCTTGGGATTAAGATCTATATAGATAGATCAAAAAGAATGGTTAGACACAAATCAAGATCATTTGTATTCTTGTTGAGTTTAACATGGAAAACTCTAAATGAGGTTTTGATTCTCATGCAACAAGACGTATTGGTTACCAAGATTCAATGTCTTGTCATAATGTTGTAAAAATTGAGTAGATAAGTAGTATATCTTATTCCTTGGTACTAGGATTAATCATGTACGCAATGATTTGTATCTGATTAGATATTAAATATTTTTTAAGCATGTGTAGCAGATATCATACGAACTCTAAAGAAATCCATTGAAAAAGCAAACACAATCCTTAAGTACTTGAGAAGATCTAAGGATAACTTTCTTGTCTATGAATGAAGTGAAGCCTTGATTATTGATAATTACACAAATACGATATTTTATCAAATAAAAATGATTTTTGATTTTAGTTAGTTTTCATCTCAAGTCTAAGTGGAATGTCATAAATTAAAAATTTTCCAAACAAAGTACCATAGCGGTCTCTACTACAAAATATAAGTACATTGTTGCGTTTTGGACGTCTTAGAAAGAGTAAAAGCATGTAGTCGAAAAACTCTCTTTTCTAGCTAGAGAAACAATTCAAAATGGAATTTGATAGTTTGCAAGTTCATATTGATGATTAAACCATTAGTAGTAGTTGTTGGTGGAATCATAAAATAATGAGAAAGCAGTAAATGGATTGGTGTTGGATAGTAATTAGTAGTAGTTCAAATATATTTATGTTTCCATCCCTGACAAAGTATGGAGGGGCTTTAATTTTAAAATATGATCCATGTTTTTGTTGGTTGGTACAAACGGTGCCATTTCACTTCCTTCCCATAATCCCATTACCCATACCTTCGCTATTTTCTGCTAGAATAATATATTTTGATACTCTCTCCGTTGCTAATATATCTTGAAACCGATGAATATTAATTAATTGATTAATTGTTGCTTAATTGTATCAAGAAAAATATGTATCTCGGTTGGTCAACAGAAGCAAACTAGTGCACACACTTTTAGAGACTGTATTTGGTATGAAATTTTTCATACTAAGTAAGGGATTCAATTACCTTTACTCCATATATTTTGTTTGGTATGATATTAAATTAACCCAATTCCTTTCTTGAGGGTAATGGATACCCTTATTTTGTTACCACCCATTTATGTCAAGTAACAAATTCTCTAACTATGATCAATTAAGTGTTTCCCTTATATTTTTCATACCAAACAACATATAACTACAACTCATACCTTTACTCTTATACTCTTGTTTATCATTTCCCTTTCCATTAGATTTTATATTTCTATACCAAACACCCCCGAGGTATAATACCAGCCTGCTAGCTCCACCCTTGAGTGCAAAGTTGATATCTCAATATACATACAAATCATCTCAAGGGTGCTTGCGGGCCGACCTCAGCAAGTAGTGGGGACAGTGATTGATCAAGCGCAGTCAGGGTTTATTCCAGGTAGGCAGATGGCTGATAACATCTTACTGGCATCAGACCTCATCAAAGGGTACACAAGGCAAAACAACAGTCCGAGATGTATGATCAAAATGGATCTCAGGAAAGCATACGACTCTATCAGCTGGTTTTTCCTTTTCTCTGTCATGGAAGAGATGGGCTTCCCCCCAAGATTTGTGGATTGGATTAAGGCCTGCGTCTCAACTGTCTCTTTCTCTATTCTTGTGATGGTGTACCACTACAGCCTTTTGAGGCCAAGAAAGGGCTTCGCCAAGGAGACCCCATTTCCCCGTATCTCTTCGCTATCGCCATGGAGTATCTGTCCAGATTGATGCACAAGCAGAGTAGCTCGCCACAATTCCACTTCCACCCCAAATGTAGGAGCGCCAACATCACCCACCTCCTGTTTGCAGATGATCTTCTTTTGTTCTGTAAAGCTGATATCACCTCCATCAAGAGCATGATGCGCACTGTCAGTCGGTTTTCTAAAGCCTCAGGCCTCGAGGCGAACACCAGTAAAAGCAATGTTTACATGTCCGGGGTTAATACACAAAGTAAAGAGAGGATATTGAATATCCTCCAAATGGAAGAAGGAGACTTCCCATTCCGCTATTTGGGGGTTCCCCTCCACTCCAAGAAGTTGAATACTAGAGATTGTAGACCGCTGGTAGATAAAATTATTGGGAGAATTGGCTTTTTGTCATCTCGCCTCCTCTCTTATGCAGGTAGAATCCAGCTCGTCCGCAGTGTTATCAGGGGTATGCAGAACTTCTGGGCCCAAATTTTTTGCCTCCCAAAAAAGCTCATCAAGATGGTTGAGAATGTTTGCAGATCCTTTATCTGGACTGGGAAAGAGGGTTTATCTAGGAAAGCAGCTGTGGCCTAGAATCAAATGGTCCTCCTATACTCCAAAGGGGGACTTAACCTCAGGGAGATGTACTTATGGAACAGAGCAACTATCCTCAAACACCTTTGGAACCTCGCTCAATGCAAGGAGAATCTGTGGGTTAGATGGGTCCATAGCTACTACTTGAAGTCCGATCCCAAGAGATTCATAACGCTAATCCCTCTATCCACGCATCTTGGGCCTTTAAGAAGATCATCAAGCAGAGAGAGCTAGTAGAGAAACTAGGAGGCTGGGAGGCCATCACAAGAGAAAGCAATTACTCTATCGGCAGGGCTTATGATTTACTTATTGCTGGAAAGCCCCATGTTAGATGGGGAAACATCATGATCAAGAATGTTGCTACTCCTAGTGCGAGATTCATCACTTGGCTTGCGATCCAGAATAGGTTGGCGACAAAGGACAGGATAGGGAAATGGGTGAACTTGGAAGATGAAAATTGCGTTATGTGCAATGGTCCCACTGAAACGGCCCAACACCTACTGTTTGAGTGCCCTTTTGTTCGAGAAATCCGATCCAAGTTATTCAAGTTTCTGCCCCGGTGTCTAGACGAGCCTAGTTTCCAAGATGAAATCCATCTAATGAGCAAGACCAACAGGAAAAGGACGGATCGAGCAAAATTGATTGTTGGCCTATGGACAGAGATGATATATAGTATATGGTAGCAACGCAACACCAAAATTTTTGAGAACCGTAATCGCAGTATGAAGGATATCATGGATTGTATAGTCTTTAGGATCGCCGGGAGGGTTAATAGTAGAATGATTGATATGCTTGTAACTAAGTAGTTAGTTTGGACCTTATTTGGGCTTGTGCTCTGTTTTTTGTTGAGCGCCAGCGCTTTTGGTGGCTTGGGTGGAGTTAATTTCCTCCCCGAGCGGTTTCATTTTTTGTAACTCTCTTGGTATATAATACAAATCATTTGGCAATATATATATATATATATATATATATATATATATATATATATATATATATATATATATATATATATATATATATATATATATATATATATATATATATATATATATATATATATATATATATATATATATATATATATATATATATATATATATATATATATATATATATATATATATAGCAAATACAATTTACAAAGACAAATAACTTTTTTATGAAATGATATATATCACGTTGTGTCTCTAAACTTTAGTAATGATTAATTAATCAACTAATATCATTGAAAGCTATCAATTACACTCTTAAAATGACCCCTTACATGCCAAAATTGTACATCAACATATTTGTCGCTCAATGTTCTTGAATATCACTAATAGGCCTGTGCAGTGGGTTGGATTTTCATTGGGGCCCTTGATTCAGTCCTTAAATTTAAGGGTTGAAAAAGGGTTGGATTTAAAATTTAATTTATAAAAATTAAGATAAGGGTTGGATAAGGGTTTTAGAAAAGGTTGTAAATGGGCTTAATCCGAACATTCTATTTTCCAAACTTTCCATTGTAAGCCCGTTTGCGACTTGAAATTAGAAATACGAGGTTCTGCTTATCCCCCTCACTCCCAAGTTTCTGGCTCACAATTCACAAACTAATAAACGAGCAATTAAGTCCTGCTAGAGAATTAGAAATATGCTTGTATGGTCCTTTATTTTTTAGTTAGAACTAATGTTTGATTGGTATATTTTATATACATCTTATTGACTCGAAAAAAAGACTGGATTTTTTTATTTGCTTTTCACAAAATCTCACAAGAGACGGTCTATAGGATAGACCAATAAATTGGGCCAACCCATTTTCCTTAACTGATTTTTTTTATTATAATATCAATTATATTATATTATAATCCTAAATGTAAGGTATTATAATCTCGAATATACTATTCTATAACCCCAAATATAAGTTATTATAACCCAAATAATTTATTATAACCCCAAATATACTATGTTATATTTTGGGCTGGGCTTCATGGATTCCGTCTATAGAATAGACCGTCTCCCATGAGACTTACTTTTTGCTTTTTTATTATAGTGGACTATAAATTATAAAGCTAGTATACATGTTCAACAATTCTAAGGCTAGTATACTTTTAGAATCTTGAGGTATTGAGTTGATTGTAATATTGACTTACTGATCTTCGAAGACTTGAAATTACCGGATATGGCTTCACCCGAGAAATTTCATCTAGTAATGATGGAATGGGCCGGGCCGAGCCAGGTTTAACGGGCCCAGCCCGTTTAAAGCCCATTTTCTATTTTGTAAGGCCCTTCTCGGCCCGTTTTAACTAGAGCCCGACCCGCCCCTTATCCGACCCGTTGCACAGGTCTAATCACTAATGATTTAGTAATGAATTAAAGTAAATAAAGATATACTACAAAAAAAGTTGCATATGCCCACACTTATTTACCCACACTGAATTAAGTGTGGTAAGGTTTGTGCATTTAGCCATGCTTATTAAGTGTGGGAGTATTAACCTCACTTATAAGCGTGGGAAACAACAATCTATGGAAAAATATAACTAATTTGGGTAAACAATTACCCACACGTGTAAGCGTGGGTATAGGCATTTGTATTCATGTATATAAGCTTGGGTATTAGCTAATAAAAAAAATCAATTCTACTGATTTACGCGCGCGGTCAGAGACTATTCATCTTCCTTATTCATCCCTGCTAGTCTGCTACACAACCGGCATCAATATTTCTGCCCTGATTTCGTTTTTTCACTCCTCAAAACCGAAATTATGCCCTAATTTTGTTTTTCCACTCCTCACAATTGAAATTCTTCAACCTTTTGCACTTACCATTCCATAATTCTCTCAAATCTTCTAATTCAGGTAATATTTCTTTTAATTATTGTATTCATTCTTTTTATTTTTGTTTTCAATGAATTCGTTTTTTGTTTCTTTAATTTGAAATGTTTTCAATGAATTTTGTTGATATTTGATGTTCTACTGTAATGGAATTCAATGAATCGTTTTCAATGATTTTGATGTTCTACTGTAATGTAATTCAATGAATCGTTTTCAATAATTTTGATGTGCTAGATATTGTATCTGTAACACCCCTGAATTTCTGACACCTTAAACGAAACCAAATTCGTGAAGGACCGGAGGAAATTCGGGTGTTACATAAAAAGAAAAGGAAAATAATTTAGATAAACATTAAAGGTTAACTTTAAAAAGGTGAGTGAAAATTTTGGCAACATCTCTACTAAAACTCGACATGTGGTAGAGCAGTTAGCACAATAAAAACATTAAGCTAATCTAAGGCATCATTGCCTTTTAAAATCTCACACCATGGCGGAATAGTTCATCGCCGGCTTCTCAAATCGACATACCAAGCATGGGTCGTGGTTCCAATGTCAACACTTGCGTTTAAAAAAAAGAATTGACTCTTTAAAACCATACAAGACCGCTCTTTATCATATAATTGACTTTCATTTACAATTATATTGAATTCTTATTACAATTTAGCTCCATGTTTATCCTCTTTTAAATTACTTACGCTCCTACTTGCATGCTCATAAACCATATTTAGATGAATTTTGATCACCACTTTATATACTATGAAGAACAGATGCCCTGGCCTAATGAAAATGTACAAACAGATAGCAGAGCAATGAAAATTATGTCTACTATTAATATCAAAACTCATAAAACTTTATGGAAACCCACATGAACAAATATTGAGAGACATAAGACCAAAGTTTATAATATCCTTACAACCAAGAGGAAATTCCAAATGCAACCAGCTTCTCTAAAATTTCATTATTCATACACCATATCTCAATAATTATACAACTCATGAATTACACAAATACTCGATACTTGTCATCAATGCTCAATAATACATAATTCAAATCTACCAACTTGTTAAATTGTAACATTTGAACCAAAATCATAAGAATTGATTATAATAATAACACGCATGATCACTGATCTTATAGCATACCAATCAAATTATCAAGATATCTATGCACGTGTAACAATAACAAAACTTATATCACAGATGATGCTCCTATCCCAAGTCTAGCCCAGCTCTCATGAATAACTTTAACTTTCAAAACTATTTAGAAATGAATTTAAAAACACAAGGCGTCAAAACAGAAACCACTGGCTCTGGTACCCGCCTGTAACACCCGAATTTCCTCCGGTCCTTCACGAATTTGGTTTCGTTTAAGGTGTCGGAAATTCAGGGGTGTTACAGTATCTAAATTATTACGATTTTTTAAGGAATTATGTGCGAGAGAGCTCTCAGTTAGAAGCTAGATAATCTTGGAGGAGTAATCTTATATAGATGGATGTATCCCATTGAAAGGTTAGCATCTATTCTAATGGTTTATGCACTATATTTAGAAAGTAATTTTTGTAATATTTCTGAGATACGATTTAGCAAATTCAAGATGATACAATGATAGACGAAGTTTCCCCTAAGACTAAACACCAATTGTGAAAAATAAGCATTCCCCATATGTAAAGCGGTAGTTGGAGAAAGGGTTCACCACGTGTATCTAAAATCAGGTTGATATGGCCCACAATGAGAGGTTATATAATATCAATCCAAGTAATAAATTTTTTTCAATTTGCCTCTGACCACTAAAGATGGCTCAAATTTATTTGTTACATTCATTACATTTCACCGACATTTTACTAGATTCTTTGAGAGCTTTCAGCAAACACTTAACTGTTATCTAATGTAGCTACATCATCTACCCAAAGACATGTAACTAGTCATCGAATCAACGATGGACGTAGTAACGGACCTGGGAGTGCCCATACTCCACCATTAATCATCATTTCTACTAAATTTTATAAGAAAGCTGATAAAAACATATTGAATGTTTTTAGTAAAATACGACATGACTCCTCAATTTTTTGTTTTTAAGTAAAATACGAGGGGTAAAAGATCCATATAGCTCGGTTTGTTGTTGCGGTTACTATTGTAACACGAAGATGAAAACCGAAGGATATGTCCACAATGTGAGCGGAAGACAGGGTGAGCTTAGTCCTAAATCCTAATTACACAACAATCAAAATTTTCTACTTCTAACAAGATCACTTGAACTGCTATAGAAAGTTGGCTTAACCAAGGTTACACGAAAATGTAAAGAATTTTGAGCATCATCATATACACTTCTATTCTTTTGTTTCTCATCAACATCATCAAAACGGTCTTCAATGTTCCAATGACGTCAACAAGATAACCGAACACCCTGCCTCTTTCGACAGTTAATGGGATGACGATGAACAATAACATTCAGTTACCCTAATAGTTCGATGCTAATAAATGGTTTCCGTCTAAGTAGGGTTTTAAAAATCAAAATGTATCAAAATTGGGTTCAAAAAAAATACTAGGATCATCTACCTAGCTAATGTTGCTTTGACCAAGGGACTCGTAAAACAAAATGTACCCATGATCTGTATTGCTTGAGTACTCCTGTGATGACCCGAAGTATGTCTGAACCGCAGATTCATCGATCATCTCTACATTCTCATCATCGAAATATAACCAGTGATTATGACTTTTGACTAGGCTAACATAGTGTCCGTGATTTGGGCCACTACCGACATGCACAACGACAGCAAACAACGAGTATTCTCTATCTGAGTCTTCAACCGTGTCGCTCAGTTTAAGCTCAAGAGGAAAGACGACTCGGTAGGATAGTTTCTTGTAGCGACCCAGCTGTTCGATGTATTTGAACCGTTTCAAATGAATAACTAGGATGTGGGGTGGTCGCTTGATCTTCATCCTCTTCTGTGCTTCCTGCAAACTGCATCACCAATTACCAAGGATTAGCTTCTGGTTGAACTAATAACTAAAATTTAATGGCGATTTCATACAAATATTTAGCAGAAATTCAGTCTCCCACGACAAATTCAGTCGTTTAAAAAATTGATTATGGGATCACAAAATGGAATTTCCAAATTTTATAAGGGGTAAATTGTAAAAAATAACTAACTTTTGCTCGATCCGCTGGAAATGAACCCACTTATTGGTTATTTTACGTAAACTCACTTATTCAGTATAATTTTTGAACTTACTCAACTATTGTTTATTCGGTTATTCCTTATTAAGTAATAGGTAGATTATTTTAAGCAAATGTATCTAATAGGTGGGTATATTTAAGTATAAACAATAGGTGGATTTATTTTCAGCGGATCAAGCAAAGATTGGTTTATTATCGCCAATATCCCCTTGCATAAAAACAAAAGTTAAGGTCAACAATAGAAAGTAAAAGTGAGATTTATGCGAACAAAGAACTATAAATTGTGAAAGCAAACAAAAAGAGAGGAGACTATTCTGAATCTTTTTATACCTGGGTACGGATAATCTCCTACAAGCAAGAGTGGGGGCACTAACTTTCCTATACGTGGTGAGAATTGAACCCTTATCACAAGGGTTGAAGGAAAAATCTTCAACTAATAGGCCAACTCAACATTCTCTATTACCTAGGGCTCGTATGTGTCGCACTATTTTATTTAAGAAGCTTTTTCCACAATCACCAATCCCATATACTCCTATTACATTTCGCATACGGGCCAGAGTTGAATCAAATTCCTTGTTATTTTACTAACCAAAAAGATCTCAAGGGTGAAGTATTAATGTATGGCTTCAAGACATTGATGTTGTCTGGCATCATACAAGAAGATTATATGCAGCCTATTCTAGGTAAAAGGAAAGCACATGTTTTCGAGCACTTATGTCGTCTACCCGAAGAGAACATGACCAATATCTTCATACTGGAAAAGAAACCAGCAGAAAAATGAGGAAGGAGGCCCATCACTCAGTCAAGAACTTTGGTTCTAACACATGCACCAAAGTGGATTTTTTATATCAAAAGCTTAAGAGTATCACTTCAAAACTCGTGAAAAAATTGTGACTATGATCATGGCGATGGAGGAGCGGTCAGCAACGTGGTGCAGAAAATTGTAGCAAGACGAGGACAAAATGCAATAAACAAAAGGGTAAAAAAATCAGTGAGAATGTTGAAGAAAAAACATAGGAGAAAAATCCACTTGGATATGAGGATTCTTCAAAGTGTTGGCTCGATTGACGTAAAGGAAGTAATGATTCGTCATCGATTAGATTAGAAATGCACCTCTAAAAATCCACATTTTATGTGGGATAACAATTTAAGAACCTATGTTTTCTGTTTTACTCGGTGTAATCTCTCCTTATGCAACAATGATCATGAGACAGATAAAATCTCCACCATAAATCAATAAGCCATTCAGCATCATACGAAAATGAGAAGACACCCTGTCCCACCCCACGCCTTAACAAAAGAAGGTAAATGGTTAGCCCCGAAAATATTAGAGGTCGTCTCAGCCTTTTATTGTGATCCTGAAAAGGAGAGCAGAAGCCAGAGACGATAGATTTATTCCGTAGGCAAAAGCTACATTGGTGAAGGAACATACTATATAGGCAATTGTGTAAATCTTGCACCAATTGGCCAAAAAAGAAATCCATCTACATACGTGATTATAGCATTATACTACACTACATTGCTCCAATACCAAGTGGTCTCCAGCTAGACGGAATAAGCGGGTGGGATGCATGCAGTCATTCACCAGTAGAGGTTGTTCCAATGAACCCTTGATTTTCAAACATTATCTGCAACTTCAGTTTAATACATGATATTTTCTATACTTAAAAACAAACCAACCTAAAATATCATTTATAAATTTTCTAACTATTATCTCCTGCAACACCAGGAAAATGCATGTCAGCAGTTTCAGTTCTGTATGTCTCGGGCAGACCCAGGATTAAAGAATGCGGTTGCGTAAGTTATTTGACGAATATATATTTTAAGCATGCTCAGGTTGATTTCTAAATTCGTCTTTATAGAGCATAGGACAGAAGGAAAATGCATAAATAAAGTGATTGTAATTTAATCCATTTGTAGTAAAAAATGATCATATTTAAAAGAAATCATAATAAAGTTAATTTCTAGATGCATAAATTCGTATTTAAAAGTTATCATAATTTAATCCATCTGTATGTCTCGTGCAGATCCAGGATTTAAGAATGGTTAAAATCGAACAAACCATCATTTGTCAAACGAAAAGATTAATACTCTTTTTCTTGTATTCATAATAAGTCATTAAGGAAGATCTATCATCAAATTATCAAAGGTAAAAATCATATACCAGCAAAGTTACAGCTGTATGAACAGCAATATGTTATGTATGTTCACCATGAAACTTTCACCTATGTTATTATCTATGACTAGTTCTTACCTAGCTTGTATCAGATACAAATAAATTCATCATAAATGGAGGATTCTTGCAAAATATCTGCTAAGCTGTAGGGAGTGAACATCGAGTAGAAAAAGGTAGAACAATAACAATGTGCATTTGCGACTCATTTGGTTGTTGATAATAAATGGTAGGAATGACAATGAAAATATATTGAGTTGGATAGGAAATTATATGATAAGGTTTTTATGCTTGGCCTAATTTAATTAATTTTTTTTCATTTCCATCCTTTGCCACTTAAACGGAGGTATTAGGCGGTAATGAGAAATTGTAAAGAAAAAGCATGTTTGGGGATGAGATCTTCATTACCATTATAGAAAAATGTCATTGTGTTTGTGGTAATAGTCGTGATGTCACAGACACAGCACGTCACAGTGTTACAACTCGTTTTGCAGATATCGCAATGTGAATTGTTAATTTAGGAAAAATTCGTTAAGTTTTCCAAAAAATATAAGACCTTAGAACCTAATACCCTTTTATAAAAAAGAAGATAATGGCAAATAAGTTAAAATTACAACTTATAATCACGGTTAAGCCACGATTTTAAATCACGGGATACGTAACGGTGTTTTGCAATTCAATAAGTTCAAATTCCATTATAAAGCAGCCATTATGTAAAGTAATGGCTTCATTATTATTCCAAATTTACCATGGGAATGACAAAGTAAATATCATCGAAACTAACACTAAAACTCATTCTCGTTACCACACTTTAATATTGTTAACCAAAGGGGCATTAATGTTTTAAGGCAGCAAGAAAATAATGCTGTCATAACTTAACAGCTCATTAAGCAAGTTTTTGGCCTCTTTAGGGTGGTTGAAAACCACAAGTCTAGCCTTGCATCTACACTATAACTAGTACTATAGGATACTCCAATTTTTGTTTTCAATTTTTCAATGGAATCTGTTTGCCAAAGAGTAGATCACTCATGCAGCCCGATGCAGGTACCAATCCCAAATTTCAGAAACAAGTTTTCTTTAAAAATCACTAAGATATTGGGCGTGTGGTCTTGCTACAAGACCGCCACTCCTGACAAGGTTGCGTGATTAAAACAACCGCATCATCAATCCATTCACTTCAGTAAAGAAAACTTTCGGAACCAGCAAAATGGTAGACAATAGTAAACTTATACAGCGCCATGTAAAGATAAAGCAACAGTACAAGAAATATTTGAATACCTGCAGCATTTATCACAGAAAAATTTGTCCTCAGCATTTAAAGTCTCGGTGGAACTAAAATTCTTCAGACAGCTAGTAATTGAACTATTCTGCTCAATGTCAAGGCTCAAGTCAAAAAAGGTTTCATCCCTTGCTGAAACAGTTTCACACCATAAGCATCTTGTCTCGTTTGTGAGAATTCCCTGAGTCAATTTGTCATAGAAGACTTCTCAGACAAACATCAAAGTAGACTTACAAAGCAGTGCACCGGTGAGATGGGGAAGATCCATATGAAAGAATTGTAATATACACAATAGTCAACTCGAGATGAGGAGCCATGCATAATACATAATACCTCATCTTTTTTGACTGTTCGGTTTTGCTTACTTGATACTCTTTTACTACATTAACAAATTGCAAAAAGCTACTCTGCATGGTGTAATGCTCAAATGTTAACTCTTTAAAATATCAATTTACAAGAGAAATTCACCTGAAAATTTTTGTGAACCCAAGTAACCAAAGGTTCCTTCTGTGAGGCATTGACTAGAGCGGTAGTTGGTCCATTAGCAACTTCTTCAGATGGCAAAGTTACTTGGTCCCTTTTCGCAGACTCGGCCTCCTTCTCCAATATGTCAACGAGTTCATTCAGCAAAAAATTCAAGAACTCATGGGCATCCTACGCACATTAAAGAAGAAATACTTTGATATGAGGACTTATTTTATTTTAATAAACACTACAAGTCTACAACCTTGACTGAAATTTCTCTCAAGACACACTAGAGCAGAAGCAAAGGTTTAAATGATGATACATTGAATCAAAAAATGTGTTAGATAAAGATTAACTAAAGAAAATTAGATAATTACAAAAACCAGTCTTGTAATACCAAAACCAAGCATGCAGCTAATCAATTACCCCCCACTGCCAATACCAATCTTCTAAAAATCAAATTTGGCAATTAGCGAGCATGGTTTGATTGAAAAAATAAATAGTGTCTACACACAAGAATCAGTAATTGCAACACGAAAGAGGAAAAAGTACCTGGTGCATATAGCTGCGGAAAAGCTCATTCTGCTTCTTCAACCTCTGGACAAAACGCTTTGGAGCAATGACCCCTGTTTTCTTCTTTTGAGAACTTATCTATGGCACATATTTTACTGTTAGAGAAGTTCAAAATCAAATAAAAACAACACAGTGCAACCAGCTACACTGAAAAGAGGTAAAGGAGTTCAACATGTGAAAACCATGAACATTAGCTAGTAGCAACCTAAATCTTACATCTAAAAAGGAAAAAGAAAACATGGGACAGATAGTTAAGGGAGAACTTAAATTTGGCAAACTCATCAAACGGATCAACTTGCCTCCAAGAAAGGGAAAATTATTCGTGTAGACTTCTAGTATTGAGGAAAGAGTGTAGAGGACAAGCAGAGTAATGAGAAAGAATGGAAGAAACATAAAGATAGAGAGATAGTGGAAGAAACACTACCTAAGACAGTAATGTGAAGGAGTTAAGAACAATAAGAAATGAACTAAATGGAAAGAGCGAACTGTAAAGATCAACAACAAATCAAATAAGTAGTTTGGAACCACTTTGACTCTAATCGAAAATAGCACCAATGCTCATGTATTAATGAGCTGAGATTTGCAGTGAAAGCAAACAAAATCACTCTAACTTAATCACTTAAGTAAAATTTTTTAAAAAAAACTAAAATAACGATAGTCCTCATTAGTTTTTTAGCAACTACTTATTTTGCTAATTGGAATTTAAATAAAAAAATAAGCGCAAAATGGCCAAATAGGTTCATAAAAGTTCTAATTAGGGTCTCTCAAGTTCAATACACAACTATGATAGGTTTAAGATGATAAGTTCCAATAATTTTAGTATTGACAAATTATATAGAATACACCGCAACAGATATTTAAAAGAGAATTGAATAATGTCATCGAGAAGATTTACTAGAATTGATTCCATTTTAGTTAAAGAAAATCTTCAAACAAAACGTAGAAAAATGAAACTGAACAGTGCTAGACTGCTAGTCAAAGATCAAATTCGTTGTTATAGGTTCAAAAACTTAACCAAATGTCACTACCCAGGCACAGGGAGTTACATATATACAAATTTACCTGAGTAAAGAGATCAGCCAAGCATGTCAAGAGATTCTCCTCTGCATCTACAGTACTTTTGTTGTTTGAGTAGTATTCTAGTAACTGCTCTCGGAATGGAACACAAAAATAAAGTGCCTAAAAATTTCAAAGAAAGAAAAGTTACAATATAGGAGATGAATCTAAAGCATCACAAACAAGAATTTCCAAATCAAATATTTTGAAAAACTAGTTGTTCTAGATCAGGAATATCCAGCTCATTGACTTCAATCAATCAATGAATAAAAGTTTAAGGCGAAATAGTTCAAATAAAGTGTTCCACATCCTGCCCGAAACCAATATCCACCATTACTAAAGCCGATCAAGTTCATATTCCAAATGTGTGATTTGTTGTTTGTCAGACAAGGCATCAACAAAATATGAGAGGATATTATGCATTATAAGATGTGAATATGTATTAATTAATAATGTATAGTGGGCTACAGGCATATAAAAAAGTGTATTTTGCTTAAATTTAATTTTCATTCTTCACAGTGAGAGATATGATAGAAGATTAAGCTTAAGAAGAGTGATTAAATTCCAAATATGCAAAAACAACTAGGCCATATTTTAGGAAGTTCAAAAGTAACCTTAACATGATTGAAATTACAATATTGAAACTAGCAACACTAACAATGTTGTTGTATCAAGAAGCAATTAGGTTCTTCATAGTAGATCCAAACTAGAACTATCACCCATATTTTCCATTATCCAATACGACATAAGTATTAAAATGAGTAATTATCATCCTACACAAAATGATGGCGCAAATTCACTTTTCAATTTTCAGAATGAGTATCACTGTGTATTAATCTTCCCAAAAACAGACTAGGAAAAAGAGACTAGCACTGTAGCGCATGTTTCTTTTACTTGGAAAAAGCATATGACAACATAGCAAGAGAAGTGTTTTGGTGGGCAGTGAAAAATTGGAATCCCCAATAAATACATTAATATATTGAGAAGTAAAGACAAATATTAGGACATGTGAAGGGACAACAAATGATTTACCAGTCACAACTGGTCTTCATCAAGGTTGGGCCCTAATTCTTTTTTCTTTTACAGTGATCCTTGATGAAATAACTCAATTAATACAAGGAGATGTGCTCCGGTGCATGTTTTCTAAAGAAAAAGTTTTGTTAGATGAGACTAGGGAGAGATTAATGTAAAGTTAAAACGAATGGAGTAATGAGGGTTTAAATTAGGTAGGAGTAAGATGTAATCAAAAGAGAGACATAATAATTTAATAGAGAAAAAAATTGCTCCAGGTGGATGATTCAAATACCGTAGCTCCATACTACAAAGTAATGAGGATATCCAACAAGATGTAACCCATAGTCCATAGGATATAAAGTGAATGAAAAAAATGAGAGCGGCTATTGAGATATTATGTGATTGAAGTATGCTCCTCAAGCTAAAGAGAAACTTTTATTAAAATGAATGGAAAAGAAGAATCTGTGTGAACGACCATTGAAACTGATCGACCCAATCTTTTGGAAATAAAGCTCTAGCATTATTGTTTTTAGATAAATATAAGATCAGTTCTTTCCTCGATGAAAATGCATATTAACATTTTAATGTTCTCTAGTACATCAACGTACCGCCCCTTGCCACAATAATACAATATCGCAATTATAAACTAATTGTAATAGTTTAGCTGAACTTCTTTTCAGGAAAGTGACTTGAGGTTAATATTCTAGTCATTGCACATTGACGGCCACTTTAGTCGTGTATAGCATTGTATTAGTTTGTATAAGGTAATCTACAAACCTTTCTATATACATATCATAGTTTTTGACAAGTGCAATATAAGTAAATCTAGCATCACAAGAACTATATATATTATATAATTAAAATGGTTCACATTGCACATTGATGGCCACTACACTCTGGCATGCATAAGTTTTCCTACAAGCTTTCATCATAAACATATCATAGGGTTTGAAAAGTGCAGGATGAGTGAATCTAGCGTTATGACAGCTATATATCATTTAATTTCCGTATGTCATAGGTGTTCATAATAAAAAGAAGTACATGTAGACATCCTTCAAATTCTTCATAAAGGTTTTAGTATCTTATGCTTCAAATTTAGAAATCAGTGAAATTCTACCTTATCAAAAGCGACAAATTCTCACTAAAGGTTTTAGTATCTTATGCTTCAAATTTTCATATCAGTGCAATTCTACCTAATCAAAAGCTACATATTTGTCAAGTAATCAACCTACATTTTTTAAATTTCCACCAAGAATCCCACCAACATTTGGGGATACTCCATCAAAACCATGTGAGCTTGTTATAATTACATAAAGTTTCCACAACCATGGAGCTACAATTACAGTCAAACTTCACCAACAAGAAAGTAGTCTACATTAATTTGACTATACCATTCAATTTGCAATGTGAAAACCCGAGCACAGTTGAAGGTGATTAAGATGAAAAACCATTGGATCTTATAGTTTGACACAAGTCACACAACCATGGATATTAAAAGTATTTAACAACCCAAATCCGCCGATGGAGAAACAACTAAAGTCAATGAACCTGAATATTTCCTTTGCACAAATCTTGACATTAACACTTTACAACATATTAACTATTGAAATTCAAATACACCCATAACAAATGAAGTCAATGAACAAACATTTAACATTACCTATTTATCCTGAATTTCACTTGAATGATTCTCATTTTTAAAGCTGCTTTTAAGTTATAAATGCAACTACCCGAGAAATCCCATATATGAAAAATCAAATCTTTCACAAACACTAAAAAATAGGGCAAAGTAAATACACCCACATCAAATTTCCAAATACCAACATCATAAACAACAGAAAGTTATCAAACAAAATGCAATTTATCCTATGCATAGATATTCAACGTCATGACATATTTAACAACTGAAATCCAAATATACCCACCAGTTCACCACAATGAAATCAATGAACCAACATTCAATATTTCTTATCCTTCCTAAATCCCAAAATTCCATTTGAGTGGTTCTCATCTCTAAAATTGCTTTTCAAGTTATAATTTATGAAAAAACAAATCTTTCACAATCCCATTTATAATTAGGACAAAATAAAATACTCCCACATCAATATTGAAGAAATCTTATACATGAAAAATCAAATCTTTCACAAACCCACAAAAATTAGGACAAAATTAAATACACCCACATCAAAATTCCAAATACCCACATCATAAATAACAGAAAAATTTAGTAAATAGACGATATTACAAAAAAAAATCCAGTTAATTCTAAGAGGGAAGAACAAAACAAACCTGTAAAACACTGTTACAATAACAAGTATTGCCAAAATTTTCAAGACCAAAATAATGTTCGCCCTCAGGAAATTGTTCTCCAAGAGCTTTCTCAAGCTTGGACCCTGCTCCACCCATTAACTCCTCATTCAAAACTTCCTCGCCCTGAAATTTAGTGCCCTGTTTGGTTGCGCAGCAAGGAAAATGCCGGGAAAACCTTAAATTTGGAGGGGAAAACAGATTTTCTTCAATGGGTAACAATAATAAATCAAATCAATATCAAAATTAATTGGATGTTAAAAAATTAATAGAATAATGTAAGATGTAAATGTTGGTCTGTTTCAATTGTAAATGAAATGAGAGATTTAGGACCGCAGCTTTCCGCAAGTGACGTTAATGTTCGCTTACAGATCTCACCCCATTAATCAATTTTTGTAAAAGAAAAAGAATACAAATTGTTTTTTTAATATTGCAAAAATATTTTCTTGCGATCAAATCTGATTTCCTGTTAAAAAAAATCTGATTTCCTGTTAAAAAAGACTTTAGAAAATGCAAGTGCCCTATAAAGGTTGAAAACACCCATACTTCCATTTTCTATACTATCCTTTGATTTTAATTTTTATTTCCATAATACCCACATTATTTAAAGACTGATAGATTACCCATATCAACAAAGTGCATTGCTTTTCATGGGAGCCCATGTGTTAAAGAAAAGCTTTATAGTTAAGTTGTTTGGTGGAGAACAATCTACGGATAAGTGACCTCTTGGAATGTTTTCTCGGGTGCGCACAAGTAAGGCCAAAAGTACGCTGAAAGACTTGTGTTGGTCTGTGAGGCCAATCTACAGTCTCCATAGGTAGTCTTTAGCAGTCCGAGGGGCCGGGGTGTTACACCCTAGTTTATGATTTATTTTTAATCTATGACTTAACACATAGTCAAGTCTTATTTGATTTGTCTTAATACATATTGGACATACGGATCCTAAAGCTCCAGGTCAGCAATCCGTGCACTCCACAACATCAGTTTACAATTAAGATCTTACCATCAAGAAGCACACATCTAGTTAAGAGAGTTAGTTATAACAAACTAACTAACAAGAAACAGAATGTACTCTTATTTCATTTTTGCTCCTGTACATAGATACTTTGTATAAATAGCTTAGCTCTTCTTCCTCTTTGTATTCATTCAATTTCATTTATAATAAAAGCGAACCTTTAAGATTGAATTGTTCTTGGAATTCTCTGAATTCAACATGGTATCAGACAATTAGGTTCGTTCCTATCTTCCGCATTTTTTTTGTTCTTGTTCTTTTTCCATGGCTACCACCATTCTTAAACCCACCAACAATCCTGCTAGCATCTATTATCTACATCCTTCTGATGTAGGACACATAATCATTACCTCCACGCTAAATGGCTCTGGTTACAGTGACTGGAGAAGAGCCATTGTTCTTGCCTTGTTCGCCAAGAATAAACTTACCTTTGTTGATGGGCGTACTCCTAAACCATCCAAAGATTCTTCTGATCTTTCTGCTTGGAAAAAGGTCAATGATGTTGTCATCGGCTGGTTATTGTCTTCTCTTGAACCCAGCATTGCTAAAAGTTGTTCTCAAAGAAGTCTTATATGTTACCGATTTTCATTTTAATCTCATCTCCATTAGTAAGCTTTGTCAAGATTTATCATGCAAAGTTTTATTCACTTCTTCTGCTTGTTTTGTTCAGGACACGTTGACCTCGACTCCATGGCTTCTTGGTAAAATTGATCAACTCATCATTTACTTCTGCAAAAGAATGCAAACACATACACAAAAGTGAAAAAGATTGCAAGCCTGTTTCTCTGCCATCTATGTCTCAAAATCAATTTGTGCATAAGATTGATCATTGTAATACTGTTAAGAGTGATAAGAATGCTTGTACTACAAAATTGTGGCATCTTCGATTAGCGCAAATGCCTATATCTCAAATAAAAATATTGTTTTCTTTGTATGATTCTCATGATGATTCTTTTATTTGTACTATATGTCCGATGGCTAAACAAACACGCTCTTCCTTCCCTCACAGCTTCTCCAAAACTACCAAACCTTTGGAGTTACTTCACATTGACATTTGGGGCCCCTTTAGGTATCCAACAAGACTTCCCCATACTAGTTTTATCACCATAGTGGATGACTTTACTAGGTTTACGTGGATTTTTCTCATCAAACAAAAGAGTGAATTTCCCTTCATTATCAAAGACTTTGTTGTCCTAGTTGAGCACCAATTTGACACCGAAGTTAAGACCATTAGGAGTGATAATGCCAAAGAGCTCATTCATGGCGCTGCTTCTTGTTTATACAAAAGCCATGGCATATTCCTTCAAACAAGTTGTAGGGACACGCCTCAACAAAACGGCGTGGTTGAAAGCAAAAGTAGACACCTCCTTGAAGTTGCTCGTGCTCTCTCTTTTTAGTCTAAACTACCCCTTTCCTTTTGGGGAGATTGCTTACAATGTGCTACGTTCTTGATTAATAGAACCCCTACTGCCACTTTACATGGTCTCACTCCCTGTGAAAAACTCTACAATAAACACTTGTGGAAAAAAGCACATTGGCTGCGGTTTTTTTTGGGAGTATAGGCTGCGGTTTTGTCTCGCAGCCTTTGTAGTAGCAGTAAATGAGAAAAACTTATTGGTTGTGGTCCTAAAAACCGCAGCTTATGCCCCATTTTTAGAACAAAAAAAACTTGATTATTGGTTGTGGTCATTTTAAGAACCGCAGCCTTTGAGCACATTTTTTTTAAATTTTTTTTGTTTTTTTTTTTCATTTCGTTTCATGAAGTTAATCAAACAAAACTGATCTGATCTAAAAATTACAGATCTAATAAATATTACAGATCTTCATAAACAAAACGAAGAACAATTATTAAATTACAGATCTAATAAATGTTTTGGAAGAACATACAAAAAGAACATAAAAGAACAACCTAGATCGAATGAAAGAAAGAATAAATACATTAATAAATACATCAAAAAAAGAACATAAACATAAAAAAAAACGAAATTTCTGGATCGAAATTTCTACAATAAAAAACGAAATTCCTATAAAAAAAACGAATTTTTTGGATCGAAATAAACAAAATACATCAAAAAACAAAAAGAACAAAAATGAAAGAACAGTCTTGTAAACCTTCACCTTGAATCTGGATCGAAATTTTTACAATAAAAAATGAAATCACTTTGAATCTTCACCTTAACCTTGAATCTGGATCAAAATTTCTACAAACATAGATCAAAATCTAGATCGAAGTCTCTACAAACATAAATCTAGAAACTTCTTTACCTTCACTTTGAATCTTCACCTTCATCTTGAATCGAAGATAAACAAACAACAAATTCTTTTTGATTCGAAACTCCAAAACATCCATTAATCTTAAGAAAACGAACACCACAAAGAAATGGGAAGGAGAGAAAGAGTAATGGGATGGAGAGAAACTGATATGAAGATGAGGCGTCGCATACTATTTTGATGAATAGGGTTTTAATGAAAGAGTGATATGAGAGAAACTGATATGAAGAGGCACCATTAAATGAATAGGGTTTTAATGGGCCATTAAATAAATAAGCGTGCGTGTTATATGGGCCATTATTGGTTGCGGTCCAAATGTAAACTGTAGCCAATAATCAAAATTCCTTTTTTTATATTATTGGTTGCGGTTTTGTCAATGACCGCAGCCTATGTGCTATTTTTTTCACCTTATTTTTCGTCTATTATATGCTCCGTTTTTTAGGAACCGCAGCTAATGTTTAGCAGCCAATAGCTTTTTTTCCACTAGTGAAACCTCCTGATTATTCCATTCTTAGATCTTTTGGTTGCCTCTCTTATGTATCCACTCTCAAACAAGGCCGGCATAAATTCTCCCCTAGGGCCACCTTCTAAGCCTCTCCCACAATTCTTTCTTCCTACATCCACCTCTGACCCACACATTCTTGATTATTCTAAACCTCTACTTCCCTACTCTGACTCTTTTAAACCCCTTCCTGCCTAAACTGTCCCAGCTCCTATTTCCCCCACTTCTTCTTCTATTCCTCCTACCCCAGTTTCTCCTTCACCTACAAGGGCTCCCTCCCCTCCCCCTTCTCCTATTCCCCTTCGCAGATCTCACAGAACTTCCAAAACACCCTCACATTTACAAGAATATTATTGTCACTCTACTGTTTCTGACCATTGGTGCAACCTTGTGTCTTTTCATGCACTTTCTTCCTCTCATCAGCATATATCTCACACATATCAGCAACATCATGAACCCACTTCCTACACTGAAGCTGCCCAACATCCTCATTGGGTTGCAGCTATGACCATAGAACTTTTAATGCTTTAGCCTCCAATAATACATGGTCTTTTGTTGACCTCCCTAAGGCACCCTAATCTACATACAATCGCGAGTTTCTTTGAAGCCAAGTTTGATACAAGATTTTCGTTCAGAGCATAACAATCACTATAGACTTGCTTTGGTTCCTCTTACACCTTTTACTCATCCACTGCACAACACTATCAAAGGATCTAGGCCAACAAAACTGAACAACAAGATGGATATGAGAATGAATTTCCTGATTATAAGAGCATTGACTTAACAAGTACTCTCTATATTGTTTTTACAGAGCACACGCATAGGGTCATAGGAAACATTTATTTACAGATCAAAATGTATAACATATTATTCTAATTGGTTGTTTTGAATAACAGGCAAATTAGTTAATATTCTAATTTTCAAATATTCTAAGTTTCGTAGACTAATGTACTATTTATAACTATCTTATTGCTATGCATGTATTTTCTAAACGTATAATAAGATTAGCGGGAAATTTAATAAGACTAATTATTCAATCATCTACTAATCAACCAGTTATTTACTAATTATTCAATTATTCCGGTCAACCAACTTATTTCGATGTATACTTAAAAAGATCAATAAGACTAGAATTCTAATGTACACTTGAAAGGAATAATACTAATCAACTATTTCTTGATTTAATTATTTCCATGTAGTCTTAAATGGAATAGAAAAAAATTGATATTTTAATAATCCAATCTTTTATTCGTCCGCTGTAAATAATCGCACCTTTAGATTATTTTTAATAATCGAACCTTTGCTTTTAGTTTGCTGGCAGCATACTAATAAGGTATGCTCATAGCAAACTAAGAGCAAATGTTGAATTGTTATTAAATAGAAGATTATGCTCCGACCTTTGCCTTTAGTTTGTTGGTAGCATACTAATAGGGTATTAGGGATGGCAATTCAGTCCGAATCCGACCCTAGTTCGACTCGATCCGAGGAAAATAATCCGATTCGAGTCCGAGGGAAAAGTCATCTGACTCCGACTTTATGATCCGAGTCCGAGTTAGAGACGGACCGGAGTTGGACCTTATTAAAAATCCGAGACTCCGACCCTGTAGGACATTTGACTTTGAATTTGACTTTTACACTTATATTTTGTTTCCTTTAAAACTCTAGACGTGACTGATTCAAGCCCTCTCTCATACTAGTTGTAATTTTCGATTTTGAAAAACTACTTGGTATCTTTATTTTGATTAATGAATCAAGATACGACAAATGAAATCAAGACAAATAAAATACATCGAATCAAAATACGAGAAAATTTCATTAAATTGTAGTAGTAGTAGGATTATTTTTCTAGTTAAAATTGAATTCAAATCGAAGTACATATTTTTTTGTTAGATTGTATTTGAAAAATATATTTTGTTAATTTTGTATGCTTTAAAATCATTAGTACAATATCATAACAATACTGTTTGATAATAATCTGAAGCTGCATCCGACTCCGTTGGAAATCCGAGAGTCCTAGTCGGGGCAAACATGGAGTATGCATAATCCGACTCCGAGTGGAGGTGGACTGCAAACAAAAGTCCGACTATTATCCGGAGCAAAGTCGGAGTATGTATAATCCGAGCCGAGTCCGACCCATTGCCATCCCTATAGGGTATGCTCATAGAAAACTAAGAGCAAAGGTTGAAATATTATTAAATAAAAGATTATGTTGCTAGCAAACTAAGGATAAAGATTGGATACTTGAATTATTAAAAAATAATTCAAAAGGTGAATTATTCATAGTGAAAAGGTTAAAAGGTAGATTAGTAATATCAAATTTTCCGGTGGAATAAGACTAATTAATAAATTAGTATGTATAAGACTAATGTGATGAAATTTCCTTATTTCAATCAAAATTCTCAATTATTCTAATTAACTTAATTAAGAAAATGCAATAACCAAAATAAATACTATGACCTGTTTCCTAATTTAACCTAATATTAACTGATCACAAATTCTTACTTGAGACCGTCTTTTATAAAGACGGCTCTCAAAAGCCCATTTCAATTCTAAATATATATTGTAACAACTCTAAATATAGATTTGGGCTGGACTTTTGAGAGTCGTCTTTACAAAAGACGGTCTCTCAAGAGAGCACCTATTAACTGATAATGTTTAGGCGAGAAACGACAAGAACCCTTGTTGCCTCCCTTCCTTTATCCTTTATCTCTCTAAAAAAACCTAATCTCTATAATTGGTTTGGGCTATCGTCAACCTGTTGGACTTTGGTTGATGGTAAGCCCCTAATTATTCCGTTTTAAGCTTTTTGTTTTGAATATGATTACATTAAATATTTGTCCTCTCCCTACATGATTCTACCCAATCATTGTGTTGTTCTACCCATATATTGGGTTTTAATCTCTCTCCTCTAGATAATAGAGAATGCAGTAGACTCTAAAATTGCAATTACCTTAATTTTGAATTATATATGATCTCATACTCTCATACACAACGATCGTAGTTTTGTTAATTTTGAATTATATTTGGTTAAAGTGTTTATGTACTTACTAATTTTTATCTCTAATGTAAGTGTCGTATGACTCTTTATTAATAAACTAAGTATTATTAAAAAAGTGTTTAGGTGGGAAACGAAGTTCTCAAAAGTTGCCACGTGACAAATGGTTACTTCTTTAGTTTTCGTTATAGATTATAGATTATGGATTATGGCTTATGGCTTATGGCTTATAGCTTATAGATTATAGATTTAAGGTGAAATAGGTTGAAGACAATGATTAATTTGGAAATTTAACAACAATAACAAAGCTTTAACATTTTTATTAAAGGAAAAAGTATCCTGATTCCTGAATAATCCGATCTATTGTCAATTTCCTATGAATAATTCCTACTATTGATTATTTTCAAATAATCCGACCTTTGAATTTTTTTTGCTCATAGCACCCTTTTTATTTTTTAACCGACTACTATAGCTACCTATCACCAAAGAGAAGTTGGGGTAGACCAATAAAGAAGCATAAGGAGGAAGAAGAAGTGAGCGCAACAGCTAGTTGGTACCCACAATAGTCGGTTAGAATGTGGCAAGGGGTGCTGTCAGCAAAAAAACATACAAAGGTTGGATATTTAGAAATAATCAATAATTGAGATTATTCACCGCAGATGGGCAATAAATCGAATTATTCCGGACAATTTTTTCTTAATTAAAATAGATAGATAATCCACCATTAGAAATAACAAAAAACTTGGGTCATAAAAATGAAAAGTTAAAAATTCTCTTGAAACAAAAAAAGAGTAGAAAGAAACTAAAAGGATAAACAGAAAACCTTATCCTTCAAACTCTCAAGAAATCACAAAGCATAGCAGAAGGAGAACTCAACGAAACAAAACTCTACAACAATGTCAGCGGTGAGCCACTCTCTTTCCCCCATGATTTCATCTTCAACTCTAAATTTTCCACCAAAATCCACTCTTCTTACAAAATCCTCATTTCATGGCCTTCGTCTTCCTTGCTTTAACCCAATTTCATCTCTCCATTCCCGAGCACAATCATCGTCTATGGTAGTAATGGCGGCCAAAAGAATTGAAGAATTGAAGGAAATTAGGACTAAATCCGATGAAGAACTCAATGAGGAAATACTACAGCTTAAGGGTGAACTTTTTATGCTTCGTCTTCAAAGGTCAGCTCGTGAGGACTTCAAACCTAGTGAATTTGGTCGAATGCGCAAAAGGGTAATTTTAATTTTATTGAATTTTGAAATTTCTTATTCCTTGTTTTGAAATTCTTTATTTAGGTTTGTGGGTTATTCATATTTTGCAAGTAATAATGATGGGCAACAAGAAATTTTTTGAATTTGGTGGATTTTGTTTGTGCTGATATTTTTGATTGAGGTAATTGGACGCATTTTGTTTATCTTTGATGTATTTAATGAAATTTATCTATTTGCACAATATTGTTTTACATTGTCGATCATTTGATATTTGCCTAAAAGCAAGTATATAAACTAAAATAAAAGTAATGTAAATTAATACTAGCCGGTCCTAGGGTGGGCAAGAGGGGCCGTCGCTCAGGGCCCTATGTCAAAAAACCAGAATTAATGGTCGTAGAAGGGTTCATATAGGTGATAAATTGCAAAGGAAAAGAGCCCCAATATGCTATTTCGCCCAGGGCCCCAATATATCTAGGGGCGGCCGCCTCTTTACCTATTGTTTGTCTAATTTGGGAGTTGACGCTATCCATGAATCACGTCTGTATTTTATCGTTAATCTATAAGTCAAAACATGGTCAATTTTTAACCGTTTTAAAAGAAAATGGTACTGGTGAAGATAAGGTGAAGTTTTGGCCTTTTGAGGACTAGGGTTAAAAAATCAGCTGAGTTAGAACTTAGAAGGGACTTAACAATTAACAATTAAATTATAAAATGTTCAATGTTTCTGTTGTTGTTGGTAAAACGCAAGAGCTGTTGGATCTTTTGTTTAAGATTGACATTTTTTGTTTTACCTTTGCAACTATAATAGACTAATTAGGCCTCGTTCAATCCTTAACAATATGTTTGGATAGCAACATTGGAGAGAAAAGAAAGGAAAGGCAGGGGAAGGGAGGGAAGGGAAAGGAAAGGAAGAGAAATGAAAGGGAAGTACCTTTTACTTGTTTCGAAGGGAAGAGAAGAGAAAGGAAGGGAGATGTGAGTTTTCCGTTTAAATTTTTCCAACTTTGAAAAGATTGATACCTTAATATATAAAAACCATTCATCCTTTCCCTCCAAATCCCTCCCCTCCAAATCGCTTCCCTCCCATTTTGTTATTTAAACAAGGGATTTCACATCACTCCAAATCTCTTCCTTTTCTTTCCCTGCATTTCGTTCCGTCCAAAAACACCCTAAATTTGTTGAATTAGTTGTAGGTTGTTGTTTGTTTGATAAGCCGTTAGTTAAGTGTTGCCTTTCTATTTGTAGAATGGATAAGTCTGCATACATCCTACTTCATTATTGTGTGGAAATGTAACTCCTCAAGAGTCATTTTGGTTATATGTGTTATTCATTTTACTGAAGCTGTAATTATCCCCATATTAGAGTATTAGACAAGAAAGCTTGCCATCTTGGTTGATACCTTTATCATAGTCTTATGGTCCAGTATTATTGATTGGTTTAATTAAGGAGTTGTAGAATGGACACAACTACGCGAAAGAAAAAGCAAACAAAATTTTCCTTTTTTTTGATAGAAGTTTATTTTCGGGAATGTGACATCCATCATAAAAACTTAACATTTCTTACTTGATATTACCTCCATCGATCATCTTGGGTCCTCAAGTACTAAGCATTATCGTCGTTCTTTTAATCTAGTACTGATGAGTACGGCTTGAGCATGCCTCATTTTGAAGTATTTGATAGTTGGAGCTAGATAAATAGAAGTTTAGCATACGCATCTTGAAGGTAATCTGTCCTTTAAATTGTAGGCTGCTTGATGTGGCTTTTCAAGCTGATGGATATGAAAGCCGATGGCAACCCAGAGAATGCCTCTTTCAAAGCCCGGCCCATTAAAGCCCATATTAAGTTTTAAAGGCCCTTATCTAACCTGGACCATATTTTTTACGCCAGCCCGGCCCTTATCTGGCACATTGGACACCCCTAGCTGTTACCCTTTTCTCTTGGTTTGACCTTATGTTTTCCCTGCATTTATTTTATTCATATTGTTGCATAGGCAGGGATATACAATTTTGCTGGGAGATATATATATCTGATGTTTCCAGGGATGAGATCAGATTACATTCATATCGTACGTATGGGGTGACATTGAAAACTTTTTAACCTCATCATCATAAATCAATCGCCATTTTTAATTTGTTCGGATAAGAAGTGTTAATTTATATCACCTTGCTTATGGTAGTTGTATCATGAACGTTCGTCTCTTCGATGAAAATATTTGATTCTTTCTCATTTTTTATGTTTGAAAATTGAAATAATCAGTAAAGTACCGAAAAATTATATATGTGATAAGTCATATATATCAAGACCTTTCACGAGTCACGACTCTGCCTCAGCGAGATCATTCTGTTGTCTGAACAATCTGCTGTCTTAATCCCTGGTAATTTTAACCGATCCATCAACCATAGCTATCACAAAGAAAGACTTAATCCCTTAGTAGAGCATTTTTCTGGTCTCGATTGGTTTCTGTATATTATTCGCAGGAGGAAAGGAACCATTCTGATTGATCCTCCTATCTTGCTAAACATTTATTGAGGCTTGGCTTATAATGTTGAATTAATGAAGCTGTTTGTTTACTAGATTGCACGCATGCTTACCGTAAAGAGGGAAAGAGAGATAGAGCAAGGTATCGGGAAGAGGCAGTCGAGGAAGCTTGACAAGCAGTGGAAGAGAAGTATTGTTGTTAAGCCACCTCCGTCTATACTTAAGAAATTGCAAGAGAACGCAGCCGAAGAGGCTGACAAATCTTCGTGAGCTTCCTCTCCGTTACTCATATATCCATATAGAGAACTATTGATTTGAAATTCTGAGTTAGTAAATGTGTTTTGTATCAGACAATTGATTATTAAATTTTGGTTCTTCCTTTTCAGTGTTCCTTCTTTCTGCATGTATTTGTTCAGAAGTTGAAAAAAAATGCTATCCTGTTGTGAAATTTAAAAGTAACTACAACTAATAGACTATTTGTACATCTAATATCAATCTCCATGGTGACCTTTTTCCATATAAGCTCTTATACGACACGTTTGATTAACGGTACTAATTGGTGGTAATGAGAATGATGTGTAGTGTAAATTTTCATGATTTGTATCAGTTCATTCCTATAGTAATGAAAGCTTGATCATAATAAAGTTTTTTGTTCACAAATTCTCATAACCACCTAATACCACATGTTCAAATGGTAATGTATTGGAATGAATTTTGTGAATGTTGTGCGACAGCGGAAGTAAGGTCGATAAACAATAAAGAAATTCAAACAAGACAATAAGAAAATAACACAAGACACTTAACGTGGTTCATTATCAATGTGATAGCTAAGTCCACCGGCACCGAGATCGAACAATTTCACTATGATCTTGAAGATTTACGAAAATGAATCTAGATAACACTCACAAATAATTATGGCTCTCTTGTGATCTCTCAATTTGTGAATAATTGAAACCCTAACCCTAAGATCTATACTAATATACTATAAGAGAAACCAAAAGAAAATCTTTAATGCCACTTGTTAAGCTGTGATTAGAAGTTTTCCCGCCTAAATGAATTTTTAGAATTACCCATTATATCATTATATTATTATAGGAAATAATCAAAGACAATAAAAGCAATAATGGCCTATATATTCTTCATTTTCAAAAAGAGCCACTATTTAAAAGATAAAGAACATATAATAGGAAATAATCAAAAATTATCCACATACATAACGATCCAAGTTATGGTCAATTAGTCAATTAAAGAAAATATTCAAAATTTTAGATTAACATTCTAAATATATTCTAAAAATATATTTACGTCAATATCGATAATATCTAGCAATATATTAAAGATTTACATTCTTAAAATTGTTACATTTAATGGATGGTTTGTACGTAAATGAAATCAAATGGTAAATGGAACAGATAAGTAATTTACAAATTAGTCCTTTTTAATTTAGATAAGCTACTCTCTTGGTTTCAAGTTATTTCCATAATCAGTGTTTATGAGATTAAGAAAATTAGAGTTTAAAATATTGGATATATATTTTATGGAATAGTAAATTTAATGAAGAAAGAATAATGAAGACCATAGGTATTAAAAAAATACTAAGATAAAGTTACTAGAAAAATATGGGGACATTGACAATTTTTAAGGAACATATGAAGTTATTCTATCCTAAACCACCATATCTTATAAAGTTACTTTCTCAAACTCAGATGTCCCTTCTTTCTTCTTAATGATCCATTTGCACACTACAAGCTTTCTCTCCTCCAGTACCTTCAGAAGCTCCCACACTCTGTTCTTGTAAAGAGACTGCATCTCTTCACCCATCGTAGCAAACCATTGCGCCGACTCACTACAACTAATTGCTTTTTTATACGTGGCAGGTTCATCTACACTCAATGCATAACCTGTTAAATTCTCAACAAAGCAATTCCTTCCTTTATCTCTTCGATCAACCTAACAGGCTTCTTGATAACTCGCTTAGGTCACTCAAGAATGTTGTTAGACTGGCTAGATGACCCCTGATTAGACTGCTCCACCTCCACCCCAGAGTTAGGTGAAGATGGAACTACCTCAGGCTCAGGAGTACTCGGCAATGGAACCTCAGCATCATCATCAATAAACTGCACTCGAGGGAAATCAACAATGGATAACTAATGTACCTCAAGTACCCTATCTGTCTATAGCACGTTTTCCCCTTCCTTCCCAAAATCAGAAGACTTTAAGCTCTTCTTGGAATACATGGTGCTTTCATTGAAAGTGACATCCCTACTAAGAATGACCCGACGCTCTGAAGGCGAGTAGATTCTAAACCTTTTCACACCATCATCGTATACACAACAAAACACCCCAGTTGGGCCCGTTGATCCAGCTTACCCTCACTAACGTGATATAAGATCTTCAAATTAGAGAAACGAGGCAACTTACCCCTCAAGATCTTAAATGGGATTTTGAAGTCAATTCCCGAATGAGGACCTCTATTGATGATATATTATTAACAAGCTGTCAGCACAGCTTCACTCCAATACCTCCTCCCCAGATGGACTCCAGCAATCTGAATAGACATAATCGAGCACATCATCAGTAAGGTTTGCAACCTTGATCCCGGATAGTAGACCCCTCTTAAACAATAGCTGCATCTCGGATAGTAGACTCTACATGGTATTTTTTGTCAAACTAGACCAGACCGGACCGTGTGCAGCCCTAGATAAATATTACCAGTGCTATTAGACCACAAAATTATGTTCCCTGTGTCCAATTCTTTTACAGAAAAACCGAAAGTATCAAATTTAACGGAGACCATATTGTCATTAGTGAATTTACAAACGGAAATGAGATTTTTAATAAGTTTAGGAGCATGAGGACATTTTGGAGAGTTAGAGGTTTATTTGGGGAAGGGAGAGAAACACGTCCATTCCATTAATCGAAAGTATATGACCATTACCGACAATAATAGCATTATTAGAAAGATGCTTTTAAAGGAGAATAGTCCAAAAGAATACTTTGAGAATGTGTCATATGAGATGTCACACCGATATCCATATAAAAATGCTCATCCGAAGAAGATAATGAGAGATTATGCATGGCTTGATCAATATTCGTAGGAAAATAACCCATTGATGAATTAATACCGGTGCAAAAATTTTTGGGTTGGTCTTGGACCTAGAAGCCCAACAGCTGAAGAAGCACCTTGAGAAAATTGCTTTAAAGTCCAATTTGTAGTTGGAAAAGGCCATGGGGTTGCTTGGGCCCAATTAGGAGGAGCCCAGTAGGACCATGGATTGAAATACCATGGATTAAAAGAATTTTGGCCAGAGGAGGGATAATGTCAGCTGGGCTTATGGCCATAACGATGCTGCTGCCCTTTGTAAAGTGACACATTAGATCCAATGTTGCTTGTGGAGCCGTGGTGGTTGCTGCGACCAGTCCGGCCACCACGGTGGGGGTTGTGGTAGCCACCACAATAAGGAGGAGTAACACGGGATTCAAAATTATCCGAATTTTCCAAAATTTGAGATTTGGAATTAATCACAAGAGTAGCGAAATGTATTTTCGAGGAAGAAGCCATGAGAAAGACAAGAAGAAAAACAAGGAAGAGGAGAAAATGAAGGTGGCGACAGCCCTTGATGGTGGTGCTGCCAGTGGCAAGAGGTCGAGGAAGGGAAGATAGGTTTTGAGGGATCAAAAACCTAAGCTCATGATAGCATGATAGAAGTGATTTTGGTTGCCATTTCAGTTCATGAGAAGAGAATAAAATGCCAATTACAATTAGTGGTGAAAGTTCGGTCTACGGTTTGGACTTTCATCGAAACCAAATCGAACCATATTTTATTCGGGTTCTTATTTTCTAACCAACGCCGAACCAAAATAGTTTCTAAACCGAACCAAATCGAACCGTATTTTTTATTTGTAGACCAAACCAAACCGCTCAGACCGAATTTTTCTTTTTGGGCCGAATAACAATTTAAACTACAATTACAATAATTAAGAGAATAGCAAATCATGCAAGATTAATAATAATGGACATAATGTCTTACAAATTCATTCAAAATAACAAATCTTGCAAAATACTAAACAAAGTCTTGCAAAATACTAAATAAGTGTGGGAGTGGGACGACGGTAGTACATGTATTATCAAGGGTTAGTGTTTTATATTATTTAGGTTTATATTAGAATGTATTGGGACTGGGCTAATACATTAATTTTAGTGGGCTATTTGTAATTTCTTAAATATTTCGGTTTGCGGTTTTTGAAAATTCTAAACCTAACCCAAACCTTAATATTTCGGTTTTTGAATTTTCAAACCTAATCCAAACCAAATTTAAAAATCACCAAACCATATTTGTTATTCGGTTTACGATTTTAATCCGAATAAGTTTCACCCCTAATTACAATCAAGAGATTTAGGAAATGATATATTTACACAATAATTACTAAGATATGAATATTTACACAATATTATAATTATTCTATTCTAGCACATTCCTTTTAAGTTTAAAGTTTAAACCAGTATATATTATCACTCATCTTAATTGAACTAATAATAAAAGTAGTAAATTAAAAATTATCAAGAGACATTATGTTACTCACATACAATAATATATACTAGTATATCCTTATCATTCAGTACAAGCTGATAATGCAAGTTTATTAACTAATTTATATAACTATCTTTTAAAAAATAGATTGAATTTGAATACATTAAATTTTAATACTCTCCTTATCCATTAATTTTGCTACATAATACACAAAAAACCCTCATTTAAAATTTACTCCATACAGCAAAAATATAAGGTCCTCTATAAATCGGGGCACTGAGCGGTAGCACAACTGCTCCCCCTAATAGCCGGCCCTGGTGGATTTAATACTTCCCTTTTCATCATATTATAACCAGAAGACAATATTAAGTTAAGTTTACTTGCTAAATCTCTTATGCATGTTTTATCACCCATTTGTATGGTTGCAATACTTTCATACGAATTGTAATTCTTTTTTCTATCATACTTGTCATATTTGTGTAAATCATTTTTTTGGCCATGTGATTTTTTGTTTCTTGCCTTGTTCTATAAGAAATGATTTGGGAGAAAGATTGGATGCCTTCTCATTATCATCATAAGAATATATACAAGATTAAACTATGGTGTTTAGGAAACTAAATAATTACAAAATATTTCTAACATTATTTTCTAAGATATAAATATACACCAAATAATTACAAAATATTCTGAGAGAATATTTGTGATTCTAGCACACCCCCGCAGTCGAATCGGGAGGTTGACGAACGCTGAGACTGGATCGAAAATCTTCAAAAAGAATTTGTGGAAGACCTTTGGTAAAAATATCAGCTATCTGAAAACGGGAGGGAACATGAAGAACACGAATAGCACCCCGTTTTACTTGCTCACGAACAAAATGAATGTCCATCTCAATATGTTTAGTGCGCTGATGATGAACTGGGTTACCTGATAAATAAACAGCACTAACATTATCACAATAAACAAGAGTAGCAGTAGTAATAGCACAACGAAGCTCAAGAAGTAAATTACGAATCCAGCATGTTTCAGAAACCACATTAGCAACACCACGATACTCTGCTTCGGCACTGGATTTAGAAACAGTGGGTTGGCGCTTAGCAGACCAAGAGACAAGATTATCACCCAAGAAAACACAATAACCAGAAGTAGAGCGGCGAGTATCAGGACAACCGCCCCAATCAGCATCAGTATAAGAAATAAGAGAAGAGATAGAGGATTTATACAATTGCAAACCATGAGAAAGTGTACCCTTGAGGTAACGAAGAATGCGATGAAGAGCAGCCATATGTTCAACCCGAGGATCATGCATAAAGAGACATATTTGCTGAACGGCATAAAAAATATCAGGCCGAGTGAAGGTGAGATACTGCAAAGCACCAGCCAAACTACGATACAGAGTGGGATTAGAACAAGAAGAACCAGCATCAGCACGGAGTTTGCTGGTAGTAGAAACCGGAGTAGAGACGGGGTTGCATTGAGACATGCCTGCTTTCTCAAGAATCTCAGCAGCATACTTTTGTTGAGAAAGAAATAAACCTGTAGAAGTACGAGTGACAGCAATACCCAAGAAATAACTCAGAGGACCTAAGTCCTTCATGGCAAATTCAGAACTCAACTTTGCCATAATAGACTATCGGAGACGATCAGAGGAAGCAGTAAGAATAATATCATCAACATACAAAAGAAGATAAGCAATCTCGGACCCATGACAATAAATAAACAATGACTGATCAGATATGCTATTACGAAAACCAATGGAAGTAACAAAATCAGCAAAACGTTGATACCAAGCCCTAGGAGCCTGCTTCAAGCCATATAACGACTTGCGAAGAAGACAAACATGGTTAGGATACCGAGGATCACGAAAGTCCATGGGCTGATGCATATAAACAGTCTCATTTAAATTACCATGAAGAAATGCATTTTTAACATCCAACTGATGAATAGACCAAGACCTGGAAATAGCAATACTCAAAACAATACGAATAGTAGTAGGTTTGACAACCGGACTAAAAGTCTCATCACAATCAATGCCCGCACGTTGAGTCTTACCATCACCAACTAGATGCGCCTTATAGCGCTCAAAGGACCCATCCGACTTAGTTTTCAAGCGAAAAATCCACAAAGAACGAATAACATTAGCATTAGACGGTCTAGGTACGAGTTCCCAAGTATTATTTTCAATTAAAGCATCATATTCCTCTTGCATGGCTTGCTTCCAATTCGGGTCACGTAATGCATCTATGGGATTTTTGGGAATAGGAGAAAAGGAGACAGATAAAGCATGTGAGGAATATTTGGGATTAGGTTTAAATATGCCATTTTGACTTCGGGTGATAATTTTAGGTGGAGAAGGTGGATTATTAGATATAGGTGAAATGGGTAAAGTATGTACTGGGCTGCGTGAGGCAGGCCCAGTAGAAGGTGTGGAGTTGGCCAAAGTAGTAGAAGAGGGTGATTGGGCTTCGTTTGGAGTGGCAGGCCCAGGGAAATTAGGATTAAGTAATTGTGGGTAAAAGGAAATGGAAGGTTCTGGGCTAGGATTGGAGGCAGGCCCAAAGGAAGTAATAGGGGACGGCTGGGAAGGAGAGTAGGTGGGCTCAGACAGTGGGCTATGGGTCAATGGGCTGGACTGTAGGTGGTAAATAGCAACATTTTTATCTAAAAAATCATACTCGTGAGGAGTATTGGTAGAACGATTGGTGTAGGGAAATGAAGACTCATAAAAAATGACATGTCGGGAAATAATGATTTTATTCGATGCGATGTCATAGCACTTGTAACCTCGATGTGATAAAGGGTATCCCAAGAAGACACATGTAGAGGAGCGGGGTTGAAGTTTGTGAATTTTGGTGGAAGGAATGAGAGGAAAACATAAGCACCCAAAAACCCGAAGATGTGAATAAGTAGGAGATTTATGATAAAGTAAATGAGTAGGAGTAAGATGGCCAAGTAATTTGGATGGAAGAATATTGAGAAGATATGTGGCGGTATTTAAGGCGTGAGGCCAAAAATATGGGGAAAGAGAAGCATGACATAAAAGAGTCCGAATAATATTATTGATGGAAAGAATTTTTCTTTCGGATTTTCCATTTTGGGAGGATGTTTGTGGACATGAAAAACGAAGAATAATACCCCCGACGTGCACAAAATTGGTGAAAATTGTTATTGTCAAATTCACCCCCGTGATCGCATTGGAAAGATTTTATATTGAGCTCAAATTGTGTGCGAACATAAGAATGGAAATTAACTAATATATCATATACTTGAGATTTGCGAAATAAAGGAAATGTCCACAAATAATTGGTGAAATTATCAAGAAACAACACATAATATTTGTACCCGGATGGACTTGCAACAGGAGATGTCCATAAATCACTATGTATAATTTCAAAAGGACGAGTACATAAAGATGTAGAGGTATAGAAAGGGAGACTAACATGTTTGCCTAAAGGGCATGATTGACAAAAGAAAGATGGATTTTTATTACATTCAATAGACTTAGAAGAAGACAAAAAATCTAAGATAGTGTTTCTCGGATGACCCAAACGAGAATGCCAAGTACTAGAGGATAAAGCCGAAAAAGCATAGGAATATGAAGAGGTAGCTCCATGTGTCAAGTGGAGAGGATAGAGATCGCCAGTGCTATTAGACCGCAGGATTATATTCTTTGTGTCCAATTCCTTCACGGAAAAACCAGAAGGATCAAACTCAATGGAAACATTATTATCGCGAGTAAATTTTCGGACATAAATAAGATTTTTAATGAGTGTGGGAGAATGGAGAACATTTTTTAAGACTAAAGGTTGGGATGGGGAAGGGATAGATACATGACCATGACCTTTTACGGGAAGCATAGCACCATTACCAACAATAATAGAATGAGAATTAGATGACTTTAAAGGAAAGTAATTCAAGAGAGTACCTTTAGAGTGGGTCATATGAGATGTAGCACCGGTGTCCATATAATATTCCTCATCCGGAGAAGTTTAGGGAAAAGTATGCAAAGCTTGCTCAATGTCGGTGGGTGAATAATCAAGAGATGATTCAGCACATAAACCATGATTAGAATTAGGCCCAAGGATTCCCTTTGAAGAGTTTCTGATGGGCTGATTTTGAGAGGCCCAATTGCTCGAATAAAAACAACAATTACAATGAGATGAGCCAGCTGCTGGCCCATTGGAAGAAGCTGCTGAATTGGGCTGCTGGGGAGGAAAAGATTTCGGCCCAGTTGAGTAAAATGGCCTGGAATTCTGACAGTTATGCTGTCCATTAAAATAATTGCCACGGTAATGCCGACCACCACGGTGAGGTGGACGATGACCCCCACGAATATTATGAAAATGTCGGGGCTTCGTATTGTCCGAAAAATCATAATTTTTAGTAGAGGAAGCCATGATAAAAGAGGAATAAAAGAGAGAGCAAGGTGGTGAAAAAAAGAAGCGGCACAACTAGAAGTGCAACCGACCAAGGTGGAGGAAAAGGCCAGGGAAAAACCTAAGCAACTGATACCATATAAGAAATGATTTGGGAGAAAGATTGGATGCCTTCTCATTATCATCATAAGAATATATACAATATTAAACTATGGTGTTTAGGAAACTAAATAATTACAAAATATTTCTAACATTATTTCCTAAGATATAAATATACACCAAATAATTACAAAATATTCTGAGAGAATATTTGTGATTCTAGCATGTTCCACAAATAGCTATTAGTTGTTTGAGAATAACTAAACTTCTTTGTCGTCTTCTTAATTGACCAATGAGGAAAATTACCCTCTTTATACCCGGCGCTAAATATTCCACTTTAATTGAGGGGTGGTTGAAATTCGAACCCGTGATCTATTGTCACATTGGCCTCCGATACCATGTCAAGGAATCAACTCAACCAAAAGCTTAAGATGATGATTGAAACCCCTGTATATGTTATATACTCTAAAAAATAGGCTATTTGAAAGCAATATTTTTAATATATTGATTAAATAATTGTACTAATTAAAGTATTGATAAACAAATTTACAAATATCAAAATGTAATAAAACGTTATTTTAGATGTTTATGTGACTTTGTTCATATTGATAAAAAAATGGTTTTACATATCTAGAAAATCGCAAACAGCTAATCCTTCAAAAAAAACGAACCTAAGCTATATTAAAGTGGAAAATCATGCAAATTATTCTCAAGCGGAGTCCCCGTTATTAATTGAAATCTAACACAAGCTTTTCCGTGAGCTACCAAATTCTAGAAAGTAATTAGGTTATGTAGGGAAAAAACCAATCATATCATAATACTTCTAGAAAGGGGAAAAAACGAACCTAAGCTATATTAAAGTGGAAAACCAATTATATATTCTAGAAAGTACATATTGAACCCAAGAAAAAGAAAAGAAAAAACTATATTGTGTAAGAGATTCTAGTTAGATTTTGTGGGTTGCTTAGTTAATGTAGCTTCTTTTATTGCATCTAAAATAGTTGACAAATTAATATATATATATATATATATATATATATATATATATATATATATATATATATATATATATATATATATATATATATATATATATATATATATATATATATATATATATATATATATATATATATATATATATGAGGCAATCTCGTTATGAGACATGTTAATTATATATACGTTAAATAATGCAAACTAATATAAATTATGAGAATACAAGTTCATTATTTTGAGGTCATTTTACTGAAGACACTATCTTACAAAGGTACCTATAATAGTTTTTAGCTCATTGTAAGGTCCATCACTATCGAAGTGTAGTGTAGAGCCCGAACAATACAAATAAATGAAATTGGATCGGCTAAAATGTTTGAAGGCTCAGCGGCTAGAATTTTTTTTTTAAAAAAATATGTATATTTAATAGGATAAAAATTACCAACTATAACCTTAAAATTTAGGCATTTTAGAATAAACAAATTTAAATTTTTTTTTATTTTATTACGAACAACAACCTTCAAATTACCAAATACGACATCAATATAGCCAATTCACCAGATGACCTGCTAAATGACCATTGACCAAGGTAAATGACCTTTAACTTTTTATTAAATTAACTAATCTAATCTAAAATCCAATTACCCTCAATTAAGCTCTTTTTCCTAAACCTCTGTCTAACCCTCTCCAATCGTCACCATTCTCCAATTTATGACCATGATTTCCTCTACCAAGAAGTTTTTTATCAGAAATATTTTGGTTGCTAATTCAAGATCATTATACTTAAATTCATTGATTTTAATGGGTTTCTCGTGGGAATTTTTATGTGGGTTTTTTTTTTTTTTTTTTTTGAAAGTTATGAGATGTGTTATCAGAATTTGTTACTTCGATAGATGATTATTAAGCTTTACATGAGAGATGACCCATCAAGAGCCGATCATTTTAGATAAATGGCAACGAAGGAAAATAAAGAAGTGAGCTTTATAGAATTCAAAGATTATTTGAGGCTGTAATTCGCAATTGATTCTTTATTTTTTAAAAAAATTTTAAAAGTGTTTTTTAAACTTATTATTAGGGCCAAACTTATGTTGTAAGTTGCGGACTTGTGGTTTCAGTTTCACCAAGTCATTTTCGTTGCAGGAATATCTCTTTCCGAGGATCTTCATCAAGGCGGAGGACTCTTTGGTGACATTCTCCACTTTATTGTGAGTTGCCGCCATCCTTTCATTTTTAGATCCTAGTTATATTACCAATAGGGGATTACACTGATACACGATGATGACGAATAAAAAAATTTATAGAGTATTTTTTCACTTTTAACAAATTTTCTGTTCAGTGTTACTAATAGTGAAGTAATGTAAATTTTAGATTCGAATAATGAGACATTTATTTTGAAAATATTTTTTTTTGACAACCTTTTATCAAAAAATACTTTTTTTTTTGGTAGTTGGATAGGAGATAATCTTTTATGGGCTAGGGATAGGACCAGTTATGAAATGCATCTTTGGGGAACTTACTTTAGCCTTTTTCTCTTTAATGCAACTTTTTCCTCAATACTTTAACACTTGTGTTATCTTTTCATGTGGGGAAAACTTGATTTTATTTATAAGAGTGCATTCATGCTTTAACAATATGGACCTAAAGCATTCTTAGTTTCTTATAATTAAATTGGATTGACTTAAATTTAAACACAGATTCTTGCTATAGACGGTCTATATATAGCATAGACGGGTATAATGGTCCAGCCTATTTTTACACCTTTCAAAAAAAGCAACTGAAATTTCCATTGGGCTGGGCTGCTGAGAGTGTCGTCTATGCCATAGACGGTCTCTCAGAAAACCTTCTGAAATTTAAATACTATATGACTCACCTAACTCTCTAAAAAAACTCTATTAGTTCACAAAATTTGAAAATTATACGACTCAAATATCATAATAGATCTCAATCAACAACCAAACTTACTATTTAAACTACACATCTTGAAATTCAATATTGGTGTTCAAAAGTGAAAAACAATTGATTTGGAATCTAACACTATATTTTCAAAAAAACTGACGAAACGGTCTAAGTAGTGCGACTGACCAAAATCCAATTAATTAATTTATTTATTTATTAATATCTGATATACTAATTTTAATACTTAAAAAGATTAATATTTAGACTTAAAAGGTCAATTTCAAAACTTAAAAGGTTACTTAAAAATTGTTAGTACTAAATTTAATGTTTGAGTCATTTTACTTTAGATTTGGAATGAGAAGCTTGAATCATGCATTTAATTAAGTTTTTAAACTGATTTTTTAAGTCTTAGAATTATCCTTTTGAAGTCTTAAAATTTTCTAATTTCGTGACTTTAAATGTCAATCTAAAAGTTTTGGCAGTGGTATTTTAAATCTTGAAATTAGTCTGTAAGTCTAGAAATTGACTTTTTAATTCGTGATATTCTTAAAAAAATACACATATTTAGGCCGGCCAATATAAGACGGATCTCATAAGTATGACGATGTCACCCAAGATTTTGGGATTAATGTTTATGTGACTTCATTTCATTATATTGGCATGTGCATAAAAACGGATAAAATCTATCTAATAGAGTTTTTTATGGGTGGACAATTCGCCAGGTTCGATCAATCCGACTCGAAAAATGTGTGGACTTGGACAATTTTTTTGAAAAAATTTGAATTTGAACGGGTAATATCAGCATTTCAAGATAAATGGGCGGGTAACGACAGCAAAAAGTACCCACGGGTATATTCACCCTTCCGCTTAATTTAATATATTAATTATTGAATAATTTATTCTATTAAACTAGTATTTCTATCCATGCCCAACTTTTAATTATAATGCTACTATGCTACTATGTGCGATACCTATTACCCAACTTTTTTAGATATTAGATTATTTTTTAGATATTAGATTAGATTTAAGTTTGTAATTTAATTTGGTGAAGTATTAGTTTGTTAGAATACGTTGATTTAGTGAACATGAATGATTTTTTTACAGAGTACAATATTTTAAATATAAAAAATACTCGCCGACCCATCTAAAATTGAATTTTACAGAGTGCATCATAGTGGAGGGCAAGAGAAGCCGAGGAAGACCTAGGAAGACATGGGAGGAGCAGATTAAAAGCGAGCTGCACGAACTTCACCTCTCTAAGGACCTGACCAGGGATAGGGCCAAATAGCGGCGCCTTATCCACGTCCTAGATTACTAGACTTGTTTGTTACTGTTCTTTGCCTTTCGTCATCGCTCTTTACCACCTCTCTTACCTTTATCATTTTCTTAGTATCTGTATGTATCCTTTTAGTTGTGTAAGTCACTTACTATCCTTTCGGTTAGTTGATTCCTATGCTTGGCTAACGTGGGTCTAAGATGCAGGATTTCGGATATTTGCAGGTTCCTCTCTTTGAAGACCCTTATTGAGTCGAAGGACTCTTTTGACACCCTCTCCTTATGGGTATGAGACGCCGTCGATCTTCCTTCCCTAGACATTAAGCCTTGACAACATTAGGCCTTGACAATACATACTTATAAAAGTGCTGGAAACAATGGGCATGAGGATGATGATGATAATGATGATGGTGATTTGTTTAAAATCATATCTACTAATAAAAATGCTGGAAAATGAGAAATGTCAACATTAGGCCTTGACAATACATACTTATAAAAGTGCTTGAAAATGACAAATATCATCTTTAGAGAGCCTTGACAAATGAAATAGAGTATTTTAGTAGGTGATAGTTGATTATTACATGAAAATATTAACCTAATTAGCAAAATATTTATCTAATTTATAAAAGCGATTCTAGATATCTAACGTAGTATATGTTATATTTAGTTAAATGAAAAGTGATGTTTTTAATAAATAATAATAAAAATTAGTATTTAATTTATGCTTTAAAAAACTCATGTATTCCATAAATTTAATCATAATAATATATACTAGCTTATTCTTTAAATTTATATTCTTATATATTTTATACTCATGTTACATGTAATGCACGAGTTTCTATATTTATTATTTATAAATAGACAACAATTTTAATATATTTTGTCACACTTTAAAAGTAAGATGGAATAGAGTGAAAGTACGGGAATAGAGTGTTTTATTTCCTCATGAGTGAGGTAAACTTAATAACTATATAAATGATAGAGAAAGTACAGAGAGAGATTGGTAAGATAACTTTTTCCCACCATTAAGAGTGCTATAGCCTATAGGGGTGTGTATAAAACCCGATCCGAAATATCAGAATAGAATATTTGGTTTCCAAAATCGGATAATTCGGATTGGGTACCCAGTTTTAAAACCAAATACCATATTCGCATCACATATTTTTGGAAATCGAATATCCATTTTGTGGTATTAGATTTTTTTAAAATAGTTTTTAAACTTTTTCCTCAAATAAAATGTTGATAATGGTGTCTCTTAAGCTAACTTTGGGTTGAATCTTAATATAATTGTTCTCCCGCAGATTTTTGTTTTTAAGATTGTTTTTTAAATTTATGATTGTTCTCACTTAAACCAATGAGTAATAATATTATTTTTCAATTTTCTTAAGGTAGAAGTTTACAAGATTTAAACATGTAAATGATTTAGACATTTACACACAAGACTAAACATATTCGAAAATAAAAATAGTATTTAAATTTTATATAAAAATTATTCTAAAATAAAAATATAGAGATAAAAAAATGCATGTGTATACAAAAATAGAAAAAAAAGTTTTAAAAAATTAAATTAAAATTGGGTATCCAGCTTCGACTGGGATTAAACCAGATATCCGAAATCCAAACACCTGACTTAATTCGGATACCCGTTTTTATCCAGGTTGAAACCGAATCGCATTTTTAGGTATCCGAAAAATTGAATATCCAAATTCGAGTCGACCCAGTATCCGATTTTAAACACCCAAGATGGTCTACAATCTTAAAATTTAAACGACTGAATCTAAAGAAATGACTTTGGTTCTATCTGACCTAACTCTAGATTGACTAAAATGAAATATAAATAAACTAAAACTAAAATTTAAAAAAAAACATATATATGATGTCCATTAATATATGTACACTTGGCTCATCATCACCCCTTCAACATCGGACTAAAATTTTCAACGCCAAACCACCACCATATTCCCAAAGTATTTCCCTCCCCACCGCCAGAAATTAAAAATGTCCGATTCCAACACCCTTCGCCTCCCACTCCCACCACCGGAATATTCCACGGCTGACAATCCACTCAAGAACCTCTCAGCGATCCAATCCCGTGTTGACTCACTGAGTCAAATCCTCTCTAACTCAGTCAACACCAATACACCCCTCCCGAAATCCGACTCCGATAATATCACCGCCGAGTTAATCTCCGCCGTGCATCACATCATCATCAACGGTGCAGCTTTGATCGCATCTTCCTCCTCATCCAACGGTCCCGGTAGCATCACAAAATCAGACGGTGATGAAGATATCCAGATCATAGAACTAGACGTGGAAGATATCACATCGGATAACTCCCATTCGTGCAAAATCTGCGGAAAGGGATTCAAACGAGATGCTAATTTACGGATGCACATGCGCGCACATGGCGATCAATTCAAAACCCTAGAATCACTATCAAACCCTAAAAATATCAAATACTCCGACAATCAGGGCCGGAAAACGAGGTTTTCATGTCCGTATATCGGTTGCAATCGAAACAAAAGACATCAAAACTTCCGATCATTGAAATCGGCGATTTGTGTGAAGAATCACTTCAAGCGATTCCATTGTCCGAAGATGTTTTCGTGTAATCGATGTAACAAGAAGAGTTTCTCTGTTTTATCTGATTTGAAAAGTCATATGAAAAATTGTGTTGAAGATTTGAAGAAATGGGAATATTGTTCATGTGGATTGAAATTTGGGAGCAGAGATGAACTGTTTGGACATTTAAGTATGTGTGAAGGACATATGCCTCAAAATAGTAGTAATTTTGATGGTGGATTTGATGAATTTGGATTAATTAAGGATGAAAATCAAGAAATGAGTTTTTGGTCTTCAATTGAGGATATAGCTCATCTTTTATGATAATAATAATTGTTATTTGTGGAAAATTTGTGTTTCACTCTTTTGCTAATTTTATATTTGATTATCTTTTTTTTTTAATAATAATTGTTTCTTATTTTTAGTTTGTTGTTATTATCTTGTAGTTCATCCGAATGACAAAATTTGTTTAATAGGCATAAGGCATATGATCGAAATATCAATAAAATGCAGTGAAAACAAATATTGTGGGGTAATTGTGAAAAAATATGGTGAGGAAATAAAAAAAATATGTTAAATGAAAGAATGTGAATTAAAGGAGGACTGTGGGATATGATTTTAAAATAAAAATACAAATTCATGTGAGACCATCTCTAATTGTATCGGTCCACTATATATTTTTAAAATATTCTAAATATGTATTAAAAATGATGTAAGTAGACATTTAAGATATTGAAGATAAACAACAAGGATAAGATAAATAAGCATTAAGGATAATGTAAGTAGCATTAAGATTACAGAAAGTAGGCATTAATTTCTGATGGTTTGGCCTGAGATACATCTCTCAAAGAGACAGTCTCTCAAGAGACTAACTGAAATAAAAATTTAGGAAAATTTGATAAATGGGCTTAAAAGGAAACACAAATTCTTTGCTATACACCGTCTATAGCGTAGACGGGTAAATATGAGCTAGCCCATTTATTAAATGAGTAACTAAATAGTCATGTCAGCCATTGGACTCGGCTATTAAGAGAGTCGTCTATGTCATATAAGATGAACTTAATTTTGTAGTATTTAACAATTTTATAAATGTTGAATACACTCTTTGTTTTTTTTTTTCTTTGATTTGCTTCTAATAATGATAGTATTGTGAATAACACATTTAAGAGTCTAATAATGTTGATCTTCAAAACAAAAAAAAGTCTAATAATGTCTCATTTTTTACTTTTAGTCCATTTTAATAAATTTGCTCAATTTATATTTGTTGGCAAGATTCTCTAAATAATTTAACCTTCATTAGTTACTGCCCAAGGAACAAAGGTTTAAGTTTCAAAAATGGACTTACACAAAGACACTTTCAATCAGAAATTGCACTTTGGCTATTGCAATGCACACAAACCAAACTCAACCTTGGACACAACTCCCCTATGAGACCCTTCAACCATTTTTCCTCTTTAAATGATTCCACAGCCGCTATATATTCCTCTTCAGTTGTATATAGAGCCGTAAGCTCTTGAAGATAAGACATCCAACTACCGGTTGTACAACCGAAAATGAATACCAGGGGCGGAGCAAAGTATTCCGAGGCCCGGTTTGTTTTGTATAAACTTTTAATCTTGGGGCCCTTTATAATTGAAAATAGATTTTCTTAAAAAATAAAAATTCAACGCATTTTCTAACAATGTTAATATTAATTTTATAAAAATAACTTAAATTAATTTGTTAAAAATTAAATATTTATCTCAAATATTAAGAAGAAAGAGAAAAAAAGTAATGGGTCAATCAAAAATATTAAAAAAAGGTAAAATTTAAAAGAATGCAAAATTGAGAAATTAAATATTGATTATTTTTAGTAATTATTGATATTTAATGAATAGGTGAAAAATAAATGATGTAAGAGAAGAAGTTAGGGTTAAAAAGGAATGCTTTGGAAATAGAAAGAAGAAAAGAGAGAAAAAATGTAATTAATAAGATTTGATCCTATGACTATTAATATGTTTAGTAAAGCTCCCACCAACTATTCTACCTTGTTAATATGTTATTTTAATATGACCCTTTTATATGGGGCCTTTAGAATTTGGGGCCCTGTGCGGTTGTGCACCTCGAACCCCCTTAGAACCGCCCCTGATGAATACCATACTCAAAGTCGACTTTCTTCCTTCTGGGTCACCCACATAATCGAAATCATATAGCCAATGAGCTTGGTATCGTCTAACCCAAACTTGAGGCATACATGCGATGTGCCCTTCAAATATCTAAGAAGCCACTTTACCGCATCCCGATGTCGTTTCCCCATGCATCCCGATGTCGTTTCCCCATAGTATCCATGTAATTACTCACCATGCTTACCGCTTGTTCTGTTTCAAGACGACTACACACCATAACATACATGATACCACCAACGTCATTTGTGTATGGAATACTTCACATGTATGTCTTCTTCCTCTTTCTTGGTCCAAGGAAAATGTTCTTTAGAGAGCAAGAAGTGAGCATCAAGTGGAGTAGAAACAATTTTGGCGTTGTCCATATAGAACCTCTTCAACATTTTTTCAATATATGTATCTTTTTTGACTAAGATACAAGAATCCATGGAAATCTACAATCGAAGAAAATAACTCATGGAAATCAATGCCTTCGATTTGAGAATAACCTTTTGCAACTACTCTTACTTTTTAGATGGGGCCACCCTCATTAGACAATCCTTCTTTCTTCTTGAAGACCCACTTGCATTCCACTTTCCTCTTGTTCTTGGGAGCTTTCACAGTAAACCAAGTACCATTTTTCTCAAGAGACCCCATCTCTTGTCTCATGTCTCCAAGCCACTTACTTGCATCTTCCATACCCATGGCCTCCTTGTAAGAACACAGATCATCTCCACCTTCTACCTTAGTTGCAACTACGAGAGCATATGCTACGTTATAACACTCCTTGATGTATCTTCTTGATGGCTTTACATGCCTCTTTGACCACTGTACATCGTGAGATGTTGAATCCATCGGTTGTACATGTCATTCTCAAACCTTATTGCTTCCGAACTCATAGGAGGCTTCATCCTCACAAGCATTATGTGTTGTACCTACATTATTAGTGGCAATAACATGCCAAGGGTAAGAAAATATAGATGACTCACCGAACTTGACATCTTCAGGAAGTTATTACTTTTATAAATTTCTCACACCAAACTCTATAACTCTTGACACCCAACCTATAGCTAACAAATATGCATGTCTAGCTCTAGGTTCAAAATTTCCCTCATTAACATGTATATATGAATTACATCCAAAAGTTTTAAGATTTGAATAATCTAATGGAGAAGAAAACCATACCTCTTGGGGACACTCAGTCAAGAGCCGTGTGTGTAGAACAATTAATCAAGTAGCACGTCGTTGACATCGCTTCAACCAAAATTGCTTACCAAGCTTTGCTTGACTCAACATATATCTTTCTCTTTTTAACAACGTCGTGTTCATCCTCTCAGCCACCCCATTTTATTGAGGCCTACCTACACATATGCGATGCTGGTAATACCCTATTTAGCGCAAAACTTGAGAAACTCTTTCTAAACGAATTCAAGCCCTTTGTTGGTCCTCAATGAAGCCATCTTCTTCACCATCGTCGTCTTCCTATTAAATAAGACTCCCATCACTTTATCTTTAGTCTTAATGCATAAGCACCAAACCTTTCTTGAGTAGTCATCAATAAACATAAGAAGGTAGTTGCATCCACCCAAAGAAGCCCTTCTTAAAGGACGACCCCAAAGATCCGAGCGAATGAAATTAAGAAAACCTATAGTATGCTGGACACTGAGGTTGAAGCTAACACGTTGTGCTTTCCATACACAAAATCTTCACAAAATTGCAACACCCTAAGCTTTCTTCCCACCAAAGACACCCTTCTTACTCAACACACTACCAATGCCAACCACCTTGCAAATATCATCATTATCTAAGGTTACATTCCTTGCACCCAACATCTCATAGATAGAAAAAAATAATTATTGGGAATCATATGAAAGGAACAGTCCGAATCAAGAATCAACTCCTTATCTGCCTTGTACCCATGTGTAACCACCAAGGCTCCACCATCATTGCTACTGTTAACATAACTAGTAGCCTTAGATATAGAATCTTTAGAGCCACTCTCCTTTTGCATTCTCTTCTATTTTCAACAATCTTTCTTTATATGCCCCTTCAACTTGCAATAATGACATGTTTTAGACTTGTTTGATGCCCTAGACTTAGATCTACTCTTGTTCTTCCCCCTAAAGCTACTATCATTTGCTCTTCCCTTCACAAATAATCCTTCATCAGAATTATTCTGTTCTTGAGTTTATTGCTTCTAAATAAGGTCTCTTTGAATCAAAGCATTCTTCACATCATCACTATTAAGATTCTCCCACCATATAACCATGTCTCCATAAAGCTTTTGTAAGCGGAGGGTAAAGAACACAACAAGAAAATGGCTAGATCTTCATCATTAACAACTACATCAATATTGTGTAAATCCACGACTATTGAGCAAAACTTATCCAACTGTGCCTTAAGACCTTATTCAAGTCTAAGATCATACAATCTAATCTTCAATAGCAACCTATTGGTGACAATCTTGGCCATGCACAATTACTCAAGTTTCTCCCATACAACCATAGTAGTAGATTCCTTCACAGCTTCTCTAAACACGTCATTGGAAAGACATAATTGGATTGCACTCAAAGCCTTTGAGTCAATCTCTTCCCATTTTGCCATAGTCATCCCTTAAGGCATCTTGTCCACACCATCTAACGCCTTTTGCACTCCATGATGTACAAGAATGGCCTTCATCTTTGTTTGCCATAACCCAAAATTCTGATTTCTATCAACTTTCTCGATGTCCAATTTCATGGATTCCTTCGTTGCTTTCAAATTCAAGAAACCACCAAACAACCTTTAAGAACCTCAACCTCTGATACTAATTTGAAGAATATAGCCCTCACTACCCAAGGAACAAAGGTTTAAGTCTTAAGAATTTACTTACAAAAACACGCCCAAAAATCAAACTTTGTTGCAACACAATCAAGTATCCAAATGCAAAGCCATTAAAGCTCAAATAAAGCGAACACAAATATTTACGTGGTTCACCCCTAATTAGGCTACGTTCATGACCTAATCTTGATGTCTTATTGATTCTTCAATTAACCTTTGATGGATTACAATGATAATGTGGATCGCAATTGAGAGAAGAGAGTAATTTGTAGAGAGAGAGAGAGATTACAACATAATTTGCTTTTAGTGGGATATATTTAGCGACATTTTATTTAAATGTCGCTATTTCAAAATTCTTATAGTTTATATAGAGGATTTAGTGACATTTATTAGACCCTTTAGCAGCATATTAAAAAGTCACACTAAAACTTTTAGCGACATAGGATCTAGTGATATTTTTTACAAATGCCACTATATACTACAGTGACAATTACATATGCCACTAAAGACCAAATTAGAACTTTTTTATTTTATAAGCTTAATTTCCAAAGTATTTTAGGAAATAGGTGCCTCCCCAAACTATTTTAGAAAATAAGCTTATTGGCCTAAACCGCTATCTGAAGTGGCGGTTTTGTCCCGCCAAGGAAAATTTTTTTTTTAATAGGAAATATCCAAACCGCTACCTGAAGTAGCGGTTTTGGGCTTGGAATTTTTTTTATTTTTTTAGTATTATGACCAAACCGCCACTTTAAGTAGCGGTTTTGGTCTCGTAAAATTTTTTGACTGACAGATTCAGCAAACTTCAAACGTTCCCCATTTCTTGCTCGGTTATTGCATATGGACATATAATATACCGTTGGAAAGCTCTTGAAGTCTACTTTCCAATGCCGCAAACCTTGCATTAATGTGATCTCTCTATCAAAAGTTATGGCCAAACGAGTGAGCATATATCAAATTTCACTTCCAAACTTTTGTCTTTTTAAGCACTTTTCCATCCCAAACTCTTTTGCCCTTCTTCATTGTCAAACATTTTCGAACTAGCAACGATCTTTTCACATATTTTTGGGGTCTTAGGCTATTTCTCCAAGCTTTCACCCTCTTATGGACATATTTAGCGCCATGTATAAGGAGGGCATGTGCTGCATCCACAATTCTAGCCTAATGGGCTCTCGTGTGAGGGGGGTGTTAGAGTATATAACATATATTGGGGCCTTAACCATCAGCTTAAACTTTTGGTTGAGTTGGTTCCTTGACAAAATCGAATGAGTCGAGCCTAGCAGCTAGTTTGATATTTTTTTTTTCAACTTTCTCGTGCCATAATGATCCTTCATCCTCATCCAAGTTCACATTTACTTATTTATTTGTATTATTTGACTTTAACTTTATTGGAAAATATCTATCCTCTATACAAACATGCTATTAATGGCAGAGGAAAAGTACAATAAAATGAGTGCTATATCCTTCACCAATAAGAACAAGTTATCCACGTATGACGTAATCCTTTTTTGTCATTTCTTTCGTCATAACTCATATACTAGTAAGTCACAACTCACAACCACGACTAACTACTAAGAGACCAACAATCCTATAGCAAAGTTTGACAAGTTTATACCGTACTAGATAGTCATTAATCAATTATTGTTTATTACAAAAAGTGGATAATTATAATAGTGATGAGAGAAAATTAATTATTTGGATGAAATAAAAAAAAAGTTTAAATATATGGATAAGATTAAAAGGAAATGGTGTGACTTAGTTCAAAAATAGAAATGATACACATTAAGTGAGACGAAACAAAAAATAAAATACTGCAAATAGAGATATTCATTCGGGTCATCGGGTTGATTTCGGGTCAGATGTTTTGGGTCGGTTCAAAATCGGGTTTTCTGTTCACGTTGGTTTTTACATAATTGTAGATCCATTTTTAAGTCGGGTTAAATCGGCTTGGACATAATTAAAGTCGGGTGTCTATCGGGTCATCGGGTCTGTTTTGAACACCTCTAGCTGCAAATTAAATGAGACTGATGGAGTATGTCGTATTTAATTGAATTATACGCAAATTTAAGTTATATAGTTTCGATCATTTGCTAATTACAGCCTTATGCTTTCACTTTTACGAATTACATTCATTAAAGTATTAGTGTCTATAGCATACAAATCAAATCACAAGATTCCAACCATTTTTATGGGAATTTTTGGTTAAGTCGTAGATTTCTTGTGATTTGGCCTGAAATTCAAACATTGATTCACAAAAAATAAAAATTAAAAATTGTAATTAAAAAAACATACTCCCTCTGTTCCTTTTTGTTTGTCCACTTTAAGTTTGTCCACTTTTAGAGAGAGAAATTTAAATTAGATTTTTGAAGTATATATTGATGATAAAATATATTCATGTAAGATCTTGTTAGATTTGTCTTGATATGTAAAGTTTTTTAATATGTAATTTTTATAATTTTTTATGATGCGTACTTAGCGATATTAAGGTTTAAAATTTGCTAAAAAAAAATGCGTGCAAAAGGTAAAGTGGACAAATAAAAAGAAACGGATGGAGTAATTTCTAAGATCGTAATTCGCAAATTATTATATTAAATCTTTAGTTTTTGTTTTGAAACTTAAAAGAATTTATTATTTCTTTTTATTTATTATACAAAAATAAAAGTAATGTAAATGAGATCGTTTAATAACTCAGATCACATGCTCATGTTTGCTATTTTCAATGTTGAAAGTGTATGATCAACACCATCAAATGTGACGGCTAGCCATAATGAAAAAGGAAAATGTAAATGTGTTTATGAATACTAGTGTGGGGCCGCGTGCTACGCACGCGGTCCCCCAAGTTACACTATCGAATTTTATATTCCTATTTTATACTCCCTCCGAACTAATTTAGTTATCTTATTTGCTTGGACAAACTTATTGAGGTAATATTTTGACTCTTAATAACTCTAATTATGCTTAAATAAAATTATGAAAAGTTGATAAGAATGATTCTTGCATTGAGAAAAATCAAACAAGATATCACATGACTATATTTTAACTTATGGATTAAGAATAAAATACAAATGAAACGAAATTGATGAATCGTGTGAAATGAGGGAGTACATTTTTATCAACAATAAATAATACGATATCAATGATTAAATTTCATGATTAAAATAAATTTGTACTTGAAGAAATAATTAACTAAGGAATACAACACAGTCCCCAAAGGAAGCATTTTAAAGTCAAAAGTTTAATTTAAAATGGATTAATCAACCTTCGCTATATTGTACTCCCTCTGTTTTCATATGTTCTTCTCACTTTCCCCATTTGGAAATTTTTAAAAGTTCTTCTCATTTAGAATCTTTCTATTTTAGTAACCAATAGAATTCAAGGAAATTATTACACTTACACTCTAATCTATAAGAATTAATTTACATGTCAATTCCCAATGCATTTACTTTACATACACCCAATGAAATTTAATGATATTATTACACTTACACTTTAATCAATAGAAACTTTATTTTTTATATTATTTTACTCAACTCTCATAGTATCTATTTTGTAATTATAGTTTATATTGGTTTCTTCCCAGATTCCAAATGGGAAGAACAAATGAAAACGGAGGGAGTATGGTAGTAATTTTATAGTTTAGTTCAGCACAATTAAAATCATTTACAATAATGTAATCGTATCACCTATCATGATTTTAGTGTATATTTATGATGTCGTCCTACTAAATATACATCTACATTTACAAATTTGATATACAAAAGTATACAAAAAAATTTGTAATCTATATTAAGTTAAAAAATACAACATATTTTGCTATATATTGATGATACTATTTTGGTACAACTAATTTATTAAACTTAAGAATTTTGTTTCCAAGTGGACAAACTGAATTTTCCTGCAGATTCAAAGAAGACAAAACACAGGTTATTAACTATTCTCACAAGACTACCCAGCTAGCCCGTCACCCAATTTACAAAAAGAGCCGAGATAAAGAAATGAAAGAACAAAATGCATATTCATTATGTCTTCTTAACCATAAAATCATTTTAAAAAAATTACTCATAATTGTTAACCCTAAGAGTAGGCAGTATTTGAACTAACCTTACGGAATTGAAATCAAAACTTGTGAAATAAAGCAAAAAAAAGCTGACTTTTGTTATCTTTGATATCCTATAAATAATGTAAACCAAACTTAAATTTCTGAGTCATAATTACCTACTTACTCATTTAGTTATCTATGATATCCTATAAATAAGTAATAACATAATTTACAGTTACCATTTTCAATTCTATCCTAACAAACTAACTTAAGTGTTATATTCTAATCTTTTACATTTAATATGCTAACAAATTCTATTATGTGGTTAAAATTGAAATTTAATATTAACAAGAGTGAATGACTGAAAATATTAATATACAGTTGTTTATATACGCATTAGCTTATATATTGTTACAATGAAATATAGTCAAATGGGAAAAAGAAAATTACAATGCAACTTACGTTGAAGAAAACATATTTTGTTAACTCAAAAAATACTCCCTCCGAATCATTTTAGATGTCCTATAGTGGTCTGACTTTTACACGTGGTAGACAAACCTTTTTTTTAATCCACATGGTGACTTTAACCTTCCAATTATTCCACCTGGTAGACAAAAGGAAAGTTATGTTTTAATTTACACTAATTTTTACCCAATATAATGACATTTTTTCAAAAAAACAAACGTTGTATCACCGTAATTGACTTCATATTTCGAAATTCATTCGAAATAAATACTTAATTAAAACAAAAGTTAACATTTTATCAACCATATAGAAAAGTTGAAAGTGCGAGGTCACCACGTGGATTTTAAACAGCATTTGTGAAAAAACCAAAAACTCAGGGTCACCATGTGGAATTTCCCTTTTATTAATAATCCTAGATAGGCAGATACCATTATAGTAAATTAATGCCAAAATAATTCGGATAAACACTACAAGTATTCATTCAGATTGCTCAACCTCTTCATACATAGGAACAGCATCATTTTCAGCCTCTTTATCACTTGAAGATTTCAATTTAGGCTTCCCTTTTACCATAATTTCCTAATAACTGTCAATCCACAAATTAACAATAAATGTGAAAAAAATAAATAAATAAATTTCCAAACCCACATCTTTCCTGAAAGTTTAAAAGTGTCAGGTGAGTAAACGCAAAGACCTTTATGATACTATATTTTAGTCGCATGAAACACAATAATCATTTAGTACCTAGTATCAACAAGGAATCAATCTTATTTAATGAATCAATATTCATACATAAAAAAGCATATCTTATTTAATAAACTTAACATTCAGGTAAAGCTCATTGAACTTAAATTACAGGAAAAAAACAAAGTGGCACTCCCTTCCAATAAAACCAAGATTACACAAAAGGAAAGTGCCATTTTTTTCAACAACAATCAAAGTGCACCAGCATGAACCTGATTAGGGGTGTAGTTGATTCTCTCCACTTAGCATGATTTATGATTTATTACATATTTTTACATAGATTTCAGTACATTTTCAACTTGATATCCCAATAAGGCCAATAAGGAGAAGCATGATTTTAACAGAAAGTCCAAGAATTTGAAGGCCTGCCAGGATAATAAACATCCCCAAACTTAGAGAAGACATGGGAAGAAGGCAAAAGGCTCGCATTCAAGTAGTCTTTATCATCTTCAGAGATATCAGAGCGACCTGCTTTGAATGCATACAAACATTTCAGAGCGAAGGTGGAATGGTGAGTAGCATCCCCATGATGAAGGCTTTCTAAAACAATTACGTCGTTCTTACCTGGGTACATATCTTCTCAAAGATTTTCATAATCAGCGTTAAGGATATTAAAATAGGATTGCGCACTATCAAAATTTACAAACTTTCATATCAGACAATCAAAACAATAAGAAACCTATAAACTAATCTAATGTTCCAAGTTTGTATGCCTTATTTCATTCTGCAAGACACATGTGATTAAAGAAAAATTGCATTCGCCTAATTAGTGCATCATCATTACCAATTGTATAGCATCAAACACAATGTTACTAATCTAAAGTCGCAACACTGATTCATATATTTGTTTTAGACATCTTAATGTCATTTGCACAAGATATAACCTAAATCTTTACTATAAAAACAACCTAAATATAGTAGGAAATAGCAACTCTGTAATTCGATGTGTAGACATTACTTAAACTGCTTGGCTCTTTTTTCTCAGTGAAGGCAATGGCCTAAGTTGTTAGCGGTTTAGTAGCCATCTAAAACGGAACATGTCTATTAGTACCCAAAAAGAACAAATTAAGAGGAAATAAAATGAGCAAAGTCAAGCAACAAAAAATCCAAATCAAAACCACATAATTCAAAGCCTTCAAAAATAGAACTTAACAAAATAAACTAACCCAGATGCTTGAATGACCTCACGAACATAACCCTTCAATCCAACTAAATCATTCTCCCCAAATTTCTGGGTCAAAGTCAAATGACCTAATCTTAATGAATCAGCAAAAAGAACCCTCCCATAATTCCCAACAACAAATTCAGTAGACCCACCTCCAATATCCAAAGTTAAAACCCTTTTATCATAGATAGGCAAAAATTGAAGTACACCAAGATAAATTAACCTAGCTTCTTCTAAATCATTAACGCTCTAACATTGTTGTTGTTGAAATATATTAGTAAACACAAAAAGTAAGTCTCAATCTTGCTTGGAAGTACATAGTCTCATGCTAGAAAATATATTATGCTAAAGGAAACTCACCCGAATGTGATCTAAGCCTCAAATGATTCCGGATGATGATCTTCTGTTATCAAGTGCATCACATCCTCCATTAATATTCCAGAAGCTGATGTCTCAGCAGAGACATATTACATAAGGGCAATGACTGAATGACGTTGAGCATTTATTACAATGCGCACACAAAGTGTCATTCAAGTGCCTAATTAGGCACAACTACATGATTAGAACCACCCTTGATCAATAACAAAAAACAAGGAACAAACTATGAATTAAATGAGCATTAGGGAAAAATTTTGACAAGAAGTGTACAAAGAAAAACTGCAATTATTGATCAAGGTCTACTTATTTGAAAACTTGAATTTATTTGTATTTGAACTATTATTAGTTCATAAGGACCTTGAATATACACTTTGAGTAATGTGAATGCCTAAATACGTCATCATAAATCTGCAATTTTGGCTTTCAATCTAATTTTATACTAAGAGTACATAATAGTTGTCCTTAGCACTCTTTCAATCTCAGCTTTGGTCTTAATCATGTTACTACAAAATATAATAATTAAAATGAGCAATGTACAACACAAAGAGTTAATCAGCAACTACTCTCCAGCATTTGGGAAATCAACTACTACAATAGCTACTCATTTGTACTAATGGATTTGCCCCCACGCACCGAAAATATGATAAAGAATTCCTAAAATCAGTAAAAGTTAGCAAAAAGATAAACTCGACATGGAATTGTTAGACCAGCGGAAACATAATTAGATATTAGTATACCCTTTATTCTAAGAACTAAACCTGGCCACAAAGACCCTATTTTCTTAATAAAGGAACTCAGATCAATCAATTAAAACAATGAACTAAAATCAAAGCAACAAAAAATCCAACAGAACACCCAAGTTCAGATCACAACAATTCATCAATAAATAAACAAAACACACCAAAATGCAAAATCCAACAAAAAAAATCATCAAACAGCGAAACTGAACTAACAAAGACAAAAGATTCAAAGACAGGTCTAGGTAAGTCCGCAAGTGAAATTAAAATGATACAATTCTACCAGCTATAATCTACATCGAGTTAGAAGCTACGGGTAAGTATAACAGCTATAATCAAGGGAAGACAAAATTTATTTCCAAACTAAAGGGCAGAATCTTCTATGAAAAAATTCTACCAATATAACCAATCAAAACTTTAGTTTGGAAATAGGGTAAGTATAACAGCTATAATCAAGGAAAGACAAAATTTATTGCTACATCGAGTTATTGACGAAATTGGATTCTCACAGAACCTTTACATACTCAGACTCAATTACATTTGTCAAAAATTATCATTTAGAGAATCCATAGACCAAAGTAATATAAAAGATACAACATTTAGGTATTATAATGAAAAATTAGCTAAAGTAAAAAAATTTGAAAAAAAAAGAACCAAAATGCGAAAAAATTACCTCATTCTTCCAATTTCCAGAAAAGCCAAAGATGTCCTGAAATCAAAACAAAATCAACAAGGAAAAGGGGAAATGATATGGTAAAAATCAGAATAAATAAGATCATAAAAATCAAAAATGTAGAATTCAACTCAAAATAATTTAAAAAGCACAAAAATTTAAGCGTGAAATGAATCATGAAGAATGACCTTAATTTAGTGTCTATCTTGAATTCTAATATAAAATGTGTTTAAGATCTTACAAATATAAACAATGAAGAAAAAAGGGGAAATTGGTACAATGGACTAAAGTAATACAAAAGATACAAAATTTGGAGGATTAAGGATCATTAGTGGAATAGGATCAGAATTTCAGCATTGATCAATCAATATATGCTTCGTATAGAATTCATTCAAAAGAACAGAATGAAATAAATGCCAAAAGAGCAGATATACAAAGTAATTAGTACCTTAAGAGCAGATATACAAATTGAAACATTTGGAAAAGAAAATCACTAAAGTAAGCATTTTCAAAACACAAAATTTCTTCATCTATACTAATAATCTATTAAAAACCTAAAAATTAACAAGCAAACACTACAAAGGTATGAAGAGTAAATGCATTATTGCAAATAAGCACATATGCAAGGTGCAATCTAAAACTGCAAAACCACAACGAGAAAATGCACCATGGTAAACGAAAACATATGCAAAGAACCAAAAAAAGATCAACTAAACAAGCTCAACCAACAATGAAACCCAACTATAAGGAAACCAGAGAAAACCCCTCAATAATTCAGAGTTGTTCTGCCTACAGTGAACTAATTGTATGCCATTCATCAAAAATTCAATTCCTGCCATAGCTATAACATTAAATCTGCAGTAAGAAATTCAATGCAAGTAGAAAAATTAGCTGAATTAGGCAAGCTTCAAGAACCTACTAAATGCCAACAACCCAAAATTGACAATGACAAAAACCCCAACTTACAACACATTTTCCCAAAGCTCATCAATCATAATCGAAATGACGGGAAATATAAACCTAATCATGATGCAAGTAAGCAAAGTGAATTAAGCAAATTGTATTAAAAAGTTGAAAATTTATCATAAATGACGGGAAATATAAACCTAATCATGATGCAAGTAAGCAAAGTGAATTACACATTTTCCCAAAGCTCATCAATCATAATCGAAATATTGGTGATGCTTGACCCAGATTGTGGGTATAATTCCAATAAATCAAATCGATAAAGATTAAATATAAAGCAATAAAATGAAACAAAAAAATTGATCGAAATGATCATAAGTCCATTAGAGTACACAGAAAAAGAGACTAACACAATCTTTTGCGAGCAGTTGAAGCGGTCGAGCTGAAGCAGTATGATAATGAACATCCAAAATGAAATCAGTAATCAAAGCTTCAAAGACGTAGTTTAACGTAACAAATATACCCAATTTTTTCAATAAATCAACTCAAATAAAAGAGTAAAAAAAATAATAAAGAACAAAAATGACTTTAAAAACCCTTAAAAAATCTGACCTTAATTGAGTCTCTGATCCTAAACCTAAAATAAAATTTCATAGAAAAGGGGGAAATTGAGACAACAAAATAAAGTGAATATAAATATTCAATCAAGAAAAAGCAAGCAAACCCAAAAACCTACATTCTAAGTGATTTAACCCATTACCTTCGACTGCATCCACAAACCTTAAGTCTGATTTCTTCACCTATTCATTAGATGAAGAGAGTTAAATCAATTGTAAAGTAGAGAAGGAAAAAGTTTAGCACAGTAAGGATGAATAATTCAGGAAGATGAAGAATAAAGGAAACTGGCGTGGGGAAATGAAAAAATGGCGTGGATGGTTCAGATCTTTCCAACCAACTCAGGTGTCATTGCCTCATCAAAAGTAGTTTCTAATATTCATTAGATGCAAAAATGAATTATAGAAATAGATGCTTGTTTATTATATGTAATAGATAGATAGATAATAGATGAATACTAAGCAATCTCATAACGATAGACTTTATAGATAAACTTGTAAAAATCTATCTATTTGACATTTTCAGACAAGAAATTATGTATACTAAATCAAACATAGGTTTTAGAATAGTCCATTGGACTTCAAAACCAAATATTAAATCAAACCTGCATACGGTAGTGTCTCTTTGAGACATCGACATGTTGATCAGATTGTTCCTCTTTTAGTTACAAAACACCAATATTACCTGCACATATACTGCCTCAAATTATTAATAATGCAGTATTACATTTCAATAAAGCAATAAGAAACTCCATTAACTCAATCGTACAAGTAAATAAGATTTATTTTAGATGTAGTTGAATCTCATCAATATACAAGAAGCCTATATCATTTTTGTAAAAAAAAACAAATGTCAATAATCAATTTACAAGAAGCCTATATTATTTTAAAAAAAGGATAACAGTTGAGCCTCATCACTGTTGTACATGGACAAAGCTAATCCTCTATTTTGCAGTGAAGTTGTAAACCTCCATTTCACTTTTCTCATCTTTTCCTTCGGGTACTGTTCAAACAAAACACAACAAAAACTATGATAGAGTATTAGACTATCCGGTTAAATAAGATATTAGATAATCTATCAAGATGATAAAAAAAAAAAAAAAAAAAAAAACCAAAAAGGTTACGCTATAAAACTTGGAGAAATGGGTCTTGAACTATATAATTAAACAATTTTAGACCAAAAAATAAATATGAATTCCGCAAAAAAAACTTAAAAAGATCAGCCAAAAACCCCAAACCCACAGAAATTCAATCAAAAGTGCAATTCAATTCAATCAACAGTAATCCTAAATAGTAAATATCAATCCAAAGAAATTCAATTTTACAGTAATCACTAATAAAAGTGCTTAGCAAGATCAACCAAAAACCCTAAAAACACATCAGTTACCACAACAATTCAATCTAAAGTGCACCATTAACAGAGTTAAAAAGATCAGTAGACAAATTCATGAAGAAAGAAAACCAAAATTCCATTAGAAAAAGTACATAAAACTGAACAATTAGAACAAATGAAACGAAACTAAAGACAAATTCATGAAGAAATTAAACCAAAATTCCATTAGGAAAAGTAAATAAAACTGAACAATAAGAACAAATGAAACGAAATTAAAACGTACAGTAGAAAAAATCAAACGAAAATTCAATTCATTCCAAAACCAATCAAATTACTAAACACAATCAAACTTACAGTAGAAAAAATCAAACGAAAATTCAATTCATTCCAAAACCAATCAAATTACTAAACACAATCAAAAACCCTGAAATTGAAGAAAGCTAAACAAAACTTACCCAATACTTGAGCGACAAAAACTCACTAAGCTTTTCATTGTTAGGCACGAACGGAGAACAAGCAAGACTCAATTGTTTAGTACAAATTGGAAAAAAAAATCAGAAACCCCAAACCGCAGGAAAATGTAGAAAAGATAGAGATAAGAGATAGAAGAAGAGATATAGATGCAGATAAATAGAGATAGAGAATAGATGTAGATAAAATTGGAGAAGCGATAGAGATGAAAAAGAAAGTAGGGAAGAGATAGAGATGAAAAAGAAAGTAGGCAGTAGGAGTAGGAAGTAGGAGTAATAGGGGAGGCGGGGATTATCAGCGAGGTTAAGCAAGGAATTACTGTTCATCACTGTTCATCCCGTGAGACAATGATGAACAGTAATCAAGAGTATTAAGATAGGCGTTTTTTATATGTTAATAGATTTGGAAGGTTAGTCTAACGCAAGGTCTCTTTGGTGAGTATCATTCGTGAAAAGCACCAGACGATTTTTGATAGAAAAAGTTTAAAAAAGGTTACGGTTGTAAAGTGCTTAATAGTACGAGGGTACCATTGATAATAAAAAAACACTTAGGAGTACCATTGATAAAGTACGAAAAATCAGAGGTAACATTGATATTTCCTTTATTTTATATCGACAAATTAAGATTACGTGCACACTTTAATTTATACGTTATGAAGCTCTTTTTCCCATTGTATCCTATGGTTTTGGGATGTAATATATCTTCTTGGTATTTGAGTGTGCGCATCTCTTGTTTTCTATGTTGACATTTACAATAAGTACAACCTAATTTAACACAATATCAGAGCTGATGGTTCGATTACTCCCATTTGCGAACTTGACGGGATTCAATTTGTAAAGGGGGTTGCATTGGGATGGTTTATTCCATATTGAAAAAATTAAAAATGGTGTGCACAGTGCACTCTTTATAAGTTATTGGAACTCTTCTTCCCACTGTCGTATGAGTTTGGGTTTGGAATGGTAAACATCTTCTTAGCTTATTGAATGTGCACATCTCAGGTTTCCTGTTAATATACTGAATTTACAATAATTTCAACCTTATTAACAAACACACATTATCCCCTTACAGACATGCAGTAATTAAACAAAAGTTGTAAATCTTGAATATCAAATAATTGAGATTAATTTCAGATCATGTAAATGACTGCATGGTATTAGAGATGATGTATGAATCGAACCATTAAACAAACTTTTTAAGTATAACAAATAGAATAATCTACAAATTATAGGTTTAAAGTTTGGGTCTTTTGCAAATTATTTTTTTAATTATATTTTTTTTTCGAATTAGAACTTTTAGCTTATGAGTTTCTTTTAAGGTCGTTTCACCATGAGACAGTCTCTTAGAAGACGAACTGTTTGTTATAATACCAATTTCACTAGGTTATAACACAAACTCCAAATATAATCACACGCGCACATCAGCTTTTAGATTTTTTTTTATTTCTTTTAAATTGTTGGACTGGGTCTAGAAGAGATGTCTCTTATAAGTTATAAAGTGGGTCTTTCAGAGAGTAGTTGCAACATCTAATACCAATAGTATTTATTTGCGATGTTAACCTTATTTAATACATAAATTCTTACTTGAGACCGTCTATACAATGTACGTCTCAAGTTTTGGCATGACCCAATTTATAAATTTTAAAAAAATACTTATTAGTGATCTTGTAAGGTAAAAGGAAAATATGGGCTAGACTCTTGAGAAGCCGCTATACTATAAACACAAAATCTCACAAGAGACGGTCTATAGGATAGAACACAAAATTGGGCCAGCCCATTTCCCTTAACTGATTTTTTTTATTATAATATCAATTATATTATGTTATAATCCTAAATGTAAGGTATTATAACCTCGAATATACTATTCTATAACCCCAAATATAAGTTATTATAACCCCAAATAATTTATTATAACCCCAAATATACTATGTTATATTTTGGGCTGGGCTTCATGGATTCCGTCTATAGAATAGACCGTCTCCCATGAGATTTACTATACTATAAACGGTCTCTCAAGAGAGGACCTATAATTAATAACCTCCACGATCACGGGAATATCATCATCATCATCATCGTACCCAGTATTCCCGCGCATAGGTAGATCTATGTTCAGGGTCTGGGGAAGGAAGCTCGACGGCGTCTCATACCCATAAGGAGAGGGCGGTCAAAAGAGTCCTTCGGCTCAAGAAGAATGTTACATAAAATTTCAAAAAAACCAATTTCATTGGCGATTCTCAACTAAATTCACGCCACCTCTTTCCAGTCTTCCTATTCTTCTTCCATAACTTTGAATATTTTTCAATTCAACTTATTTGATTTTTATTCAAAAAATCCGTGATTACTCCTCAATAATCATGCATATAAATACGTACATCCATACATGCATACACACATCTTCATCTTTCAAAACCATCTACGTACATACTATTTAATAAATTAAATCGGTTCGAATTTTGATTAATCATAAGAAACTCAATTAATAAGAAAATAAACAAAAAATGTCGGTTTCTTTAGAAGCATTGGCCATGGCAGGAGAAGATTATGGAGATTTTGGCATAAATATGGAGGAATGGGAACGGGCCCACTTGGAGGATGTTCCGGCCCATCTGCTTGCCGATGAATTAGATCATGATCAGCAAAGATTATGTAGTGATTATGTTAATAATCATGTAATTAGTATTGGTAATCATGCTTATTATGAAGCAACATATCATGATGATCAAGAAGGTGATCATGATTGTGAAGCATCAACTGCCCATGTCAACATAAGTTTAAGAGGGTTGGTTATGATAATTACTGCTATAATTAGGCTTACAATGCTAATTAAATGAAATAAATAACACAAGACGACACTCTTAGCAGTCCAGTTGAATAGAAATTTCAGTTGTTATTTTTGAAAAGTGTAAAAAAGGGTCTGCCCATTACCCCGTCTACGCTATAGACCGTCTATAATAAGAATTTGTGCAAAACAATAGTCCAACTCGTACAAAGTATCATGATTATAGGAACTTTTTGTTTTAAATCTATCTCACCCAAAAATAATCTTTAAAAAAATTGCCGAATAAATTTATTCTTCTGATTTGTGTTTATGGACATGAATCATGATTTATGAGACACACTCATGAGATAATTCTTGGATTTTTATGTTTATTTTATTTAAATTTTTTATTTCATATGTATTTTTGTTGTTTGATTGATTTAATCATACCACATCTATATTTGTTGTTGTTTCGTTTGATTGGTTAAAGCAAGTGTATGTAACCAATAGAGATATATGTTGACTCAAATTGTTACTTTCGTTAAGGCTTATTATTGTAAATTTTGTATGGTTGTTAACCAATACAAATTACTCATATTTTTTGATTGTAAGAACTATCTTCTTATATCATGAGGTCAAAATTAAATTTGCAGCAAATTGGATTTAAAATCTTTAAAATGATTTTTGTAGTAGAGATTTTTAATTAATTAATTACTGTGATTTCTAAATCACCAAAAAAACACAATTACCAAAAGTAAACAAAATAAAAAAGTTAATTTAAATCCTAAAAACCCCACCATATCAAATTCTTTCATATATAAGGTAATTTGCCAAAATTACAATTTGTCGTTATTTACTAGGACTACCTCGATTTTATAGTTCTTCCAAAAGTCATAGAAGAAATATAGATAAACAACCATATATAGTATAGATAGTTAATCTAGAAAGAACAAAACATGAAAATCGGATCTTGTCTTAGTCGAAGCAAGTATGAAAAATATAGTAATAATTATCGAGAACAACCACAAATTAGAAGTTTGTATATATAGCTAATAAGTAATAAGTGAGAGCTTATTTCATTACTAAACAAGTTTAGGTTAAAGAAAGAAAGTATAAAGTTTTTCCAAATCGAACAAAATAATCTTCACACTGATATTGACGATTTCCAATCACATTCTGACTTAGTTTCTTCAATTAATGTAGTTAATAATAATATGCTCAATAATTTAATTAGTGGTAATAAAGTGCTATAAAATTTTGTTAGAAGATACAAATTCAAATCTCTAAATGCACTTTTTAGCATTAATTTCCACACTGGGCTGCATATAAGGTTTGGGGTTCGACCCCTACTGACGCAGGCTTAAGTTGGGGTTTCTTGACTGTGCGCATCTCTCTTTACTCCCTTCTTGGGGGAACGTGTATGATTTGTCCACATCTTTCAGAAAAAAAGAAAAACCCTCACCCAGACTGTGCCTTATGCGGGATACTGAAAGTATTCTTTACCTTCTTTTAGAGTATGTTCGCGAATCAAATAGTCCTAATCCGCTAAATATTTAATCCGAAAACATGTATAAATCCTAATATATTCTTCATTCCTTGAATTGAATAACCGCAAAGTTGATGTATCTAAAAAACATACCCCTAAATTCGAACTTTTTCTTAAGCTTTTTTTTAAAAAATATTTTGCATACTAAGAGCCTCCCTAAACTATTTGTAAAAATAAGCTTCTAGGCAAAGCGGGCTGGGATGTGGATTTTGAGCGTGTAATAGCCCGCTGTTAGGAACAACGACCTAATGGCAAAATGCTATTAATTGACCGGCTGTTGTTACTAACAGCGACCCATAGCATTTATATATTTTTTTTCTGTTTGAAGCCAAATAAAAATCAGTAGCTTCTTTTCGTGTCATTTGCTATTTCTCACAAACCCTAATTCCTCCTATTTCTCTCATTCTATCTATCCTTCTTGAATATCTTCCCCATTTCTAGTGTACTAATTGGTATCAATCTTCTTCATTTTTACACTTTATTGTTGTATTTGCTTATTAGATTAGTTTTTTTTTGGGTCATTAAACTAATATCCATTGACTGTATAAAGATTGAATTTCTTGTAATGTTGGTGATTTTGTTTCTTATGCAGGAGTTTATTTTGCTTCTACACATATTCTAATTGAGGTAAAGCACGATATCACAACAAATCGACTGTTTATATTGAGAGAAAAATAGAAGCAAATAGACGTAAAACACGATATCACAGCGTAGAGCCATTTGACATAACAAATGGCAAATACAAAGTCACAACCGGAAAAGGCGAACGAATAGAACACAAAGGCGGGAAGTGTTATACTGCTAACTTTGCAGATCGCACTTGCACATGTAAGAAGGTCCGGGTTTTCCACTATCCTTGTTCACATGTCTTAGTTGTTTTTTCAACATATAGCGTTACTAACAGCGGCCAATTGGACGCCAAACCCATTTTCCAGCCCGTTTTGCGTAGAAGCTTATTGTTGCAAATACTTTGGGGGAACTCTTAGTATATTAAATATTTTTTAAAAAAAGCTTAAAAAAAAGTTCCCTAAATTCTTTGCTATGAATAAAGGCTCACAAGTATGAAGAACGAACTTAAGTTTTCAGTAGGGTAACACGCAAAGACAAAGGATTCGTAACACCCCACCTAATATCTACCTGATCAAGCTAAGGTGCTAATAATAATAATGATAATAATAATAAGGATATTAATAATCTAACCTTTCACTCATCCGCTATGAACAATTCCACCTTTGGATTATTTTTAGATAATCCAACCTTTGTGATAAATTTGCCCACAACATATCCTATTACTAATAATAGGTAATAATAGGGTATGCTGTTAGCAAACTAAAATAATGGTTAGATTATTTACAGCGAACTAAGGGCAAACATTGGATTATTAGAAAATAATCAAAAGGTTTGATTATTCATAGCAGATGAGTAAAAGGTTGGAATATTAATGTCAATTTTTCCTAATAATAAGGGCGAGAACAGTAATTCTTATATTTTGTTGACGGATTAAAACCTTTACTAAAAATATTGATAGAATTATCGGGCCTGTTAGGAATTAACTTGTGATTAAGTTTTTTTTTAATTTAAATTTTTAAAGCCTAGGAGGAGATGCAATAGGATAAATTTAATTGAGTGTAAGTCTTATATGACATAGTGTATATCGACACGGTTACTTTTAGTAATTGATAGTATTGTCTGGTTTAGGAGACGACTTCATAGAGGAACTCTTTTGTTGATCTTAGTAGCTGCTTGTAACCGGCACCCGACATTTGAGTTACAGGTGAGTAGATGGTGTCTCTCACTAGTGGAAAAAAATGCATTGGCTGTGGTTTTTTTGGGGGTATAGGATTGTGTCTAAATCCAGCTCAGAGGCTAAATATCGTGCCACAGCTGCTGTAGAAGTCACATGGCTTGTTAGACTTATCGAAGATTTGAAAGTCAAAGATCAAAAACCAATCACTTTAAATTGTGATAAGCAATCAACTATTTGTATAGCTAAGAATGTTGTCTTTCATGATAGGACCAAGCATTTAGAAATAGACTGTCACTTCACACGAGATAAGAATTTGGAAGGTTTCCTGCTACTGTCCTTCTACCAACCAAGCACCAGCTTGCAGATGTGCTCTCTAAGGTCTTACCATCAGCACAGTTCAGAGTTCTCCTAGACGAAATCGGCATGGTTACTACCTATTCTAGTTTGAGGTGGATGTTAAGAATAAGGGCTCACAAATGTGAAGAACTCAAGTTTACAGTAGGGTACCACGCAAAGCAAAAAGGATCAACTACAGCCAACAACTAGCAAGTCAAGTTCAAACTCAAGACAAGTATTATGTTAGTTTGTTATTAGACAAGTTTTTTTAGGTTGTTAGTTAGTTTCTGGTGTATAGTAACCTTTGATAGGTAGTTATAGGTAACTCTTGCTAAGTTGTCTTAGCGTATCTTTTCTGTACAAGAACTATATATATAGTTCACTTCTTTGTACATTCTAATTAATTGAATGAAATGGAAATAACAAGCTTTTTTGATCTTGGTTCGTAGACTCTGTTTCTCTTAGAATTTCAACATTCTTTAACACGAAACCCTATACATAAACCCCTAATAAAAATAATTTGATCAAATTGAAAGAGTAACTTTTTTCAAAATAAAGAGATCGAGTACTTTATATAATAGAAATGCATCTTGTCAATAGTATCTTTTGAATTGACAACAAACTTTTTAAAACTTGAATCAATCATCATATTTGTATCCCGCTCTTTGAAATTATGATCAAAATTAGGAAAGAAATGGAAGACGATAACTTATATTCATAAAGGAAGATGTGTCTAAAAAATCTCTCAGTTTAAAAAATTAAACAACCTACAAAAAGCAAAGCAAGACAAGGCAAGATAAGACAAGTAAACATAATCCAGCTATTATAGAGGATGATAAATGTGAAAAGTAGAGTATTGAATAAAAATTAATAAGAGATCTATTAGAATGACATATCTATTTTAGACCCAAATTAAAGCAAAAAAAATATCTTGATCTTTCTTTATGTAAATATTGTAAGATATTTCAACCACTGATCACGAGAAACACTTCAAAAGAAGTGCTTTTAGGCACTTTAAGCTTTTGCTTTGTACAGCGCTAATTATAATACATGAATGGCTATGTGCACTTGTTTTCCAACTTGCATGCCTATTTTTGCAACAAAGCAATTGGTAGTGCCATACACGCACTCAAGAAATATTATTTTATTGTGATATTTAAATTAAAATAGTTATAAGGTTTAAATCTGCCTAAGTCATAATGTAGATTATTTAAATTTATTTATAATTAATTTACATTAAATTGTATAACATATATAAAATAGAACTATAGTAGTCGAATTGGTTAAATACATACATAAATTTGAATATTTAATCCCCCTTATAATACTATCTGCATTGATGAGTCCTTGAATTCTTCACTTATCAAGTCATTAATTTATCTGTCTAAACATAAGAACCATATTCCAGCCAGTCTCATGGGAAACCGTCTCTTATGAGAGACGTTTCTCAGGCCCATTACATTAAAACTTTAATATCTACTTATTGTATCCTTATTGCATACTTACATTATCTTAATACCTACTTACGACATACTTAATGCCACCAAAAAAAAAATACATAAAATGCCTACTTGCAATATTCTTATGCCTACCAAGAAACATAGCCTATTAGCCTACTTACCATATCCTTAATGCCTATTAATTTATAATATTTCTAATGTCTACTTAATATATCTAGAAGATCACTTCACCCGCTAAGGAAATACTTTTTTGTCCTATTCAATTTGCTTATTTTTAATTTTAATTTAGGACTAATGAATTTATCAGAATTCTATTTTTAGATAAAGGGTTAGTTCTGTGTTTGTTAAAGACAGGACCTGCCCTAAATATTTTGGGGCCCAAGGCGAAATAGCACATTGGAGCACTTTCTCTTTGCAACTTATCACCTTTATAGATCCTTCTACAACCATTAATTTTACTTCGCTGACATGGGGTCCTGGGCGATGGCCTCTATTGCCCAACCCTAAGGTCGACTTCTCTTGCCCAACCCTAGGGCCGACCCTTATTCAAGGTGTCCAAACCCTTAGGTTTTCAGAAAAAAAAAGAGTCTTATATATTCATAGTTCATTAGTCAAGCATAGCTTAATTGGTGACATGTCATATTATGATATTGTTGGTTATATTTGAAACTTACCAAGTCAAATTTTGATTTATATTTTGCCATTAATAATTGACAAAGGGCTTTAATTTTATAAACATCAAATAGTAATTAGAGCTTCTATACCCTTTATTCCACCCTTGTCTAGATATAACTACATCACTTTTACACTCTATATTTGCGTTTCCTCTAAAATATAAATATCACATTATTTCAACTCATTTAAATAAATGGGACAAAATAGAAACGCACTTGCTGCGTCTGAAAGTAATTGTCACTTTGGCATTTTTTCCATTGCTTAATTTGATAATAAAGTATTTAAAATGAATCTTACATTTCATTTTCGCAAAAAATTAAAGGAAACATCTCATTTTATCCCATAATAGCTTTATTAGCTTTTACATCAAACCAATAAAAATTTCTTATCATTAAAAATTTTCATCGAGAAGTAACTTTCATGAAATCAATTTTTCATTAGAAATTGATTATAATCAATTTTTTTTTTTTTTTGTCATAGTACATAGTTTTGTGTAATGCTAGTGACTCATAATTAGTTTTTTTATTTGAAAGGAGTGACTCGTAATTAGTTTTGCTTAAAGTTTATTGTAAGAATTTTTAATCTCTTCGTTTTTTTAATCAAGTTTCCACAAAGAATATTCATAGAAATCAACAAAAATATGTTTTGGATGAAAGATGGTAGAGTTGGAGTCAGGGCAATGTCAGAAATTTAGGTGGCCCGGGAAGAAGAAATAATTTGGGGCCCTAATTTACATATAATATTTTAAAATAAAATAAAAATTAGGTATGCAAAAAAATGCATATTTTATTACGCATAATAATCTTTAAAAACATCAAATTTCATATACATAAAACATTGAAATCAAAGCCTAATCGTTCATAAGAAAATATTTGTACGAGCCTTTCTGGATGCAAAGTCACAAATATAGTTCCTACATTAATATATGTTCCAACATATTTTTCTCAATACATAAAGTAGCTAGACCATTTAACCTTGGAAATCTAGTCTTTCTCCCAAAACTTAATAGAAAGAAAAGATTTTGATGAATAAATTAGAATATACAAAGAGAATTATACATAATTAGATGAATTCCCGTTGATAATTGAAGGATAAAATTACGATTTATCATAATCACGAATGAGAAGGAATTAATCTGCCTGAAAAGTGATTTGAGATACATTTTGAAGAACAAAACCACCATCAAAAGGGCATACAATTGAATTAATGACAATTTTTTCTGGGTTAATCGAAATTCACTTAGGAAAGTGAATATTTTGAGAGAAAAATTAGGTTGAGTGGCGTTTGAAATTTTTCCGAAACTACTTTTGCTAATTGCTTAATACACTTCTTCCTGTTTTCTTTTATTTTTTGGAAAAATTACCCAGAATAATACGACATTTCACTGATTTTCCAAGAATAATACGAACTTTCAATTAACCACCAATAATACGAACTTTGACATGCATTTTCCGCTGGCATACATGACCTATTTATAATCGGTAGTACAGGTCTTTTTTTGACCGTTGCTTAGCAAGTTTCAACCGGTAGTACGAACTTTCAATTAACCACCAATAATACGAGATGAAACCTGCTGAGCAACGGTCAAAAAAAGACCTGTACTACCGGTTATAAATAGGTCATGTATGCCAGCGGAAAATGCATGTCAAAGTTCGTATTATTGGTGGTTAATTGAAAGTTCGTATTATTCTTGGAAAATCAGTTAAAGGTCGTATTATTCAGGGTAATTTTTCCTTATTTTTTTTATTTTTATTATAAAACTATTTTGGAAATTTAGGGCCTTTATTAAATCTGAAGATGAGCTTTTGGTTTGGGGGTCCAGGGCGGTCGTCCTACCTGTCCTGCCCTTTCTACGGCCCTGGTTGGGGTTTATGTTTTGGAAAAAAAAGGTTGAAGCTGATGACATTTGAAATGGTGAATTTCATAAATAAGCGTACAACAGCTTTAAAGCTTTGAAATTAACGTTTGCTAATATTTTTGTGTGCAAAAAGGTCATTGTGGAACAATTATGTAAACCTCAAGGTTGCCGCGTGGATTTTTAAAAAGTTTTGATTACCACATAGAAATTCCAAAATCTCAAGGTTACCACAGGAAAGTTCCCAAAATATCCTCATAAATAATGGTAAACATTTGAGCCTATGAGGACAATAAGGAATATAGAAACTTTAAAAGGAAGTTAATTGAAAATATATAAGAATCATAAGCATAATTAAAATATTAAAATAATATTAAATAAGGTTATTTTTATCTGAATAATGTGAAATAAATAGAAATATACTTTATGAGAGCAACAAATGGAACAACGCAAAATGGCAAATCAAAACTTCTTTAATAACCGAAAAGTAATTATTTATCATTGTCAATGAACATTAACTTGAAAAATGAATAATAATTATAATTTTGGTTTAAGATTTATTAATTTTGTTTAAAATTTTATCATTGTGAGCTCAAGGGCCTCCATGCATGTCACAAGTTGGCTTAAATGTCCTTTTTACTTTGCACAGTAAGATTTAAATATAAGAAAATTTATCTAGAATAATTCAATCTATTTGTGATTTTCCTATAATAATCACACCTATTAACTAATTCACCAAAAAGGTAAATGAAAATTAATTTAAAATTAAAGAAAAATTTTTAAATTTCACATAAAAAATTCTAAGCAATAATAAATATCATAAATTTTTTTAACTATTTTTTAATATTTTATTCTTATTTATTTTATTTAAAAAAAAATAAAACTTGCTTTAGCAAGTCATCCAGTCACCGAATTTACCCTAGAAAAATATCACTCAGAGTTGAGATTATTCATCGTTAATCAATAAGTGAGATTATTATAGGAAAATCACGAATATATTGGATCATTCTAGATAATTTTTCTTTAAATATATGAGTTTTTTTTAAATTTTATGGTGCGAACTCAAACGCAGAATTGTAGTAATATATATAATGTTGGTATCACGGGTATATTATAGGGGTTTAACAGAAAAATTTAGGAACCTAGTAAAGGTGCAACTGAAAGTATAAACCACCCTACTTTTAGAAAGTGGTTTTACTGATGCAATGAATACATAATACATATTTGCACTATCTACCTTCCTTTTCCCCTCTATAAATATATCTTCCTTTCTTTCAGATAATCAATAACCATAAAAACATACTCAAAACACAGAAAACAGACAGAGAAGGAACGATAAACGTAGGGAGAGATGTCGATCGATGCATTAGCAATGGCCGGGGCAGATTACATGGAAAGCGGTATAACTTTTAAAGAGATGGAGTTTAGAGATACGGAAAACACGCCACAACATCTTCTAGCCGAGAACGAGTACACTAACAGAATGGAAGAGAAGCGGAACGTAGGAATGAACCTAATCTCTAAAAAACCGCAACTGAATGCCAAAATTCAACCTTGGAAAAGGTTGTCACTTCATTAAGAAGAAACTTCGCGCCAACGATTCCGATCAGATCAAGACCATATAATAGTCAAGATCCGCGAGAAGATGCTATGTTAGTTGAATATAAGCTATATAATGATGTTTTTATTTAGAAAATTTGCTAAAATAATCTCTGATAACTATGACTCACTCGTTTAAAAATATCTCCATACTATTGGTTAATTTAAAAGAATCCATACTATAGGAGTAATATCCTCATAATAATCAATAATACGGATTATTTTGAGCGAAAGAGTCAAAGTTGAGATTATTTATAACAATTTTCCCTTTTATTTTCATCATCTATTCCCCTCGAATTCCATGTAATAGCTGTAACTTAATCTTACGGAAGCAAACCCATCCTAAATATCCCATCAATATTCATTCATAGAAACGATCAGTTTATACAAAGAAACATATATACGCGTACTAAGCACAGACTCAAGAAGTGTGTTCAAACTTCATATTCCGATTATTTAAGACGGCTAAATTCTTATCAGTCATCAGCGAGCCTCGTCAAGTAATGTTCACAACATCATGCTATCATCGGATATCATTTAGACACCCAAAAAAATGGATACTTAATAAGATCATTGAGTCAATATAGGAATAATAGAAGAAAAACGACATAATTCGAATCAACAAATATTTTTTTTCTCATTAAGCAAGCCATCATAAGCGACAGAGTCTTACAAGTGAACACAAATTCGAAAGCGTTCACGCACACCCAAGGTTTCCTTGAGATTCTTAAAGACATTGCCAAGAAAATGAAAGCTGCTAATAACACATGTATACAAGTATACAACGTTAAGAAAACGGGAAAATCTACAATAATTTTGAAACAGACCACACCTTTTTCTCAAACAGGCGGCGGGGAAAACATAACAAGCTATAATTGGTAAACCTTTTTTTGGAAGAGGGGGGAAGGGGGAGGAGAAAAAAAACTAGACATTTTTTCGGGATTATGCAATTTAGGGTTTCGAATGTACCTTTGCTTTATCGGCCACCAGACAATTCAATGGCATCTTGATTATGAATAGAATCATCACCCCAGCCAAATCTGCTATGCAACCTTTCATATTCTTGCCTGCGAGTAACTTCTACACTCTGCCATTCCTCCCATCTTTCAGCTAGTCCTTCACCTTCAAGCATCCGCACCACATCTGACATTGCTGGGCGCTCTTCCGGTGTAGATTGAGTACATAAAAGTGCAACTTGGATCATCATCTGCACGTCCTGAATATCGAATTCGTTTTTCAAGTTCTTATCAACAATGGCATCCAGCTTTCTTTCTCTTTCCAGCTTCTTCACCTAAAATCAGTCATGAGCAACCAATATTCAGGTTCTTAGTTACCTGGAACGCGATACGCCTTGGGACGTGGGACAGGAACGGCAACGCAGGACACTATCCAAGGTGACTCCGGAACGATTGATATTTTTGGTGTTATAATTTACTCTTAATAATTAGATTAGAAAAAATATAAATTACGAAATGATATTATTGAAACATAACAGTAAAAAAATAAGGAGAAGAAAAGAAAAGAAGTACACATACAAAAAAGAAAGTAAATCTAAAAGATAAAAAAATCTAGGAAAATTTACCAAGAATAATCCCAACTATCACCCGGTAGCCAAAAACAATCCCATCTATCGATTATTTTTTTATAATCCTAACTATTCATCGAATTTAATCAAAACAAACCCACACCCTCACTGACCGGCTACAACAGGTTTTTTGGTGATTATTTTTTTTTACCTTTTTTTAACTCAGCAAAATAAAATAAGAAGATGCCCTTGATCTTCATTATACTCCATCTTCTTCTTCATTCATTCTTCCTCCATTAACAAACCCTAAAACTCTCATTAAAAAACTTAACCCATGCTAAAGCTCTAAAAGCTTCATCCCTTTAAGACTCAATGAATTCCTCTTCTTCTAAGTTTTCAAACCCTAATCCCAAATATAGGTTAAAAGCTCAACAATGGAGGAAGGAGAGTATAAATGGGTTTTTTTGAAAATTGAAAGGTTAATTCTTTTTGAAGATGAAAGAGTAATTCTTATTATTTGGTGAAGCTGAGTTTAAAAAAAAAAAAAAAGGTAAAAAAAATAATCACCAAAACCTGTTGTAGCCGGTCAGTGAGGGTGTGAGTCTGTTTTGAGCAAATTCGATGAATAGTTAGGATTATTAATAAATAATCGATAGTTGCGATTATTTTTGGCCAACGAATGATAGTTGGGATTATCCTTGGCAAATTTTCCAAAAATCTAAGTAAAACAATAAGGAATAACACTAATATCATGACATAGGAACTAATTATCCCCAGAAAAATAAAGAAAATTTGATAATAATAATCTCAGCCAGCTTTCACCACTAAATAATTCCAACTTTGCATTGTTTTTAAACAATTCAAACTTTCATGTGAATTTGCTAGCAGTATACCCTAGTAGGTTTTCTTCTTTTTTTTTTTTGAATCTAAAAGAAAAAAAAAAAAACTACTATAACGGGTTACTTTTGCCCCAAAAAAAAGGAAAAATAAAAACTAATTCTCTCTCCCCTCCCCTTTGACTACGAAGCCCACCACACTAACTACCCCATTCTCAGGCCAGCCCAGCCCCGTAACTCTGCGGTGAACACCCCAATGCAGATGCTTAATTGTTGCACATCCATCACCATTAACAATGTCGTCGAGCCACCATCATTACATTTCCCCATCCTCCACCGAGACATCGCCATTAATCATGCCATGAATTTAAGGGGGTGGGAGGTTCAAATGAGGCGGAGGTGGGTGTCTAGGACTGGGGATTTTCATGATTTGCAGTTTCTAGGATTTCGACAATGGGGGATTGTCATCTCATAAGAGGGAGTGCAGGAGGTTGCTGGCGCAGGGGGTGGGCTCGTGTTGCAGGGGGGTGGGGTGATGGGTTTTCGAATGGGAGATGTAATGGAGGTAGTTTGATAGCAGTGGCTGCTTGCTGAGGTGGGGCAGCCGTCTCTGGACGGTGGGGGTGAGGTTGGGGGTCACCGTCCTTGGGTAGCGGGGATAGGGATAGGTGGGGTAGGATAAGGTGTGGTGGTGCCAGGGAAGGAGGGTGATAGGCTTGGTGTTTGAAGCCTGATTCCTGAAGGAAAGAGGGAGGAAAATACGGTTTTTTTTTGTTGTTCCTTTTTTGGGGGGTCAATGGATTGATAACAGGTGACAGCAACTTCAAATGAAAATTAAGATTCTTTAAAAAAAACACAAAGTAGAGATTACGCAAAGCATATGGGTAAAAATTGGTAATATCAGTTTAGCCGAAAAATAAATACTTCTAAACTTTCTATTTTCAACCGTAGAAAGATTGGGGTCAATGACAACATTGAGGCAATTGCTGATGCTTCCAAGGCATTTATACTAAATATGGAAATATTTTCTATCATATCAAGTATAATCGCCTTGGCTAAATAAAACATTTCCCTCACAAAATCACTACTTACATGATCATTAAAAGATAAACACTCGTTAATACTTACATGATCAAGCAACAAGACTTCGTCTTCTTCTTCCAAGCGTGAAAAGTCAATGGCCCGTTGGCCTGTCACAAGCTCTAGCAGCATAATTCCATAACCAAAAACATCAGTCCTTTCAGATGACTTCCCAGTGGATAAGTACTCGGGTGCTATGTGACCCATTGTCCCACGAACCTGTGTGGTAACATTAGTTTTCCTCACGTCTACCAATTTTGCTAATCCGAAATCACCCACTACCGCTTCAAAGTCTTCATCTAACAACACATTAGCAGCCTTAACATCACGATGGATGATCTTAGGGTTGCAATGTTCATGAAGATACTCTAGTCCACGGGCAGTCCCCAAAGCGATCCGTTTTCTGTTAGGCCAATCTAAAATAGGTTCTCCAGGTTTTATCTCTGTGGGAAAATATGTCATTAAGACTGAAAATTAGGACACCAAGCAAAAAGCAACTGCAGACACGATATAAAATTATTATTGAAATAGCCTCTCATTGGAGAAGACTTCAAGTGGACGACCATTTCTAATCTATTGGTTCGTGTAGCCGATCCCAATTTTTTGGGACTAACGCTTTAACATTGTCATCGTAACACAATGGAAAGGATTCTATACCTCGCAAACGATAAGCGACACTCAGGTTTTGCATGTATGGATACACCAAAAGTCTTTCTGTAGGCGTAGTGCAGAATCCTATCAAGCGTAATAAATTTCTGTGTACAGCAACACTTATCATCTCAACCTCACGCTGAAAAGCTGCATCTCCTCCTGGACTCTCATAATCAGTCAATCGTTTCACTGCAACCTTTGTATTGTCTCCTAGCACACCTTTGTAAACCTTGCCAAACCCGCCTTGACCAAGAACATTTTTCTCATTAAAGTTGTCAGTTGCTATCTGCAACTCCCTGTAGGAAAATCGTTTAAGCTGACCAAATGCAATTGTGCGATCAACTTCACCTGAAAATAAAAAAGAAAAGGACTTTTCATGAGCAAAATCAGAAGAGCCCTAAAGATGGATAATAGCCGAAAGTGAGCAATATTGGTAAGAATAAGTGTTGAAGTTTGCGATGAGACTTTAACTTAAATCATCCAAATATACGGGAAGCACAACATCCACATGACAGCATAAAGAATTGTCCCACTTTCTATTTGGTAACTAACAAAATGATTGATAAAAGCAAAATATTGCCTTCATATAGAGCTAAACAAAACTGTATCCAAAATAGAAATAACAAACTTTAAGCACATAAAAAGGTAGTGTAAGTACCTTCATAGGGAGTTCAAAACATTTTCCAAGCAATTCCAAATGGTAAATCAAATAGATATTATAAATTTGTATCCCACAATATGTAGTATGAGAAATGGCAAAGTTCCATGGGTCATATGCCCTCATTAAAGATGACATAGTAAGATTGGTTGCCAAGGACGTGATTTCCATCTAATAACACTCACGTCGGGTGTGTAAACACGTTAAATTATGATTATAAGATTTTCATCAAGAAATAGAAATATATGGACAGAGTGACCAATGAACGTGACTCCATGAATAGGAAGATGGCTATCTCAGCATAAGTTTGCCACTTCTCATTAAGATGTCTTTTGTTTCCTTGACATCACGGGATACATTCATTCCATGAATCATAAAAGCTTATACCTACATCCCAAATTTATGTTGCCGTTTGACTACAAATCTAGGGATGGAGGGAGTAGTAAATTGATTATACTTTTGCACGTTTTAAAATTTTGCAATATCATGCTTTTTAAGTTTCGCTAAAATCTTTAATTATTTTGTCAGATTCCTTTAACAACTATAATTACACCTATATATGAGTAAGAGGTACCAAATAAGACAAGCATTTATCACATAAAATAAAATCATAATGACTTTTATCATTAAACAATTATTAAGAGCAGATGCAACTAAGAAACATAATTTGTAGCTTTAAATTTCTAAAAACATTTATTAGTGTTAAAATGGAACTAATGACTTTTATTTCTAGTTTCTTTACAACTTATAGAAGTCCTTGATTTCTTACTTGTATTTAGGCCTGTGCAATGTGTTGGATCCCCATTGGGGCCCCTGATCCAGCCCTTGATTGTAAGGGTTGTATATGCGGGAGGGTTGAAAAGGGTTGGGCTAAAAATTTAACTTGTAAAAGTTAAAGATAAGGGTTGGATAAGGATTTAAAAAGGGTTGTTAATGGGCCCTGATCTAAAGTTCATTACCTTCTTTTTTTTACCACTTAATGTTATCTATAAATCAATACATAACTAATCTGGAGCATATTACTACTTCAAACTTATTGAATCTCTATATTAGCCAAAATATTTATTTATTTATTTATTTTACTAATGTGGAGCTTATTACTACTTATTGAATCTCTATATTAATGCTTATTACTGCTTATTGAATCTCTATACGTATCCGGCCCGTTGCACAGGCCTACTTGTATTGAATTGGTGATGTAAAAGAAACGTCATCAAAGAAAATAAGAAAAGGCCCCACAAAGAAGCATGCTTACAAAAACATACATAGATTTGCGTGCATCCCTACATGTATGTGTAATGTGTGCTTATACTTCTATGCATGCATGATGTATGCATTGTGTACATACATTAACATAAATGTTAAATGCTCAAGAACATTTACATTTCTTTTTCAAGGGAAAAACGTAAATGTTATCCTATAGGTATCGATATATGCCTATAATTGTATATACATACATAATAGTGATCAATAGTTATTCTAAATACGTTCTCCTTGTCAAAGTTGATTACTACTCCAACCAACTTATTAAACAAGGGGCATTTAAGAGGATACATATAAAAGAATTTATCATAAAAAATACAACTTCGGACCATCAAAACAATATTTAGTTGACCTATTAACCCACTACTAAGAGATAAGATATAGTAGATTCCAACTCAGTAGTAAATCCAGTGGATCTCTCTAGCTTTGACCATCATAAAATGGTAGCAAAAAAGTTATTTTGAGGATAAAGCTAGTTTGCTAGCATTTACAAAAGGCCCTAAATGCCGACATCATATAAGAAAAGAGTGATCAACAATTACCCACAATTTTATCAGAAAGAGTAACCATCAACCATGGTTATCAGAATCGCGACTTGGATGGTAGGATCGTACGATCCTACGACCCAAATCGATGGCAGCGAGTAGGATCGTGAGCAGGATCGGGATCAAGCAGGATCGGTCGTAGGATCGGTAGAATCGCATAGGATCGATCAGGATCGCGACTTTGTACGATCCTACCGATCCTGATATTACATGGGCCAGTTTCCACCTTTTTCTAAAATCCCCAAAAAAAACCCTATTTTCGTGTTCCCAAAACCCATTCTCCACTCTCTTACTCTCTTCTTCTTCTTTCTAAAATCCCCCAAAAAATAGCAGGTTCTCAGCATCATCATCATCATCGTCACTGCAGTCTTCAGTCTTCATCATCATCGTCAGTCTTCATCATCGTCACTGGTCAGTCTTTTTCTTCATCATCGTCAATCTTCATCATCGTCACTCGTCACATTGCAGGTTCGTTCTTCGCTGGTTCATCTCGTCAGTCTTCAATCTTCATCATTGTCGATTTTTGATTTTGTTTTTTTAATCTGATTTTTGTGTTGAGTTAGACAGTAACAATGTCCAATTTATATGTAAATGATGAATCTGATTTTGGTGCTCAGTGCTCACTACTCACAGACCACAGTAATCGAATTTATTACTATTTTTTTTTTAGGCAACGAATTTATTACTATTGTTATTTGTTATTTCTATTTGTTACTAATGTTTTAATTATTTATATGTATATGATGAATTTGTATTTGAGTATTGTTAGTTAAACTTAGTTTGTTACTTACTAGTATACTTCCTTTGTGGCTTGGATAGACATTGATAATTTGATATACTAGTTTTATCAGCATAACAGAATGTCTAGTTCTAATAAGAAGAGGGAAAATGTCTAGTTCTAATATGATGAATGTGTTTTTAGTGCTTTTCTATATTGAAAATCATCAAACAGTAAACATGGTCATGATAGAACTTGTTATTTCTGCAAATTTGTAGAATCGACCGATCCTACGATTCGATCCAACGATCCGATCCCACCTGACGATTTCGATCCTGCGTAGAATCCCGATCCTGACAACCTTGCCATCAACCACTACCAAACATTATAATTAATGTCCTTTTGGCCATGTCGATGCAGCAAACAGGGATGCAAGAGTAGTGGCCGTTCAGAAATCAGTTTTCAGTGAATGTGGGCCTTGGAAGGAATGGCTAATACTACTGCACTTTAAGTGGGGTAACAAAATTCTTTATATTTAATTAGCATATCTCAATCAAATATCCAGAGTTGGTTATAGATTCTTACTAATCATCACCCCCAAAGCTTATATGGATGTGTGTGTGCACGCGCGCGTGCGAGAGAGAGAAACAAAGTGTGCTAAGGAAACCACAATAACCCAATTCCCTGAGAAACAATCCCAACCATTGAAAGTTTGACATACAAGATCCATATTTGGTATTCAGACATCATTAGAAAAACACTTTTCATCATTAATCCTCATTAGGCACAAACCCCATCTTATGGCATGGGTAGGGCTGAGCAAAAGTATCTGATGATTCGAATATCCGACAATCCGATTCGATATTCGAACCGTTTTTTTGGATATTCGATCCGAAAGACAAAATCGGATCGAATATTTGATCCGAAAAATCGGATATCGGTTACCAATACGGATATCAGTTTTAAAATTTTCGAATATCCGACTATCCGATCATGTGTCGGATAGTCGGATATTCGAGTCATATATCCGAAAATTACAATTATCCGAAAAAAAATAGACATGGTTGGATATCCGAAATTGAATTTTTTTTTGGAAAAATTAATATATGTCTTGGGAGGAATGAGGATGTCGACATTATGTCCTCATTATTCCCAATTTCCTATATTCAAGAAAAACCCATTTCATTGCATTTCAGACTTTCATTAGGGTTGTCGACTTTTCGTCACTTTGCTCAGTTTAGTCCCTCACTCACTCACGGCGCCTCACGCACACGCAGACACTCAGTCCCTCACTCTGTCACTCACCGTCACCGGCCACCGCCTTCTTCACAATTCCAGTTATTGAAGCCTTGAAGGTAACATCTTGTTAAATCTCCATTTGTTAAATCTTATTCTGGGTGGGTTTTTGTTTCTAATTATGTTAATAGCTTTTCATCATCTAACCCTAATTTTACAATTTGATGTTATGTAGGTTGATTGGATAATTGACTAATTATACTTTGATTAAGTAACTAATTTAATTTAATTATGGGGTTTTCTAAAAAAAGCTTTAAAACATGGAAAATTGATGGATTATTTTCTTAGAGTTTGTAAATAGATTTGGGAAAGGTTAGTCAAATTTTGTTTGGTATTTTGATTTGAGATTTGATTGTGTTCTTATTGGCTATGGGTGGGGCAGGGGGGAAATTGGGCATGAATATAAAAGAGACTGTATTATTTGTGGGTTATTTCTGCAGAAGGTAGCAATTTTGTCTTTTGGCTACCCTTGTTATTCTATAGTAATTAAGGTTTCATCCTCAATTATGTTTTTTCTTGGTAATTTTGTTTGCTTACTTTTAATTTTGTTTGCATGTTGGAAAAAGGAATAGATTATGTGAATTAAACAAAGTGGTATGTTGATCATTGAAAACATAGTAAAATTATGTGGATATTTCAAATTAAAAATATAGCATATTGAAAGATTTAAAAATCAAAGTAGTTTACATTATACTTTTAATATAAATTTTGGATAATTTATATTTTAGTTGTTAAATATTATGTGGGTATAAGAATTGATAGTAACCTTTGTTTCTTTTGATCTTTATCCTACTTTATTTTTTTGTTGGCAGAGTTATGTCCTCATGTCGTCGATCAGCCTTCGACGTCTGTGGTCGATGATTATGCTTGAGTTGCTGTGAAGAACTGAAGATTAATATTTGTAGTTTAACTTTTAGTTTTATGTAATTTGAATTATGAAACATGATTGTATTGAAACTTTTATTTTATATCTAGTTAAGTTAACTAAGCTAAGGTAATTGAAATTAAAATTTTGAATTTAGTGTTTTGGATATCAGATTTCGGATATCAAATATCGGATATCGGATATCAAATATCAAATATCGGATATTGGGATATCGGATATCACATATCCGCTTCGAATTATTGCCATCAATTCCAATAAGTTTCGGATATCGGATAGGCAGGATATCCGATTCGATATTTTCCGGATATCGGATATCAGATATCCGAGTGCATTCGAATCGAATACGGATACTCAAAATAATGTTTTTCGGATATCCGATCCGAAGTGCAAAGTCGAATCGGATATCCGACTTTGCTCAGCCCTAGGCATGGGTATGGTAATTTATTAAGAGAAGTAATTTCATGTATCCTTCTTCAAGCTAAAGAATCAACATAGTTTTTGTGTGTATGTGTGTCTCACCGAGAAGAAACCTATCCTTCACAAAACTGGAAGATGTGAAAATAAAAGAATAGTATGCAATAACAACCGGTCATGTCCATCTTGCTGATGATGGGGTTGGGGACAAAACAAAAAGAGAGGGGAGAAGCAAGTGAAAGGGAGAATTATAGAACCTGCGACATCAACAAAGACGTCACGCCTATAGCCTTTCAGTCTACTCTTGCACAAGCAATACAACAGGATTCCAAGGAATAGCATACCAAAGAATCCTCCAAGCACTCCAATGATAACTTGAATTTTTGTTTTGCTTGAAGATCCTGTCAATATAGGTTATATTTAATTTACACTAATAGCGACTTTATAATACACAAATACGAAGGTACTACAATAAAATTTTATAAAAAAAACATGGGAAACATTCTACCTGTGCCATTACCATCAGATGCACAAAGATGATGGATATCCCCACCACATGTCAATTTATTTCCTGAAAAACTGCAATCAGAGATCTAATGCATTAATTTAAAACAACGAAAAAGGATGAAATAATCCTAACTCATCCATCCAATTTTCATATAACACAATTTATCAGTACTCAAAAAGTATTGCAAGTCAAAATACAGTACTTCATTCTAAAACTAAAATTAGAGATCATACTTGTATTGCGGAACTGAAAATAGCTGAGACGGAATTCGACCGCTTAGTTGATTTGAAGAAAGCTGGCTGTCACATCATTTACAAATTTATCAGACACGAGAGATTGCTATTGATGGATCAGTGTCTCAAAAATAATATTTATTTTCCACATCCAACCAGTTAGAAAGGGAATGGAATTTTAAATGATATTAATAATTAGGAACTACTATTTGCTGATTATGAGTTGTTTTCACATACAGGCTAATTAAGTTATCAAGGGAAGCCAGAGAATCAGGAATATTCCCAGAGAGGTTGTTATGGCTCAAAATCCTGCATCGGTAAAGTTATATAAGTTAAAGAGTAACGCAATTTCGTCAAATTCAACACCAATGTAGCATATCTCAAGCAAAACAGTAAAGATGGTGCTACTCACAAATATTTAAGATTTTTCAGATTACCAAGGGAGGATGGTATTTCATCAGTCAAATGATTATCCTCTAAATCCAAGCTTGTTAGACTAGACAAATTTCCAAACTCTTCTGGAATCTTTCCTGTGATACCGTTTCCTTGCAAGGACCTGCATAATTTGAATATTCGCTAACACAAAGATGTAAAACAAGTTGGATAATTCTACGAGCTTTCTCAACATAAAGATAAACTCAATCCATGAATAAAAGCTTGATATTAAAACTGAAAGCAAAAGTTAACAGTCTCAAGCTAATGTTACAGCCCGTTTGGTTAGTAGTACTAAATGGTGGTAATGAAATGATTTAGCGTAATATTTCATCAAACGTTCTATGTCATTCCCATAGTGATGAAACTTTGATCACAAAAACATTTTTTTGTTTTCTAATTTCCATTACCACCTAATACCACCTATCTCGATGGTAATGCATTAGAATGAAATTTATGAAAAAACCGAAATGGAAGTTGGACAAGCATGGCCATCAAAGTAGCCAAGAGATTATTCAACCAAAATTACTCTAATTTTCATTTCAATTACCACCGTTTAATATCACTTACCAAACGGGTTGTTATTGAAGCTAGATTGGAAGATTGAGTTCTCAGCAGATAATTTACTGAATCCAAAACCTTAATATATTTTCATAATGAATTCAAAGCTTTAACTTCTATTTAAGTCGAAAACAAAAGCTCCTATTGCAATTTATGCACATATTATTTCTATATAAATGTTTAAAAAAGATCACTTAAGATTTCATCTCAGATTCAAGAAAAATCAGACGCTAGTAGAATAATACAAAGCCAGAATTGTATCAAAAAGCCTAAATCAGATACGCAAATTATTACCAGGCCAATAAACCAAATTGGTGAAGAAAAGTTAACAATTATATCCCAAGTGTCAAATTTCAACATGCTAAACAACAGAATTTATTAATAGCATTTTGAGAATGAAACAGTTATTTCAAGCAGATTTTTAGTCAAATTCAGACGAAAATCATCATGAATATTGGATATCTGTTCCTTCCAACAGACATGCGATGCAGGGAAAAGATGTAGTGACAATGTAACCTACAGTGTTGTAAGAGTCTTTAGAGTGCCGATTTTAGGTGACAACGATCCAGTAAACCCCATGGAAGGCAGTGCCCTGCAACAAAGAACAGAAAGAACACATCATATCATGTCCAAACAAAATTAACAAACTTCATTGATAATTCATTATCCACATATATGAATAAATTAAGTTAAAAGATAGGCAAACGACAAATGAAAAGTACTTACAAAGAAACAACATTATTACTACCATCACACATAACGTTCGACCAAGTACACGGATTAACCATATTGGGATTCCAATCCAGCAGTTGTTTAGGTGAAGCTTCTAGTGATTGTTTCAGTGCAAAAAGGGCCTCCCCTAGAATTATATATAAACAAATAGTCAACCTTCGACGATTCACACAACTAAATAATACAACATGTCATGTGTCTCAAAATACACATCCAAGGCCTTTAAAAAGACCCTTTAAATATGTCGTTGAAATCAGAGTAATAGGCAAGAGACGAGTACCTTGAAAATCAGCCAAACAACCCAGGAGCAAACAAGAAAAGGCGAGAACAGAGAAAACGAGCTCCATCAGAGACACTCTCAAATCTTCACACTGATGCTTTAAAACTCAATCATCCATGGATACAATAGAACATAATTTCTGCCATAAACAGAATTTGAGAATCTAAATTATCAACCCATGAAAAAAAATTCTTCGACAAAAAGTATCGATTTGCAGGATTCTTAAATATAGCCAGATTCCAATAAAACCAACATATGATACAAAATCTTCATCTACATTAACTAGCTTCACTTCTTAGAGATTTGTCATTACCTATGGATATGGAAATCATCAATCAAAATTAAGCTAATTCTTAATCATCCTACAACCAGTTTGAGAAAAGCACCATTCTTGAAGGCTTCACCTACCCACTAACCAAACATCCCATATTAAGCCCAGCAAATGTGATTTCAAAATATTAGAGTAAAATTTAAGCCACCCAAAATCTTAAATCAGTAAAGTATTCATTTTTCTTCACCAATCACTCAACTAATTCAGTCAATATTCAAAACTCAAGATGCACCGACACTAATAAAGCCTTCATGGATTAAAGGTGCAAACTTGCAAGTATCTAAACCTAAAAAAAACTACCATCTTCAAATTCCCTCAAAATTTCAAGTCAATTGAGAATCTTTAACACAATATATACAACAATAACTCCAGAACTTTACTGATTATGCTTTTCTTTAGTATTTTCGAATTGGGTTTGCAAAAAATAATGCAATTTAATTTAAGAACAGTATAATTATACTTAAAATGTACACATATGTAAGAATTCATGAAATCCCAAAAGATATAAGTAGAGATCATTGAAAAAACTAAAAAAAATTTTAAAAAATAAAATAAAATTAGAATAGTAAACATAAAGGAAGTACAAATCTACTCAACTATTAGGGAAAAAGAAAGATTAACAAAGATTTAGAAAGACTAATTACCTGAAAGAAAGAAGACAAAATTTGGGTGTTATTAGTATTTGCAAGATCACAAGGATGGAGTAATTGAAAAGGGTTGATTTCAATTTGACCAAAATGAAAAAATAACCCCAACAAATGATTTGGTTTGAACTTAGGAAGGAGAATGTTCTGTTCTGGTCATCTATTTCTGGTGTAATACTACCCAGAAAGTGTAAGAGACTAAGAGTAGTGGATTAGGCGCTTTATTGTCTGTAAAAAAAGATTACACCCAACAATTACCAATTATTGTGTTTTCAATCTCTTGTCTCTTTTTTGTCTCTTTAGTAGACTCTTATACTCCTAGTCTTCTACTATAAAATATAAATAGCTCCAGAAGCTCTTGTATGGACTTGGTCCACACTAATTAAGATCTCTATTTCTACTCTCTTCATTCTTTATTACATAATTAATCAGTAAGTCTTATGGGAGACGGTCTATTCTATAGACGGAATCCATGAAGCCCAGCCCAAAATATAACATAGTATGTTTGGGGTTATAATAAATTATTTGGGGTTATAATAACTTATATTTGGGGTTATAGAATAGTATATTCGAGATTATAATACCTTACATTTAGGATTATAACATAATATAATTGATATTATAATAAAAAAAATCAGTTAAGGAAAATGAGCTGGCCCAATTTTGTGGTCTATCCTATAGACCGTCTCTTGTGAGATTTTGTGTTTTGTGATACTTTAAAAGTTCAAAGTGAATGGAAAAAAACTTTTTGAAAAAACTAATTTTAATTTTTTTAAAAAAATTTTTTAACTTTTTTTTAATTTTTTAATTTTATTTGTTGGTATGTATGTAATTGTTTTATTTTTAATTTTTAATTGTTTTTAGTTATTAAAATTTTTAAAATTTTTTATTTTGTAAATTTAAATTTAAATTTTAGTTTTTAAAATTTTAATTTTAACTTTTAGTTTTTTAATTTTAAATTTTTTTAAGGTTTTAGTTTTTTTAAATATAAGAGTGGAATAGATGAAGTGCAAGAGTATAAGAGTAGGGTGAAAAAAAAAAGTAAAAGTGTGGAGTGAAAGAGTAAAAAGGGGAGTGAAGTAGAGTGTAAAACTTGGTCCACACTAATATTAGTGTGGACCAAGTCCATACTAGACTTTGGCAAATAGCTGAAGCTTTCAAGATGTAATTGGCTTCTTGCACTTCTCAGTAGGTTTAGGTAGAGGTATTCAAAATAGACCCGATGATCCGATAGATACCCGATTATATAATTGAACCCGATTTGACCCGGCTTTAAAATGGATCTACAATTATGTAAAAACCAATGTGAACACAAAATTCGATTTTGAACCAACCCGAAACACCTGACCCAAAATAAACCCGATGACCCGATTGATCACCTCTGGGTTTAGTTACTACTTGTAAGAATTGATGGAAACGCAAATTCTTAAATGAGAAGGTCTTATGGTGAGATTATCTATATTGGACTGCTCATATTTATTTACAGAGTTAAAGTGATCACTTACAAATTAAAAGTGATCAATTAAAGTAATGAACTAACTATATGGGTTTGACTTATAATGAGACGGTCTCATATAAAACGAGATGTAATGGAAAATGCTAATGATAATTTTTTATTTATATTTTTTGTTTTTTAGTAAAAATACTCTCAAGAAAGAGTTGTGGGGATGAAAAAGTACAACAAAATTAGTTCTGAAAAACATTGTTAAGGAATTGATCTTACTTTTTCGTACAAATTGTATCATAGGAAACAAGATATACAAATATAGAACTCAATTTGTTTCACATTGCATGGGCAGTTTTAGGGGTGTAGGGGGCGTGCGGGATGCCCAAACACACAGGACCACGAAATTAAAAGGGCCTCATATAAAAAATAGAGATATTCCACGTGGTAGCCATGAGGTTTTGAGTTTTCCACGTGGTAACCAAAACTTTTAAAAAATTCACATGGTAACCCTGAGATTTACCAAATTGTTTCATCATGACCTTTTTGCACATAAAATGTTAGCAAAACGTTAACAAACACTAATTTTGAAGCTTTAAGGTTGTTGTACGCCTAAATATGCGACTCACCATTTTAAAAGCCATTAGTCTCAACCAGGGGCGAAGCCACATGGGGGGCCGGCGGAGGCCCGGCCCCCTTGCCGAAAATACGAGCCTTTGTAATTTTCGCTTTGGCCCCCCTTACTAATATGATATATAATTTAAAGAGAGTAACAATATAACAAAAAATATTATAGCTCAATGGTTGGAGTAACAAATTTATAATCTAAGGTTAAGGGATCAAATCCTTATTTATGCAATTATTTTTTATCGACTAATAGATTTATACTATAATGTATTACTATTTATCTTTCATTATCTAACATTCATCTTTTTTAGTGTGTGTTTATATTTTTCTATCTTAATTTTTAATAATATTTTTTTGGAGAATTATTAGGCAAATATATAAAGTCAAAAACACTTAATTTTTTCAAAAATAACAATTATAAGGAAGCTTCAACTATATTTATTGTTATATATAAATTTTGCAATGATTCAATTTCATTTCAGTCTATATGATTTTGATATTTTCATAGCTTAACTAGTGTTTAATGGTGTTCGTTCGGGTCATCGTTGATTTCGAGTTACGTGTTTCGGGTAGGCTTAAAATTGGATTTCGTGTCCATATTGCTTTTACATAATTGTAAATTTTTAAAATCGAATCAACTCGGATTCGGTTACAATGTCGTGTAAATTTTGAGCCATCGTGTCCGTTTCTAACACCTCTAGCTTTTTTTGGAAATTTTTTTTTCTACTATATGAACAATTTGGCCCCCCATAATTCAAAATCCTGGCTTCGCCCCTGGTCTCAACCATTTTCCCCCAAAATATAAACCCAAACTCTACCATATTTGGATTCGGGGAAAAAAATATGATTTGGATGAAAAATGGTAGATTTGAGGGTTATATTTTGGAGAAAAAGGTTCGAACTGATGACATTTCGAATGGTGAGTCGCATAAATATGCATACAACAGCCATAAAGCTTCAAAATTAACGTTTGCTAACGTTTTTATGTGCAAAAAGGTCATGATGGAACATTTACGTAAACCTCAGGGTTACCGCGTGGATTTTTTAAAAGTTTTGGTTACCACGTGGAAAACCCAAAACCTCAGGGTTACCACGTGGAATTTCCCTAAAAATATCATATTTACATAAGATACTAATGAGGAAGAGTATTTGGCTAGAGTCTTGCTTACTATAGCAGGTTATCGGGTTACCTAAGATTACTATTCATTGTTAATCAATAGGTGGGATTATTGTAGGAAAATCACGAATAGGTTGGACTATTTGATTCGAAGAATACAACAAGTTTTGGGGTTTTAATTATTGTGCTTCATTCATTCTTAAGTCTTTCATATACATACAGGCTAATTATATACATGAATAATTACCATAATTGAAATTATTACAAAATAAATCTATCCCCTAAATATGCACAAATATCCCTAAGAATATTTTATTTCCTTAATTCTAACACTCCCCCTCAAGTTGGGTCGTTGGGTCACCAATACCAAACTTGCAAAAGACTTCTTCAAAACTTTTGTGAGAATACTGCTAGTTGATCTTCTGAAAGTACATGAGGAAGTTTAATTATCTCTGCTTCCAACTTTTCCTTTATGAAGTGTATGTCTACTTCAACAAGTTTTATGCAATCATGTTGCACTGGATTTTCAGAAATATTATATTGATGGTAGCTTGATTATCACAATACATCGCAACTCTTGTTAGGCAATTGGAGAAAAGGTTTCTGAGTAATCGACTCCATACGTCTTTGTATATCCTTGTGCAACAAGTCGAGCCTTATATCGTTTTATGATGCCATCTGCTTTATATTTTACTATGTAGACCCATTTGCACCCAACCACCTTCTTTTTCTTTGGTAGGATGTATTTCTTCCACGTTTCATTTTTTCGAAGTGCACTAATCTCTTCCTCCATTTATCATTCTTCAGGGCTTCCTCAATGTTGTTCGGAAGTTTGGTTCCATATAGAGTTGCATTGAATACCAAGGTAATCTGAGACATATATCCTTCTCCTGGTGTTTCAATCGGATACCTCGATCTTCTGACTTCATAATTTGGATCATATATCTTAGGAGGCACACCTCGGGTGGTACAAGGTGGAAGAACGTACCCTGTGATTCACCTGTTTCCTCCCTTTCTGTTTCCACGGTATCAATCGGAACATCAACAACATTAGTATCAAGAGACTTATCTTCTTCAACTAGAGAACTCACCTGATGTCCAGACAATATTGTTTGTAATATGGGCTGCACAGCTTGAGAGGGCAGTTCGGCGGCACCGCCTATTTGCTCTTTTTAGTCTAGGTTCGACATCTTGGGACTGGTTAACCATCTGAGATCGTTATCATGTGTCTCCCCCTGACATTGAGAATGGGTATAATAAAACTCTGTCTCGGAGAACTCACAATCCATAGTAGTATACATCCTTCGATTAGAGGGATCATAGCACCTATATCCCTTCTGGTTTTTCCCATGTTCCAAAAAAACACATTTGACTACTCTTGGTTCAAGTTTATTTCGTACCCTCTTTGGATAATGAACATAGACTATGCACCCAAAAATTCTGGGAGGTAAAGAATGTGAGGATGGTATGGGTTGGTACATTTGAAGGGTTTCCAAAGGTGTTTTATAGCTAAGGGCCTTTGTGGGAAGTCTGTTAGTGAGATAATTAGATGTAGCAATGGCTTCTGGCCAGAAATGTTTTGGAACATGTGATTCAAGCATAATAGCATTGGTTATCTCTAGTAAGGTCCTGTTTTTTTCGGGTCAGCTACACCATTTTGTTGGGGTGTATCCGGGCAAGAGGTTTGGTGAATAAGACCTTTACTAGTAAAGAATCGGTGCAAGTCAGAGTTAACATATTCACGGTCATTATCAGTTCTCAAGACACGGTGTTGGGTTTGGAACTAGGTACATATCATATTATAAAAATCAACAAAGACTTCGAACACCTCAGATTTATGTTTAAGAAAGTAAATCCAGCTCATACGAGTACAATCATCAATAAACACAACATAATATTTATTCTTATTATATTTTTTGTATATAGTCTACTATCTTTATGTTTTGCAATCTCTTTATTTAGTATTGCAAAACATAAAGATAGTAGACAATATACAAAAAATATAATAAGAATAAATAATATCCTATAGATATTATTCTTTTCTTGCAATTGAAGCAGGAGGTTCGTGAAAAAGTATGAGTAGAAGTCCCTTGGTGAAAATATTTGCAATTTTATATCTCAAAGGGACATGAAAAACTCGAACTTGACCTCGTCTTACTTTTTCGTGAACAAAATGAATGTCAATTTCAACATTTTTAGTGCGTTGATATTGGACAGGATTTTCAGAGAGATATATAGCACTGATATTATCATAATAAATAAGTGTAACTTTATAGTTAGGACATTTAAGTTTAAGAAGCAGGTTTCTTAACCAGCAGGATTCAGAAACAACATTAGCCACTCCTCGATATTATTCTATTGTAACATGAACTTAACGGATTAAGTAATTGACTTTAAACGATAGAAGTTATTCATTTGAATTTTTCTAAATATGTAGCTAATGAAAATTGGGCTAGAAATGAAATTAGTAAACACTAAACTCAATATTAAACCGATGTATTGGAACCAATTGAATTAGAGTTCTTCCCTTCAATTAAAGCCTGCATTTATCAAACTAAATGTCAAGTGTGATTCAAATGTTTTTTAATTTTAGTTTTCTATCATTAACATTAATTTCTAGGGGTCGCTTGGATTGAGAGTAAATATTTAAGGGGCAATAAAAGTCAAAGTAGCCATTTAAGATAAGTTAGGTAGACGATTAAAGGAATTTGATTGTTGGAGAGATGGGAAAATGAATTAGAAGATAATGAAAAAATAGAGAAAATAGCAATAAGTTCCCTTATTTTGAGGTATAAATTTACCGTAGGGGAGGTGGAGGAATTGTTTACCTCCAAATGAGTGAAATCAAATTCTTTTTCTATTCATCTTTTTTTAATCTACTATTCTACCTCTATCACAATTATTTCAATAACTTCATTTGCATATCTAATTACCTTTGTTACATTAATTTGAATTTTTTACTACCTTAAATATTTATTCCCAATCCAAGCGACCTAAGGTATAATATCAAAAATAAAAATAAAATAAAATAATGGGGTGAGAGAGGCTCGAACTCTCGACCTCAGGATCACTCAGAAGCTATGAGACCTACGCGCTAGCCAACTGCGCCACCACCCCTTATGCTTATTTTTGATGTTATTTTTCAATTGACTGTTTAGATTACTAATTAAAATATCTTTATATATATATATATATATATATATATATATATATATATATATATATATATATATATATATATATATATATATATATATATATATATATATATATATATATATATATATATATATATATATATATATATATGGAGAAGTTCTAGTGCGAACTGTGCTTATGTGTGAACCGTGCGAACCTTGTTATTGTTTGGCAAAAAGGTGTTACTATTTAGTATGAAATTTGTATGGTAGAAAAGTAGCAGTTTTTAATGTAAAAGTAACACTTCTGAAAACCTATTTCTTTTTGGCAAAAATGTGTTACTTTTCAGCCATACAAAATCAAAGAAAAATATTAGTAACACGATTTTGCTAAAAAGTAACAAGGTTCGCACGGTTCACATTTAAGCATAGTTCGCACTTGAACTCGACCCTATATATATATATATATATATATATATATATATATATATATATATATATATATATATATATATATATATATATATTTTATTAGTCTTTACGAGTTAGGTTGAATGAAAGAAAAAATTACGGAAAAATTAAATTTAATTACACTTTACAAAAGTCATTTTTCTTTGTCAGGAAAGGAAGAGTTGTGTATGAAAGTACGTATTAAATTAGTGAGATATGGACTAATTTTATCTAGTTAGTAAACTATTGTGTTTATATTTTTGGAAAATATAATCTAAATTATTCTGTATAGTCAAGTTTAATACATCTTTACAACTTTATGATTATCTATTTATTTTTGAGTAGTCTTAAAATTACATTGGTTCATGCTATTCGCTAATGATGTCTGTGACCAAGAGCAATTGGGCAAAATTATTGACCAGATGGCGACCCGACCCAACATGGGTGGTTGGTGGTCGCCAATAGCGACTAGATGAAGACCACCCTTTAATTTTTTTTAATTATTTTAGAATCGTCCTTTAGTGTTAGTCGTTTTCTGATCGTAAACTGATTGTAAATGAATGTTAAGGTTGATGAATGGACATATCCAGATGGATAAAATAAAGAGCTTTGAAAAAAAGACTAGGGCTTGCACCTGCAAATATGCATTAAGTGAATTGAGATTATTTGGGTAGGTGCAAAGAACAACCGCAAATGCACCTGTGAGAAATATTGAAAACATCAAAACTGATGGAAATAAAAGTTGTGATAGAGCTATGAAAATGTGAGACAAGCAAATTAAGGCTGACATGATTGAATAATTGTAACTCTCTATGTCTTAGCAAGGGATAAAATTAATTGAAGACACTAAATTTCTATCCTGAACTATCTGTAATTTTTTTTTTTTTGCCATATTTACTATTTATATGCCAATATGCTTGTTATGTATTTTTGTGGTTTGGTTCTAGTCTTAATATTGGTCGTGCCTTGTCTGGACCTTATTCCTTGTTTCTTGTGTTTCTTTATTTGTTTTGTTTTTCTTTTTTGTCTCGGCTCTGTTTTCTTTGCCATATTCAAATAGTATAAGGTAATAAGGTATGCTTTGTCATATTCTATCATCGTCATCATCATATCTAGTGTATTCCACTTATGAAAAGTGTGATCAGGGTTTGAGGAGAGATGAAAGATACCCATAATGAATGATGGAACAAAAAAATCTCTTGGCTTGAAAAAGACTTAAGGAAACCTAATAGAAAATTTGAAATGAATAAGATTATTTATCAAAAAAAAAAGCATACAATAAGATCATAATCAAACTTGTTCCAAATATAAGTGCCTAATACCCAGAGCATAGGTTCAGGTTAGTTCGCAGTTATTAAGTGCGAACAGAAGCAAGCTGGTAAAAAAAAAATCAAGTGGTTGTTCGCACTTAGTAACTGCGAACAGGTCAAACAGGGTCAACATGCTTATTTTAAGACAAGAAGCTGTTCGCACTTAGCACTTAGTAAGTGCGAACAGCCTAAACCTCAGGTTTGGGAATTACACACTTAGTTTTGGAATAAGTTTGATTATAATCTTATTGTATGTCTTTTTTTGATAAATAATCTTATTCATTTCAAATAGACCTGGGAAAACAGTCGGTCGGTCGTGTTACGGGTCGGGTCACTTTCGGTCGGGTCATTCTCGGGTCGGGTCATTCTCGGGTCGGGTCATTTTCGGATCGGGTCACTCTCGGTTCCGGGTCGATCGGTTTGACCCAACGGGTTATGACTTATGAAATTTTAAAAAATGATTTTTCCATATTTTATTATTTATGAAACTTTTTTAATAAAAAAATTATTTCTCATCCCTATGACATTAATCCACATATCAATTAACACAGTATCAAAGCCTTATATGTGATTGAATTCAAGTTATAAGAAATCAGTAATTGCGACGCTCGTTGTCTAAACTTTAAATCTCTATGTATAGTTGGATTTGTAAGATACGTATCACATTAGAGAAACCAGATGTGCGATTTTCTAAAACTAGTTGGTATATCAGGTTCATTTAAGTGTAAAGAAAATAAGGAAATTAATATTTATTTTGAAAGACTTGTAATATACGTGCTTTATAAAAGTTATTGCGTTTATTAAAGTTGTAACTTAGATAAAAATGACGTTAAATATCTTCTTATTTTCTCATAAAAAATATTTTCACAATTTCAGGTTGAAAAGATATACAAATAACTAAGTACTTATTTTGATTTATAAGATACACGTTTTATAATCTAAGCTAACGACATTTTTTTTCTAAAAAGCTCATTTTGATGTGCAAAACGTTCTTATAAATTATATCGATTTGCTTACTGAAATGTAGAAGAACAAAAAACTCATTTGATTGATTTAACAAGATATATGTATTTAATTAAGATGATTATAACGTCCTCTTTTTAAAGAAAAATAACGATGGATAAAAAGATGTTAATTGCGTATTTTTAAGATCTATTAATGAGTTTTTAAGGTTCAAATAATATAGTCAATATGTTTAGATAAGTTGAAAACAAAAATTTAATTTGAAATGAATTCTAACATTGAGATTACTCTAAAAATTGACATTAGACCTGTCAAAACGGGTCGGTCGGGTCGGTTGCCGGTCGGGTCATTTTCGGTCGGGTAATTATCGGGTCGGTCATGTTTCGGGTTAAGTCACTTTCGGATCGGTCGGGTTCGGGTTTTGACGGGTCGGGTCTCGGGTCCATTTTCGGGTCGGATCAAATTTTCCCAGGTCTAATTTCAAATTTTCACCTAAGCAAGGCTAGACAAGATAAAAAAACACACAAATTGACAATGCAAGATAAAAATTAAAGCTAATAATATGACAAAAGAAATTTATTTAAAACAATAAACAAGACATATGTGACAAATGAATAGGCATAGGCGATCATAAATTGGATAGACATGTCACATTAGCAACCATTCAAAGTCTAGAATGTAAATACGACATATTCAACTAATTTTATTCCTAGTTAAATCCTTAAATAGTTACATCTAGCTAGTTGCTATGAGCAAGATAAGTAGAATATAAATTAGTGTGAGTCATAATAAACTACTTCATTGTCATATATGTAGATAAAATTAGTTCTACTTATATAGATATTCCAGTATTGAACTTCCAAAATTTAAGTTTCATACCCTAATGGGTTTATAATTCCTTAAGAAAATATTTGAGTTGCTACCTTCATTATTATTCCTCTCAAATACTCTTGTCTCCATACCTTTGATTTCGGTCGAGCATCAAACAACATTTTACCACCCCAACATCGTCAAATATCTCATATTTAGGCGGGATTGAAAGATCAGATGTACGCAACCTTAACTTAACTATTAATAACGTAAAAAGAGATTGTTTCGGTTGAGTGACTAAACAAAACAAGAAATAGGAACTAACAATTTGAATGAAAGATTGCATTACAAGAGAACAGAGATGATTGTTTCTACTTAGATCTCAGTACAACAGAAGTTTACTAGTTACCACCCAATAAACAATTACTGTACTGCTCCCTCTTTCTGCACATAAATCACCTGCAGCTATAACAAAAATTGAACGAATAACAGATTCCGTATCCCATGTCCTAACCTCATGTACATACGTATATATATAGCCCAACAAATTTTCCGTCTAAAGTTTACAAAGCTCTAAGTCAGTACCAGAAAATGTTGCAGAAGGTCTTGGTCTGATCACGCAGATGCGATAGCATCCTCACTAAGCTTTGCAGCTGTATTGTACCGGTTGGTTGAAATGGACTTCATACCTGAAATACGCAAAGTCAAGGGATGCAATAACAAACTGAAATTAGCGTAAAATAAGTTTTCAGATATCATGAACACTGAATAAAGATAATCACGTATTCACCTCTCCGAGTTCACGGTTTTTTTAGAAGCTAATTTGCTTTGCGAGGCCAAGAGTATTCATTTACTTGATCCCCATATTGTTGAGAACGGGATCAAGCCTTTCGCATTGTTGGCGCTGTTGTTGGATTCGTAATTGTCATACTAGAACCACTGGTGACCATCTCACTTCTTTTATTCTTAGCAGCTTGGATCTGGTCAGCTAGAGAAATTCTGTTACGCCTTCGTTCTGCTTTTATTGATTCAATATCGAATGTTTCTAGTGCTGATTGAAGATAAAGCATAACTCCAGGATTGGATGTTCCATCTGCCGATTTCTTAGCAAGGATCTGTTTAATCAGAGACATGCAATGTTAAGTTTCTCCATAGAGTAAGAAACAAACATACCTCAATACATATAGGATTAATCAGGAATGGAGCTATTAGTGGGCGAAGGCCCACCCTCAAAACTCAAGGATAGTGTCATACAAACGGGGGATTTACTATTTAGCCCACAAATTATTTTAACCCTAGTCACAGTGCTCGCAGATATTGTTGTTAGCATAACGAAACTGCTCAAATACCCTATATTCCTGACAGTTTTCGACCACTTTACCTACAATTCATTTTGTAACGTTCATACAGAAATTTTTGGCCCTCCTCAAACAAGGTCTTGGCTTCGTCTCTGGTCTCAATGATCACAGTACCATCAATCTCTTTACATAATGCATATGAGAGGATTTGGGGGGGGGGGGGGGGGGGGGGGGGGACCATCTTTGTCCTATTCGGATTTGTGATACTAGGACGATGCATGCATCATGCAATACAAGTGACCGATGCTTTTAGAATGTCAGAATGAAACTCAAGACATCACAATGTCTTTGATGGAGACCAAACTACTCTACTCCAAACCATGTTATCCCAAGATATATAACTCATATCTTGTATTATTAGCATGAGAGAATCAAAAATCATAAATAAAAGGTATCGGAAAGTGGGAAGAGGGAAAAGCCTTAAGAATATCATTAGTAGGATTAGACAGCAACCAAAGTAAAACGCTAGGACATAGTGCAACAATAAGTCACTATATCACAGCCGTATTATAAACAAAATTATGTGCTCAGATGTAGAATCCAGAGTAAACCTATTTGAAGCTGAACTTCTATAGAGTCCACAAAATTTAAGCACAAGCATTATACCTTTGTCAATCTGTCTGTGATGCTTATTTCACTTGACGCAGCTAGGCCGTCCTTCTCCACTCTTGTTTTAGAACTCTTTTTTCTTTTCTTTTTGTCCCTTAGTTCAGCATTCTTTTTATGCTTTCTTTCTTGCACCTTTTTCTCTGCTCGAATCCTTTTCTTTTCTTTTTCCAAAGCCTTTTCCTCATCCAATTGAAATCTTTGGAAAGCCATCTCGACTTTTAATCTCTCATAACTATCCCAATCGAGTTGTTCTTCATCAACCCCTCCTATCCTAGCAGCCTCTGCTAGGCTATCAGCCCAGGAGGAAAAGAACAGCTCTTTTGAATGTTTTAATTGCAAACGCTGAGCCCATAGTTTTTTGAGAGAAGAACCAATTTTTCTCTTGGACTCTTCACTGCAAGGAAATACAATTCTGAGTGAGCAATTGGAAAGTTTGTCTCCTATTAAAACAATTAGCCTGGTAATGCTCTAAGGGGAACCATGAACATAAGTACATGCAGACGTGACTTCTATAATTTTGTTCATAGATGAACTTTTTGATGGCATAGTTTATATCAATACCGTCACCCAAGTAATCCCACAATGAAGATAAATTCAATTGAACTCTTAGGCCTATCATCATCAAGAACAAAGCGTTTGATGCAGAGAGACTTACAGAAGAATCCTACTCCAAGTGTTATCAGACTCTTCCAGCCACAGCAATTTAAGATGAAAAAAGCCTTCCCATAATGCATGATGCAAACAAGGAGCCTATCCTAGTTTTCCAGATGACTTCTATTTGAAAGCTAGGTTGGTTTTAGACGATAGCCTATTATTAAGCTCAATGCTATCTAATTCGCTTTTTGAATTTACAATCAATTCAATATAGGCTAAAAACAAACTAAAACAGTGTATAACACCCTTATTCAAATTAAACCAATTGCAGGGATAAGAAAATTAGGTAACACTGATAAAGCTTCTAACAACTCAAGGTAAAAGCACATTTGTAACATCTATGAATAATCTAGGCATCCAGTTGAAGAAACCAAACAAAAACACAAAACACGCAATAGCTGCCCATATTAATATCCTGACAAGTAAAGTCTAAAATATCGACTTCCCTTCCTAGTTCCGACTAAGGACCTCACCTTTTAAGATAATGGCTGCATGAATGTTTGAAAAGAAACTGTTGTGGGTATTTTTCTTGTGAAATTGCTGAATCTCAACATTGACTAAATCAATCATAGTGCACAGAACATTTTTCTAAACCGCCAAATCTCCAACAACCAACATGTAAGATGAACTTTATTAAATATTAGTATTAGCTAAAGGATGCATCATATCCACAATCAGCAACACGATTGGCCAAAATGTAGATTTACATAAGATATTTGTCACAACGCTTCATAGAAGTAATTTAACTCTTAAATGTATTTAATTACTAAATGAACGATTTCTCTCATGCATAGCACAAAATAACACAACATACCCCACTTACAAAAGCACTGAGAGAATTGCATACTATGAACTAATATGACCTCATTTAACTTCTCGTGTTCATGCTACCAAAGCCAGCTCTCAAATATTAATATTAATGGCACATATTGATAGGCAAAGACGGAGGTTACAGACCAATAGGCTGTCATAAAAGATTGTGCTCTATATCAAAGCCAAAGCTTTGAAATACCGCTAAGAAATTCCAAATTTTATAGGCCGATAAATGGAAAAAGAAAGAAACAAAGTCTGTGGTTGTTATGGTGCAAGCAGCCTTGGATTAACTTGGTCCATAGTGGTCATGCAGCCTTTCAGAAATAAAATATTCCGGGAAACCTTAGGATAATAAAAAAAAAAACATTATTCACAAGCGTTGGTGGTAGCACAAAGAACTTAATGGCAATTACTGATGTGGTCAGCTAATATAAGTGAAGTATTCTTATATGATCCAAAATTGTTATTAGTCACTAGCTTAGATCTGGTGACAGAATGTTGATTCGCTAACAAACTTGGGCAACAAAAACTTTACTGCAAAGCAGTTCACTTTTGTGACCAAACAGAAGAATGAAAATAAAAAGAAAAGTACAATTCGAAATATAAGTGAAGTATTCTTATATGATTCTTGTAGAGTGACCCATAAAACCAGAATTATCTCTATAAATCTCATGTAGAAGCCATTCCAATCTTTGATAACAAAAAAAGATACCTATGCAAGCGTGCATTTTGTGACATCCTCTTTCTTACCTGAAAGTAGAAAAATAAAGGTATAAATTGTAGCAAAGCATAAGAATAAATTAATATACTGATGAGTATTCATACCCATAACCAAAACAAGAACACTCCATAAAATTCAGTGCAACTAAATGCCTATAAGTTAAGCGACCGGATGTACACAAAATTACTCATGTTATAATGAAGAGATTGTTTTCGATTGACCTATAAACAAAAAAGAAAAAAGAAAAAGAAAAATTGATTCAATGAAGACAACATTGAGAGGTTAAAAAAGAGCAATTTTTTCTATACAAGTACTAAGTAATAAAGCTCAGCCCATTGCAAATTATAGGATTTGTCCCACATTAGTTGTGTGGGCAACTAATGAAGGGTTTATAGATCAATTAGGTTCTCTCACCTACCATGCTATGCTATAAGGATGAGTTCTCTCGTTTGATATATAATGGTTTGATAGGCATATTTCAGGTTCTAAATCCATTACATTACTTTAATGTCATTAAGTGACATATACTCATGTAGAGTTCATAAAATTGAATATACACAACCTTACCCTTATTCGTTATAACATAGATTATTTTCGATTCACTTCTGTAGCAAACATCATCAGCAATTACATATGAATAACCTTCTTAATGTAGTTCATTATAATCCAAAACAAAGAACAATAATACACATAGATAAATAATTGTTGAATTACTTCTTCACCTTGGGGTCTTTCAAAGCTTCAAGGGTTCTCTCTTTTATCCGTGCACAAGTCTCTACATCAATATAGCAAAAAATTAGTGCAAATAGAATTCATAGTTATTGATTCCACATGGTAGGCAACATTTACCAGCAGTGTGTTTTTTGCCTTTGTTCCAGGGAACTTTCCCTTTGTTTGCTAGGCCAATTCTCAATCTCCTTTGAGCTTCTTTATGTTCTCTTGATGTATACGTCACTACAGGCTCGGAAACATGGCAAGTGACTCCAACTGCACCTCTACCCTCGTCGTAGCGCACATTGGAGGATTCTTGTGCTTGTGTGACAAATGATCCTATAGGATGAAGGTTGTCTAAATTTGAGGCAATCAATGGAATAAATGAACACTTTAGGGGCATAGTAATGCAACAATTTTCTGCTGTAATTGCTTTGCGATCTGAATATCCCACTGTTGTACGAAGGAACGGCCATAAATAAATGAAGGAATTGTTGGAAAGAGATTGAGGATGAATTAAGAGTGCCCTGAAAGACATTAAAACTATTAAATTCTTACTACGTAGAAGTATTTGATTTTTGAATAGATTATCAATGAGGGAAGCATGAGTTGCTATCTTCCATCTATGGAAATAACATATATACAACATTAAGTGATTTAATGCACCACCACGGTATAATTGTGCCAATAATCAAGGACATAACCGATATGCTAATAATCATCATAAACTATACCAAAACAATATCTTAATGTGACACGTGTCACTGCCACAATGATTCGTTTCCTGCCGAAAACACTACTCTAAAAAATTATTCAGCGCATTTATCACATCATAAACTATAGTAAAACAATATCTTAATGTGACACGTGTCACTACCACAATGATTCGTTTCCCACCGAAAACACTTCTCTAAAAAATTATTCAGCGCATTTATCACATAAACTATAAACTACAAACTATATAAACTACAAACTCTAAACTATAAACTATAAACTATAAACTATAAATAAACTATAAACTATAAACTATAAATACTAAAACAATATCTCAATTCATCTCAAAAAAACAATATCTTAATATGACACACTACCACAATGATTCGTTTCCCGCCGAAAACACTTCTCTAAAAAATTATTCAGCGCATTTATCACAATTATTACAATTTACAATTGCCTTCAAATATGTTTCTTGTCATATTACAATTACTACACGGGTTAGTATTTTGAGAAGTATTCTTGGTTGACTAGCTACAATTATTACAATTGCCTTCTGTTGAGTCAAGCCCCAAATCTCATGATGATGGAGGTGATTTTGATCACTTAGTTGGGTATGCTTTGGCTTGCACGTTTGAGGACGAGGTAGCGAGTTTAAGGGAGTATGGGGACATACGATTTGGGTCACTTGATGAAGTGATTAATGGTAATGAGTTGAGGATGATGGAGCAAGCAAAAGAAGGAAGCAAGACAACAAGTTTGGGGAATGCTCGAATTGGTCGAGCCATGAAGGACCAAAGCAGCAGCAGGTCGAGCACATCTGCTCGAGCAAACCAGTACCTTGAAAGTGCCCGCTCGACCGGGTCGAGCAAGCTGGCTCGACCGAGCGGGGTACAGCTGCAGGTTTCTGACGCAATTTGTACTTCATCCGAGTAACTTGTTTCTTGCTTGCTTTTGCTTGGGCTCCAAGCACACTTGTACTATGGGATTCTAGAGTGTTCTAAGGGTCTATATAAGGGTCTCTAAACACTCTTGAATCATTAGGGGAAGTCATAGATAAGATTAAACTAAGGTTGAGTGAACCAAGGAGTTTTCTTACTTAATTATGCTTTTTGAGGGATTTTGAAGGTGAGCTTCAAACTTAGTCTTTAGGAGTGAGTTCTAAAGCATTTGGGTTGTATCATTATTGTAATTTTGGTTTATATTAATGATATATAACTTGGTTTGAGGGGGAGGTCATTAATATTGTTGTGTGCTTCTTTCCATTGTTGCTCTGTTTTTGGTGCTTTCTTTTGCCATTACTTTCTTCTTGTTTCTACACTTAAACACATATCCCATTCACAACACCTTCAAATAAGTTTCTTGCTATATTACAATTATTACAATTGCCCACAAATAAATCATCTTACCTGATCAAAATCAGCCAATTTCAAGACAATTCCTTGCCAAGTTGCCATATTAATTATATTAAATTATAATTATAATTACCCGTGCAGATCAATCCAAAATATTTTTAGAATTATTTAAAGTTGACTAAAAAATTGTTAATTGCCGCCTTCAAAGCAGTTGTCAATTGAATCTAATTGGCTAAATCAATTCAAAATATTTATAGAAATATTATTATTTGTCTAAATCAATTCAAAATAATGAATAACTTCAGCGCATTATATCAATCAGTATAACTTTAATATTCTTGATTGAATATTTAGCATGATATGAGTCGATATATAATAATTCAGTATATCAATTAGTATAGAAATATTATTATTTGTCTAAATCAATTCACACTAAAAAAGTGAACTTACATATGATTTTCTGGATCAAAAATCCAAAGAGTACTTCTTCAAAAATATCTTCAAAAGTTTCAATCTCTCTTGATAAGCAAGAATCCACATAGTAGAATTAAGAATAATGGTTAATGGTGATGAACTTTCCAAATCTTCATCTCCAGATCTGTATTGTTTAAAAATACATTCACAAGTTTCATCTTAATTAATATTTTCATGCATGCTAATAACTCAATTATTTCCAAAATAAGAAAACTAAGCTGATGATTAGAAACTAAAATCAGGTTATAAAACATTGAGCGAAATTTTGGATTTTAAAAGTACAAATCTCATTTTGTTGTTTTTAAAAGAAATTGGTTTCAATTAACCGATTAGAATCAAATTGAAGACAAAACCATAGAATAAGAAATTTAGAGATAATGTCAATGGCATAGAGATGAAGATTTGATTGAGTTATCCCAAATAGAAAGAGGAGAATAAGTAGGGTTTTCATTGGGTCTATTTTTTTTTTTTTTTTTTGAATAATCATTGGGTCTATTCTATTATATGATGGGCTAAGTTTTCCGTACTTCATTTAGCCCATGCTATAAAATGGAAAATGTACACAATCAAAATTAAATAATTGTACTTCCTCCGTTCGATAATACTTGCTACATATTCCATTTTGGGAAATTTCTTATTACTTGCTATATTTTCTTATTTGGTAACAAACCAATCATTTAACTCTTACACCTACTATTACTTTTATCCTACTCTATATCTCATTAACTCTTACACCTACCATTATTTAGTTTTTATCCTACCTTTAACCTCTCATTAAATAATTCACCTAATTTTACCTACCCAACTCTCTCAATTACCATCCCAACCGTTTTTTTTACACAATAAATACCCAATTAAAAACCCACCTTCCCATCTATACTAATTAAATTGCATTTTGATCTGAACCGTCAGATTCATTGATTGTTTAATCTGGGCCGTTGGTTACTCTTATAAAAACCCATTACCCACCCTAATCTCTCTCTCCCTCAGAAACCCTAAACTCAACGGCCATTTTCTGGATTAATAACTTCATATCCTTCTTCCATCTGATTTGTTGTTTGAAACTTTAATATTTTTTTCAATTCCCCACCCCAACCCCCCCCCCCCCCCTAACAATTTAGTTTCTTTTGTTTTGTTGTTTTTGTAGAAATGATGATAGAGATGAGACTGGATTCAGATTTTTATGAACTTAATTGGATTGGAAACAAGATTTCCAAGAAGGAAAGAGATGAAAAAATGAAGTGATTTTTATCTGTATTTATAGAATTGTAATGTGATGTAATGTAATGATTTTGAAGGGAAATGATTTTGGGGGGAAAATTGAACATATCCTATAAATATTGACTTAGGTAAGTTAAGCTTTTAGTGGGAAAAAAAGTATTTTGGGGGGAAGTAAAAATTTTGGGAAAATGGATCAGATTGTGTAAGATTTCCAGCTGTACTATTACTACCTTTAAATTATCTAAATTAACAACTTAAATAATCCTACTTTTTCTTTTCTTTTTCCAACAAATAATATAAAAATTCACTAAAGTGAAAAGACCCACCTGCAACAATGATTACACAGTGTTTTCTTAATTCCAGTGCCCATGCATTAGTAGCATCCTTTTCAGAACAGAGGAAGTATATGAGAAATAAAAAAAAATTCAAATGATATAATATAATTATGGTGAGATAATTTTTATTGGACTGATTGAATGTACATTTAAAGTTCCAAAGTGATTGATCACTTACAATTTTAAAATGATCAATTATAATCTTAAAGTAGAGTCTTACAATACACAACATTAACCTTACAGTAATCACTTAGAATTTTAAAGTAACAAAAAAACACGGAGCTTGGCAAAGCGTCGAAAAAAATAGAGTCACAAAATTTCGACGCTTTTTTTTGGACGCCATCCATAAAATGTTTTTTTTCGACGCTTTTAACTGTGGGAAATAAGATTTCGCGCCTTAAAACAAAACTAGTAATTCACCATTTTCGACGCTTTAAAGCGTAGAAAATACTTAAAGCGTCGAAAATACGAAATATTTGCCTTAAATCCATGCTACAATTTTAAGGATTTTAAACGCTTTTAAGCGTGGAAAAATACTAGATATTTTTCGACCCTTTGAAGCGTGGAATGTACTAAATATTTTCGACGCTTTAAAGCGTGAATATACCGAGTTTTTAGACGGTTTCAAGTGTCGGATAATACTTAATATTTTAGACGCTTTTATACGTCTAAATAACAATAAAGCTATATTATTTATCATTGCCCAATATGTATTAGCCTTTCCCATACTATATAAAATTCACCTAATATGTATTAGCTACAAAATACAATCACTATATAAGTCATTTATGAATTCAGAAAACACATTGTACATATAGCACTACGACAGTACTCCATAACTACAGATTTAAAGGAAGCAATCAGCTAGAGACTAGAGTACTCCATAACTACACATTGTACATATAACACTACGGCAGTACTCCATAACGCACTCTTCCACCATCTTTGCAGCTTCACGATTGCTTTTAAAACTATACTTAATTCAATGCTGTACAATTTGTGGCCTGATGTAAGGTTGTGATTTGAAGCATGGAGATGAAGAGAAGAACCTGCATTGAGTATAAATCACTGAAATGAGCAACAATAAGCTGACTCGGATAGTCAAAAGAAACTTGTGAATTCACAATAGTACGAGAGGGGCGAAGCCAACACAGTAGTACTAGCAACGTCTGATATATAGCTGTACAAAGCAACTACAAGTACTAAAAAAATGACTAAAACCAGCTGCACCACACAAAAAAGCAAGGCAGCAGCCTACTAACAAAAAACAAGCAGCCCTGAAGACTCCTAGCAGCATCATCAGCTCAGAATAGAGCATCTACTTTACTTAATTGTAAAAATCAGCATACACAAACACAACAACAATAGATCTGTAATGCTTTGTGAACACAAGCAGCCACAATACTCCGTAAAGCAGGCAACATCAGCAGCAGAAGACAAAAGAATTCAAACAGCACCATAAGACCCAGAACAATTCAGCAACAAGGATCTTCAGAAAAAACGCCACACACTGCCAGCAAGGATGCATACAACCACTAGCCATACGCAGATCAGCAATAGGCTTTGTGAAACAAGCAACCACAAACTTAGAACATATCAGCAGCCAGGCCAGTAACAGATGCACTTCATGAACCATCAAGCAAATATCAAGTAGCAGATCAGCCTCAGACAATACACCACAAACAAGGGACTAGCAGATGCAACAATAGATCAACAACCAGCTTGTAGAGCAGCAAAGACAAGCGACAACAAATCAACATGATAACGTATTAACTATTAAATAGATCAGCAACCAGCTTGTAGAGCAGCAAAGACAAACAATAAAGCAGGCTAAGTAATAAAAACAATAAACGTGATCACTTTGCACTATATACAAAGGGTTGACATGAAAAAAATCCGCACATTCTCTACATAAGGTTGGACATTGTCCCACTTTAATTCACTTTGAAACAAAACTTAAACATTATCGGCCAACAACATTAATGAAAGGCATTGTAGCAAGCATTGTAAACATCAAAGTATAAATAATCAAACAAAATTAGCAGAAATTCGTGACCTAGTAATGCTAATAAAACTAATAAAATTGGTGATGACTGTTCATATGTCCCGGATTGAATTAGATATTAACAATCTAATGATTTATTGAGAATTAGTAATGCTAAATTGAAAACCCATCATTTAAATGTCTTCTTTTCAAATTCAGGACATATTTTCTTTCAAATCTAAAACTACAACCTCATCTACATTTAAAAAGTTAATGAAAATAAATTGTACCCTAAATTTTCACCCAAAAATAAAACAAACCAAATGAAAATCCAAAAACAAACCAAAACCCTAAAACCTCATCTTCATTTGAAAACTAATGAAAATCCCTATTTTTCATTCAAAATGAGCCAAAATTGTAAAATAAAGCCCTAAATTTTCATTCAAAAACCAACAAAAATCAAATGTAAAAGAAAAAATTCAATGTGAATCATCAAAATAAAGGAATTTTACAAGAAATCACGCATTGGAGTACTGTTGCAAGAAAAAAAATAAAAAAAATAAAAAAACAGAAATTTACAAGAAATTTTCAAGAAAAAATCAAAAACATAACACAATTCAGATATGATTAGTAAAGGAATTTACAAAGAATTTACACGAATTTACCTGATGCGGGCCGATTTTGGACGACGGTGCAGTTTGAGAATGTTGTAGCCACGGAGGAGATTGGCCGGGCCTCCGGTTGAGGAGGGTCTTTCAGCCGCTGGCAGTGATGGAGAAAACCCGGCGCTTAGGGTTTAGGAGTCCGAAGGAGTTGCTTTGTGAGGGAAAAGATGCGGGATCTAGAAATTTCTATAGGAACTTAAGAGGCGGTTTTTTTTCTAGTTTTTTCCTTTTTTTAAAAATTTTTTTGACGCTTATAATCATTTTTTTCCACATATTTAAACGTCGAAATCAAGCGTCAAAAAACTCCGTTTATATTTTAGACGGTTATCCAAGCGTCTAAAATAAAGCATGGAGAAACTCCATGATTTTTAGTAGTGAAATTGTATCATTGCTTTAAAATTAAAATAGGCTAAAGTAGGCAGTTTTGAATAATAATCAATAGTTGGGACTGCATGGTTGTTAGAATCGCGATTCTAATGTACGATTCTACGATCCAAAAACAAGCGAGCGATTTGAATCGCATGTAGAATCTTAAAGCTGTAGAATCTTACGATTCTAGTTGGTATAAAATTTTTAGAGGTAGAATCATAACACGATTCTACGATTCTACGATTTAACGATTCGATTCTACTAATTTAGTATCAATTATTTTTAATTTTTCTTATGTACCATCCTATACTAATCTATTTCACATATATGCATAAATTTCATATTACCTATCATGAAAACTTTTTAAACACAAATTCTTTAATCGATATGAAGATTTAAACTAATTATTTAAAAAAATTTATTATATTCTTAAAAATAAAGCAAAGAAACTTAATTAATTTATAAATTTAAACTTTTAAATTGTATAATAATGTTAAGAAACTAGATATTTTTAATACATTTAAGTTTATTTGTAGAATCGTACGATTCTACGATTCGATTCTACCGATTCGATTCTACCTCTCTAAACGATTCTAAGTAGAATCGCGATTTTAACAACTTTGGTTGGGAGTTTTATATTTAAACCGCGAATAGTTGGGAGTTTTAAAAGTAATTTTCCCTTTTTTTATATCTTTGTCTTAAACTAGAAACAAATAACCAATTTTCTTCTAAAATTATATATATATATATATATATATATATATATATATATATATATATATATATATATATATATATATATATATATATATATATATATATATATATATATATATATATATATATATATATATATATATATATATATATATATATATATATATATATATATATATATATATATATATATATATATATATATATATATATATATATATATATATATATATATTAATATATAGATGGGAGGGATCCAATGAAAGGGCATTAAAATTGAGAAGGGGTAAGAAGCCTTCTACACCCTTGATTTCACTTACATAAAAAAATCTATGGTCACGATTGAGCATAAAAAGTATAATTGTAAAAGTAACTATATATGTTACACAGAAAGGTAACTATGACATTAATTTTAAAATGTTCTTTTTTTATAACATAGTATCCATTTTGGATACATAGTAACCAAAAAAATCAAACAAAAATCCTTCTCATTTTAAAATCCTTCTCATTTGATCCTACATCTATATATATATATATATATATATATATATATATATATATATATATATATATATATATATATATATATATATATATATAGGGGGTAGAATCAAGTGAAAACACTTAAAGTGGTGAAAACTGAAAACCAAACAGAGGTATACATATTAAAGCAAAAGGGGTACATATCATCTTATAGGGTGTACATATTTTTTGTGAAGAAAAAAATTCATATTATTTACAAAAATACCATCTGAATATGTACCCCTTTTAAGCAGTTATGTACCCTTTTTAACAAATGTCTAATTATTTACAAAACTGCCACAAAAATATGTACTCCATTTGAGCTATTATGTACCCCTGTTTTCAGTTTTCACCATTTTAATTGGTTTTCACACGATCCAAATCCTATATATATATTGTTATTTATTTATTATATTTTGAGATCTTTATAAGTAATAATTATTATTTTATTTATGACACCTTCACCATCATCAAATATTATCAAATTGTCGCCAATTACAAGTTGAAGACCTTTAAGTGACATTACAAATGATATTTTTAGATATGATGAACATGTAAAATGATTCTACTTATGATGTTTTGAAAAATTATTTTGTGCAAAAGAAAGTAATGCAACACGCAACTTATGGTCATCATCAAAAGCTCGGTCACCTCTGCGCACTAGGAAATAGTCAACTTGGGTTGCATAAAAAATTTACATAAAAAATTCTAAATAATTAAAAAAGAGAAAATTTGCTCAAAATATTCCCAACTATTACCCGTTGGCCAAAAATAATCCCAACTATCAATTATTTTTTAATAATCAAAACTATTCTCATAATTTGTTGAAAACATACCTACCATCTTGTTACCGGCTATAATAGGTGCATTTTTCACTTTTTTTTATTTTCTTTTTCATTTAATTGTTCAAAATGATCCTTCCTTGATCTATTAAAAAAGAAAGAAAAAAGTTAAAAAGTTACATGTTGTGGCCGGTTAAAAAGGAGGTGGCCGGGTATGTTTTCAACAAATTATGAGAATAGTTGGGATTATTAAAAATAATTAATAGTTGAGATTATTTTTGGCCAACGAGTGATAGTTGAGATTATTTTGAGCTGATAGTTTGGAATTATTTGGGTTCAAATCATACTATTATTGATTCCAAAGTTTTTGACAAACAGTCGGTTCTTCAGTTAATTATGGGACTTACTCCTGAATTGTATGTGTAGTTTTGTAGCAAAATTATAGAATTGTATGTGTTACGAGGTCAAATAATAACCCATAATAATTTATTGGAACAATCCCCAACAACAGCCTTGTACTTTACTCGTTTTCATTTAAACAGCCTCCAACTTCGTTTATCCTCAACAACAGCCACCAAAGTACCAAAAGTGACATCGAAACAGCCAAGTTGCCCAAATGACCGGTTGTTAGCCTATTCTTACCTTTGACCAAAGCTAATGACCGTTGACCAAAAATTTAAAAAAAAAAAAAAAAAATTAACTTCCTTCATCCCTTACCTTTCACCATTCACTCTTCTTCCTCCATTTCTTTATCCTCTTCCACTCTCCATACCTTTCTTCAAATACCCTTCAAAAAAGTTTAGTTCTTTATCTTCCCCAATTCTTTGTTTTGCCTTTTCTTCCAATTTCCAAAATTTCCCATTTACATCCTCAAGTTTAAATCATGAAGAATATGAAGAAGAAGAACAAGTAATTGGAGATTGCCTTGTTTTTGAAGATGGAATTTTTGAGGACCCATATCTTGAACAAGAACTAAACCCTCCAATTTCTTCAATTTCTAAGACTACCCAAAACCCTAGAACTTCAATTTCTAAGACTACCCAAAACCCTAGAAACAATCAAAATTCAACTCAATTAATTGAACCCGAGAATTTAGTCCCAGAAGAATGGAAATGGTGATGAAAATCATGATAATTGAACCCGAGAATTTAGTCCCAGAACTCAAGTAATTGAAACCACTTGTTCTTGATAACCCACCTGTGTTACCTTCAAAAATTAAGGGATATGGTGATGAAAATGATGATAACAGTAGGAAAGAGCATGTAAATGTTGGTGAAAGTTCAAGAGTGCAGAAGATTTGAAGAATATGAGCATTGAAGAAAGGTATGGAGAGTGGAAGAGGATAAAGAAATGGAGGAAGAAGAGTGAATGGTGAAATGTAAGGGATGAAGGAAGTTAATTTTTTTTTAAATTTTGGTCAACAGTCATAAGGAAGAGTCAAAGGTAAGAAATGGGTTATAACCGGTCATTTAGTGGAGCTGGGGCAAGGTGGCTGTTTCGATGTCACTTTTGGTACTTTGGTGGCTGTTGTTGAGGATAAACGAAGTTGGAGGCTGTTTAAATGAAAACGAGTAAATTACAAGGCTGTTGTTGGGGATTGTTCCTAATTTATTTAGTCAAACTGTATTGTCCACCTTGGTCCAATAACTTCCTAAAATAACTACCCACTACTAATTGTAAGATAACCTCCACTCTCCCTCCTTAGTACTATAAATAGATGTTACATTATCATTTGCAAAAAACTAAGATTTGATATTCTTACCATACTCCACAAAAAATACACCGCCCTCCTACTTACGATCGATATGCAACTAAATATCCTTTTATTGATCTGAACTCATGTTACAATATGTTATCTTGTTTAAATTAATTATCATATATTCATTACTTTCGGTTTTCCGATCTGACTTGAGCGTCAAAGGGGTTTTTCGGGAAACCTTTGATTTGAGGTCTCATCATCGGAAGGATCAAGCATGCATATTAACTATCGTCTCCGATTACACCTATCTCCAGATATTTTAATTGTCTTTTGCACTTTATATATCGTTTCATTATCGAAACAGTATGATATGATGCTATGATTTCAGAATATTAATGTACCTTATTTTTGAGTTTTTGAATATTTCAGTCAATCAAAGCTAAGTCAATTAACTAAATCTGTAATAGAAATAAGCTTTAATTTTAATTCCAATTTAATGTAATTTCAGCTATAAATAATTCAATTTGCTAATAGAACAATATACAGTCAGAAAATTAAGCCTGGTGTCACATAATATAATTCAATGACTGTTGGCCTGTTGCAAATGTTAGAATTCATTCATTGATAACATATGAAATTGCCCCCTCATTCCCCATTCTTAAACATACCTACCTTTTTATTTTATCGCCGTCCCTTTTTAAATAAAATTACTAAAATGCCTTTAAATTCAATTTTAATTATCAACCATTATTATTTCTACACTAAATTTCTTAATAATAATTAAATTAAAATAAAAATATAAATTTTAGTGAAGAAAATAATTTTTAAAATCGAAAAATAAACTTGATCACATGTTTTGCATTGAAATTTGATACATAATCACTCCTTTGGCCGAAACTTTTGATACGAAACTCACATTTCTGCAATATTTGTAGCATTAGAACTTAGACTTCAAGATGTTTCCAATGATATATTATATGCCCAATTCCGATAGTCAAACGAGAAATGACGATCGCTTGAATTTTATTTGTGCTGAAATTTGATACATGTTCATTCTTTTGGTCATAACTTTTTATAGAAAAATGGTATTAGTGCATGGTTTGTGGCACTGGAAACTAGACTTCAAAAGCTTTCTAACGACATATTATATGCCCAATTCTGACAATTGAGCGAGAAATAAATTAAAGACCGTTTAAAGTTTGCAGTAATTTCTAACGATCAGGCCATGTTGAATCACACAAAATGTGCGATCGGACCATGGTTGAATTGTAAGCACCTTCCCGATAGCATAAACATAAACAATGTATTAACAGTAATAAAAATGAAAAGAAATAATAAAATTAATCAAAAGCTGAAGAAAACTAGAAAGGATAACATAACATTACTTTATAATTCATTAATTGAGATAATTAACATATAATCATCTCTTAAATACGTACTTACTGACTTGATAAACAAGCTTTACGTATAGACTTACAATATAATTACTATTAATATCTAAGGACAATCTCTAACGACACAAATAACAGCTGAAATTTTCATTGGGTTGGGCTGCTGAGAGTATCGTCTATGCCATACCAATCTCTCAGGAGACCTTCTGTTATTATTAATATCTAAGGACATAATTAAGCAGAAGTATATACTCTAAAGCTTAATTATTAATACTAATTATTATAAAACATATGTAAATATAATAAAGATGCAATTTAAGCATAAAGCTGATATAATTATAGGTAATTATTTATAAAAAGATAATTAAGAGGTAATTAATTAAGGGCACTTGACAGTAAGATTATGATAGATAATAGAGTCCCAAGAAGAACATTTAGTGAGTGGACCAGGAACACAATTGTTGTTTGCTTTACAACAATGGCTGCATACTCTTACACATACTCTTGTTCTCCCTTTGTATTCTTCTAATGTTTTACACCTTTGCATGCACTCTACCACGCAAAACCCTGCCATATAAACATATTCAATCTTCAATTAATATCATATTTTTTACCAATTACACAAATATTTTTCAAATGTTTTTTTAATGGTTAAGGTTATTATTCTATACTAGGATAGAAACCCGTGCAATGCACGTATTTTTTAATACGTTGATATTTTAGTGAAATTTTATTCGAACGAAAATATTAAATGAAGGTGCGTGCTAAATTATTTACATATATACATTGTAATTAAAAAAAAGAAAATATAAAAAACACAAAATAGGTTGTTGATAAAAAGTTTGTAAGTTTTGAAACACTTCTTTATATACTACATTTTAAGTACGATGACGTATTTCAAAATCCTGCCGTTTTAAATTTGTAGAAATTTTGTCTCAGTTGTCAAAATTTCTGGTCATAAATAAATTAATTACTATAATATTATTGCCATAAATAAAAAAATTACTGATCAAAATCTCTGATCTCATTGTTATTATTGTCATATAATTAATATATTAAACATTAAAGATCCTTGGTCAAGTTTACTCCTGCCGTATTTAGGCAAAGATTCCTGGTCATATAATTACTATACTAAACATTAAAAATCCTTGGTCATAAATAATCCTGTTGTATTTAAAAATCCCTGGGCATAAATACTCCTGCCAAAAATACTGGCCAATAAAAAAATTACACTTGTCACTCTCATATTTACTTGACTTTTTGATCACTATACATTAAAATTAATATAGTTTATGATGGGTATAAAAGATAAGATTATCATCGCTTATTGGAAAATGAATTGATTCAAAGTTAATTACAAATTACCATTTCTATTGGGTTATTGTGTTAAAGTGAACATTTACATCTTAAGAGTGATCATTTAGAGAAATTGACTAATAAGACGATCTCATAAACAAGACAAGCATGATGTTTTACCACATCTAGTTAATTATATTAGTTTTAGTTTGTTAGAAGACATGACATTAATAATCCAATATTTTACTTATCCGCTGTAAATAGTTTATCTCTAGATTATATTCCAATAAAATAATCCAATCTTTCTATTAGTTTCTTGATAGCATACCCTATTATTACTACACATATTATAAGTAATATGATATGTTATGAGTAAGTGAAAACTTAGATTATTAATATTGGTTTTTCGTAGTTTGTTTTAATCCTAGTGTAAAACTTGAATAATAGGTTAAACTATCTATATAAATTTTGTCAACGGTGAAAAATATTAGCAATGTGTATTCCTACATTTTTTTAGATGATGAGCAACTAACAAACAATGTAGGACGTATGTAAACATACCGTGGTTGTAAGGTACAGAAGGAGTTTGTGGTGGGGTGTAAACTGGTGGACTAGTGGGTTCTTGTACTGGTGGGGGGTACACTGGGGATTCAGTAGGACCCTCTGAAGGGAAGTTATAAATTGGAGAATATGCCGGAGCCTCTGGATCAGGGAAGTAACTGGGAGCATATGCCACCGGACCCTCTGGCTCTGGATACAAGTAGATGGGAGAATCTGCCGGAGCTAGTGGCGGAGCCGGTGGAGATTCTGGTGAGACGTACACCGGAGGACTGTCGGGAGAGGATGATTCTGGTGGAGGACAATTAGCGTACACCTACAATAATTTCAACAATTCATAAATTACTAGCAAGTACCCATATAGGTTGCGATCACCGTATCACGATCGTATTAGTTTATAAAGGATTTTGAATTTATCGCGATCGAAATTTAAGTTGCATTAATGAAAACGCCTTGGTAATTGACCTTCTATATATTGACCTGCTATTGACTCACTAATGACTTAATTTAATAAAATACGTTAACGACACCCGTCTTGCCAGTGAAACATGATTCGTTGGTTAGCTCGCCTTTAGCATTCGTGATTCGCTTAAAATGGTTCAAAAACAGCCTAAAACTGATCATAATTTGCTTTTCTCGATTCGCGACGTGATCATTAGCAAATCATGTGATACTTTTGTCTCTCTAATGACCCGCTAAATATAGTCAAGCCTGTTATCCAATGGGCCGATAATTAGGGGCATTAACCAGCTCTACTCTACACTTCACATGTGTAATGAAGTGTTATAGTGAATTGAGTTTGTGTATAGTGAATTAATTCTAAATAAGTTAGAAACATGAATCAAATCTACTCTCCCGTTCACATTTGTAATACGATGTTATTATCATCGGCAATTTTAGGCGGCCCATTTAAACTGTCCGATCACCTAAGACCCCGATTACATAAGAGTTGCGTATATTAACAAATTCTTTATAATTGGTTACGTGCGTCCCTTTATATTATTGATTAGGGGTTCAAAAACTTACGAACATTATACATTTTTACCATTAGGTCAACGAAAGACTTCAATTTACTAAACATTAAAGAAGTAACTTTCTATTATTAAAACCTTGTAACATAACGTTTATTCAATAACTTAATTACATATATAAGAGCTTTATTTATTGATAGAATGCTAGAAATATTTATAAATAAATACCTGGTTGGAAACGAGGAGGAAACAAGCGAAGACAAGGAAGGAAGTTGTAGAAGCCATTTTAGAAGTGCATGAAAAAGCTAGCAAATAAATGATGTATATATAGAGGCAGCAAGAATGTATAAGGCTTGTAAGTTGAGTATTGCATTAATGTTAAATCAAAAAATTCACGATGGGATGCTTAATATGATCACAGTCAACCCCTCGATTTCTATGAATATCTCTGGTTGCCAGCTTGTTCCGATTGAACTTTGACCACTTTGGATGATTTTTCATCAAGCTTAATTAATTAAGTGCTTAACTAGGGCAGCCTAAATATAATCAACTATTCAATTATATCACATAAGATATTACTTCCTCCGTTTCAATATTACTTGCTTCAAATAAATTGTTGCGCAATTTATTGCGTTTTTCGGATTGTTTATATCTAGGGTTATACGTAACTACAAGTTATAAAATTTTGATATTATGAAAATATGCGACGAGATGAATAAAGCAAGATCCCACATGACTATGTTTTTTTCTCGTATAATATATAGAACATCTGCATGTGGAGTAGAAGGTTTGGGGTTTGACCCTTACTGGGCGTAGGTATCAATTGGGGCGTTTCTTGACTGTGCGCATCTCTCTTTACTCCCTCCATGGGTGTACGGGTATGATTTGTCCGCATCTTTCAAGAAAAAGAAAATCCCCATTTGAACCCTGCCTTGTGCGGAATACCAGAAAAGTCTTTTACCTTTAATAGTCGAAATATGTAAATTACCATAGAATAAATGAATAGTGCAAAAGTTAATTTGGTGCAAGTAATATGAAACAAATGAAGTACTATTAATAACAAATAAATTTAAAATTAAAAATGCTACTTGGGGTGGCCAATAATAGGAATGATTATTCATAATTGTAACATCACAATTAAAGATATGGGTTGGTTTGCGACCACTTTATGTCTAGATTGCCACCATCCATAACTTTTTTTATGGTGATTTATGTTTTGTGACCTTGTAGCATTGGTCGTTGATTAGTCGCAAATTATTAAGCTGCAATTTTATAATGGAGGGGATTTTCCCCTAGCTTGCTTTTATATGTTCATGTGTGTGTATCAGAGGGATCAAGTATAAACAAATATGTTGGGATCAAAACTTTAACCTGTGAAGTAAATATAATATGTTTTGCTGTCTAAATTACGCTAATTTTTTAGCTTGATAACAAATCATTTTGGTAATATGATTGAATTTTTCAATGTCTAAATTACTTAACAATAGATTAGCTATGCAACTTAGTTAAAGCTGAGAATTGTACTTATTAGTAGATTCAACAAACCAAACAAACTTGAAACACCAAATATTCGGCTTTACCAATATTCTGATCATGATTCGAATTCGATAATCAATTTAAAAACCAGGTTTCTTGGTTCGAAATATTTGGTTTCCAAAAATTAGATAAGTTAATTTTTAGCATCGGATATTGGATATGTTGATCGAATATTTTTGAACACCTTTACTCCTGACGATACACAAGAGGTGCTACCTCCTAATGTTGAAGAGAAAAATGATGAAGAGACTCAACAAGAGAGGTGTATTCCTTTGCCTACTCTAAGGCAAAAGAGTGTGACTATATCGCTTATGCTCTCACCATTGCTAGTGAAGTCGAAGGGGTGAATGATCCTAGTTCATATAAGTAGGTTATGGCCTCAAGTGATTTAAGTGGTTGATAGCTATGAAGCAAGAGGTGGAATCTCTTGCTAAGAATAAGACATGGGATGTTGTTGAAGCACTTAAGAAAAAGAAAATTTTTGGGTACAAGTGGATATTCAAGAGAAAGGGAGGTTTTGCTCATAATCTTGCCCCCATTTACAAAGCTAGGGTAGTTGGTAAGGGATACTCTCAAATTGAAGGTATTGATTTTCATGAGGTATTCTTATCGGTGATGAAGCACTCTACTATAACGGCGCTGGTAGCCATGAAGGACTTAGAATTACATCAATCGGATTGAAATATGACATTTATTCATTGTTAGAAGAAGAAATACACATAGAGTATCCGAATGGTTTGAGCTCGTTGGTATGGAAGGTATGCGTGTCATTGAAGAAGTCATTGTATGGATTAAAGTAATTTCTGAGGCAATAGTATATAAGGTTTTACTTTTTTGTGATCACACATGAATTCACAAGAAGTTCTTATGATAGCTGTGTATATCTTTAGAAACTTGATAATGGTTTTTCTTTTGTATTAGCTATTATATATTGATGATATGCATAGTTGCATGTAGAAATTTATTTGAGGTGGAAAACTTGAAAGAGTTTCTTTCAAGTGAATTTCATATGAAGAATCTTGGTGAAGCTAAGAAGATACTTTGGATAGAAATCTTTACGGATAAAATAACTGGTGTCTTGTACCTTAGCCAAAAGAGGTACATTGAGAAAGTTGAGCAACGTTTCTCATGGTTAATGCTATATTCGTGTTCACTTCTCTTGCTTCATATTTCAACTTTTCTAAGAAATTGGATCCACAAATAAAGGAAGAGATATAACAAATGATGATCATTCCTTACACTTGCGTAGTTAGTAGTGTCATATATGTTATGATGTGTTCCAGGCGCGACATAGTTCATGTTGTTATTAGTTGGTTAAGTCGATACATGTCTAATCCGAGTAAGACACATTGGAAAGCTTTGAAGTTGTTATTAAGGTTTTTTATGTGTACTTCAAATGTGTGTCTCAAGTTTAAAAGAGATTCAAGCGAGTTAAGTTGGTTTTGTGACTGCAATTAAAAACTTCAAGATGTGATCACCATATCAACTATCAAAGTGGCATAAGCCCTTTGAGTAATTTTTTGTGGTATGTTAGTTGTTTTTTTGGAAATAATGCATATTGCAAGTCAGATGGACTATGTCGAAGAAAGTTTCAAGTCAAGGTGAAGATTGTTGGAGTTATGGTGATTTGAGTGCACCATGATCAGTTTTTATGAAACATTAAAAATATGTGTGATAAAGTGTCTCAATGGGAAGTGCAAGAGTTAGCTACTACAACATAGTGCTCGAAGAAGGCATTTTCAAGCCTCTTCTTGTTTTGAACGACGCAACAGATGAGAGACAAACAATGAATACCAAATTTGAGTGCTTGAACGAGCACTCAACTGCGAAAAATTTAGTGAATGAAGATGTGAGTCGCTCGAACAAGCAACAAAGGTGCTGAAACGAGCAATATATGTGCTCGAATGAGCGGCCTGTGCCAATGGCTTATTATTTTGCAAACGTTTGGTACTCTAAAGTTGATAGTTCTAGGTATGTCCATAGCTTTTTTTGTTCTATACTTTATGTTTGTAGTTTTAGCGTAAATAGGAGGCTTTCACATTTATTCTAGTTATCATTCTAACCCCAGAAAATGTATTATATATTTATTATACTAATCAGAGAAGTTATACACACAACCAAGGAGTAATCGAAGTTGGGTGAACCTCATAAATTGTATGATCTCTTTGTTCTTTATTGCATTTTTATTACCTATTTGTATTTCCATTTCATCAATAAAGTAATTTGTCTCATCAACCAACTTCATGCCTTTGCTCTTGGTGATAGTAGGTACATAGTGTTCCTTTCAATTTTATTAATTAATTTGACCAGTCGATTTTGAACCCATTGATATGAGCAACTTTAACAATTAGTTGTTTAAACCAGCTAATTTAACAAACACTAACATTGGATGGTTTGAATATTCAACGCACTAATTGTATCAAAATAAGCTAAAAAAGTGTCTAATAAAGTATTTTGCCAAACTTTTCTGAGTTTAAATTGTAAAAAGTGTAAACTAGTAAAAATATCAAAAAAAACATAAATTGAAATCAACCGAAAATATGCCAAATATTTAAAAGATGACCTAATAATGGCCTTTCATTCAATTATTATTAATATTATAAGATTAATAACAAAACTAGCTAATAAACTAGGGGTAATTTCACAGCAATACAATCAATTGAGATATATAATATGGTAATCTCCTACCAAGTAATAATTACCGCCTTAGTTGACACCATTATATAATTTGAACAACTTACTATAATTTTTTGCGAAATGATATCAAACTAAACCAACTAATATAGATTTAAGCATATTTTTTCTTATAAAGCAGATAATATGATTTGTAGAGAATTATATTTAGCTCAAGTACTAGTCATTTTTAATCAAATGATTTAAGGGCATTGGACAGTTCGGTTGTGGTAGACAATGGAACCCCATGTAGGGCAAGTTTTGGTTGGGCTTGGAACACATTTGTTGTTAGCTCTGCAGCATAATCCACACAATCGAACACAACCCCTCATCTTTCCCATGTAAATAGGGTTTGCTCCACACCTAACAAAGCACTCTCGTGTGCAGAATGCTGTCATATTTTAAACACGTAAATGTTAGACATTATGGCATGTTGTAGCATAGTTTAATGAAAATATATTGGATTATAATTTATTTTTAGCTAATATTGTACAATTATATGTATACAATAGGAATAAAGGTAGTTTGATTGATTTGTAGTAACATACCGTGTTTGAACGGAGTTGCGGGAACTTGTGGTGGGCCGTAGGTTGGAGGACTGGTTGGAGCTTGTGGTGGAGAGTAAACTGGAGGGGTGGATGGAGGTGTGGCGGGAACCATTGGTGGAGAGTAAACTGGAGGACTAGATGGGGGAGTTGTTGGTGGAGAATAGACCGGAGGACTAGATGGAGGAGTTGTTGGTGGAGAGTATACAGGGGGACTAACTGGGGGAATTGTTGGTGGGGTGTAGACTGGAGGACTAGCCGGAGGAGTTGTTGGTGGAGAATAGACTGGTGGACTAGATGGGGGAGTTGTTGGTGGAGAGTATACTGGGGGACTAACCGGGGGAGTTGTTGGTGGGGTATAAACTGGAGGACTAGCCGGAGGAGTTGTTGGTGGGGTGTAAACTGGAGGACTAGCTGGAGGAGTTGTTGGTGGGGTGTTAACTGGGGGACTAGCTGGTGGAGTTGTTGGTGGAGAATAGACTGGAGGACTGGATGGGGGAGTTGTTGGTGGAGAAGATGGAGTAGTAGGAGTCTTTGGTGGAGAGTAGACTGGAGGAGTTACTGGAGGCGTGGTAGGAGCTTTAGGTGGAGAGTAGACTGGTGGAGTAGAAGGGGGAGTTGCGGGAGCCTTTGGTGGGGAGTAAGCTGGAGGAGTTGCAGGAGGAGTAGTGGGAGCCTTAGGTGGAGAGTAGACTGGTGGAGTGGATGGGGGAGTAGCGGGAGCCTTTGGAGGAGAGTATACAGGGGGAGTAGTTGGGGGAGTGGTTGGAACCATTGGGGGAGAGTAAGTCGAAGGGGTAGGAGCTTCAGCACCAGGAGGACAATTAGCATAAACCTGTAACAACTTAAAAAATTAAAAAGAATAAACTAGAAAGTTAATCTAAATTATTTGTATGTTATGTGTTATTTATAAGAGAAATATAAAGCCTAGTATCTACGGATGCACACAAATCATAGTGTAGCATGTTTTATATTTTTTTTTTGAAATGTAGTATGTTTTATATTATTAAATGTAATTTTAAGGATGTAATAACTTTCGTCGATAAACAAGTACTTCCGAAAATAAAAACAAAAAATTACACAACTAATAACAAAATACACCTATTATAATGAGGCCAACTATGATCTTAAAGTAATAACAACAATTATCACAGATATATAAATATTTAAATTTTCATATATATATAATTTCGTACCGATTAGGTACAGGATCAAAAATTCATTTTTTACGTTACTTCTTAAAAAAATATATACTTTATCGCCAAAAATAATTAAAATAAAAAGTCTACATTATAGTATGTATTTATGTTGCGTGAGTAGAGTAGCGAAAATAATTATACCTGGTTGGAGATAAGAAGAAAACAGGCTAAAAACAAGAAGGAAGTTTTAAAAGCCATTTTTAGAAAAAAAAAAAAACAAAGAAAGCTAAGAAGCTAAAGCTGGGGTGGTGTGGGATTATGTGGAGGAACCAACTACTTATATATAGTACTGAAAGTGAGAAGGAAGCTTTTGAGTTTGATATTTGTATTAATGGTGCACTTATTATATCTGACAATTTAATCCTTAAACTAATCATGGTCAACTCCCTTACCTCTTAGTCTTTCTTGGGCATCTATAATTAATATTCTTGCATAAAAATTCCCATTTTCTTTTTTATTTTTTTCTTTTTGTTTCCTAGTAGTTCTAACATGAAATTGCTTCATAAAAGCTAGCATGTGATCTAATAGAAACCTATACCTAAGTAAATTGTTGTTCAATAGAGATCCGGTGTTCATTCAAGTGATCGGGTTGATTTCGGGTCGGTTTAAAATCGGATTTTGTTTTCAAATTGGGTTTTATATAATTGTAGACCCATTTCTAAGTCGGGACAAATCGGGTTCGGTTATAAAGTACGGTGTCTATCGAGTCATCTGATCTGTTTTGAACACCTCTAGAGATTGCTATAGTTAAGCTAAATGTTATCACATTAAAAAGTAAAATACAACAATTTTGATGATAAAGATCAGTTTTGGCATGATTTTAAGCATTATTCTCATAAGATCTACGCCAACTAACAATATTACAAAATTTTCAAATAGGACAATAAAATTAAAAGAACGGAGGGAGTACTACTTTAAATTTTTAATAGTATATATAGTGGATTTAGTGATATTTATTAGACGATTTAGCAGCATAATAAAAAATTATACTAAAGTTTTTTTGCGACATAAGATCTAGTGAGATTTCACATAAATGTCACTATTAAACTATGGTAACAATTAATATGCAACTAAAGGCCAAATAAAGTGTCAATAAATGACTTAAAATAAAAACAAACAATTATTACACTAAATATATAAATCAGTTGCATTTTTTTAATGCTACTAAATTCAATATCGTAAAAAGTCAAATTTATTATTGAGAGTGCATGTACTAAACATCTTTTATTCACTAATCAAAAATACATCTTCACTTGTCAACAACTTTGTAATTGTTAGTTGATTGCCGGTATAGTATGCAAGGGTTATTTCCTATTACTACATTACTAGTATTATACCCGTGCTATGCACGGATTTTGTTAAAAATACTTTTTTTAATGTTAGCAATAATATTATTGTGTTCTGGTTTAATTGTACATCCATATGGTTATGTTAAAAACTTTTAATTAAAATAAAATATTAGTATTAATATCCATATTGAATTATTATTATTATTATTATTATTATTATTATTATTATTATTATTATTATTATTATTATTATTATTATTATTATTATTATTATTATTATTATTGTTGTTATTATTATTATTATTATTATTATTATTTTTGGAAAGAGAAGAAATTTTCATTACTCAAAATATTAGTATTAATATCCATATTAAATTATTATTATTATTATTATTATTATTATTATTATTATTATTATTATTATTATTATTATTATTATTATTATTGCTTGCTTTTTATCTTACTCTATGCTTAGATTTCATTTCATATATACATAAAATGAAGAGTTTCATTCTATTATTGTATTAACCACATAATTCCCCATCTTCCTAAATTGATTTTATTGGATAGAAGGCAAATAAATTAATCATGAAGGATAAATTGACAAATGGCAAAACAATTAAAATGTGATTCATAAGGTGATGATATTTGGCACAATTGAATTACACATTGACAAATGGCAAAGATGTTTATCAATTAGTATATTGTATGATTGATATAATTTGTAACCATAAAGCTATCTATTGCCTAAACTTATTAGCAAGGTCTTCTACTCTATTGTAATTCTTTGTGTTGCTCTTTTTCTTTTCTCTCTAGACTATAATTATAATTTTTTATAAATGGGATACATTGGATAAAAAATGATGATGATATGATCGGTTCAATCTCGGTTAATTATATGTGTAAATATTATTATTTTACTTTCATTCTTTTTGCATTAATTTTCCCAATCTTGTTTGCTAATTTGGACATTCACATTCAAATAGGTTAACCACTATTCTTGAATATTTAAGAACATTTTAGATTAGTTTTGCACCTTAATACTTAATTTGCATTATTATTATGAAAAAAAAATTCAAAATCTTCTAAAATGAAAAATGTTCTACATTATTAAATATCGGAAAAATTACCAGAAATAATACAACCTTTTGCTTATTTCCCTACAAAAATATGAATTTTCGATTAACTATGAATAATACCAACTTATGAGGGTGTTTTCTTACAATATACCTAATATGTTAAAAATCAAACTATAGGTAATTATATGACAAAAAAAATTTAGTAAATTAGTTAAAAAACTAAAGTTGGTATTATTCTAGGAAAAAAACCCCCTAAAGTTGGTATTATTCAGGGTTAATCAAAAGTTCGTATTATTGTAGGGAAATTAACAAAATGTTGTATTATTCACGGTAATTTTTCCTTAAATATCCATGAATGTTACTCTTACACAAAGTTATATATTTTGCACACAAAACAAAATTACAAAACCATTAATTTGATATCTAAGTATAATAGTATGTGTAGTCAATAACTCAATATATATAAGGTGAAAAATTGATAAATGAAAAATGGTTTATGGTTCATTAATTTGCATGCTCTTTTATCTCCTTCGTTGTAGGATCCTGTCAAGGATGCGTGGCATCTAAGGCAATAGATTACATGCTTGCCTCATTATAAAAATACATAATTTATTAATCATTATAACTTTAGTCCTCTTGGATTTCATCCCATCTTGCAGCGATTTAAATGGGCATTTCCATGTGACTACTACCTAGCTAGGTATGCATATGCATTCAATGTTTAATACATTGTTAGCCTAGCCCTACACCTCTTCAAACCCCACTTATTCGATATTAACCTGATCTTATAATCTAACGTGAATTGATCTAAATTCAAAATGAATTTGAAATTATATAAAAATTAGGAAAATTTGTCAAAAATAATCCCAACTATCACCCATTTACAAAAATAATCCCAACTATTGATTATTTTTCAATAATCCTAACTATTTATGAAGTTTGCTGTAAATAATCCCAACTACAGCCGATTAAGTATCGAATGGGACTGTTTTCAGCAAACTTCATCAATAGTTAGGATTATTAAAAAATAATCAATAGTTGGGATTATTTCTGGCCAACTGGTGATAGTTGAGATTATTCTTGGCAAATTTTCCTAAAAATTAATATGGACGTAACAATTGATGTTGAACCGATCCGAAACACCTGATCTGAATGATCACCTCTATCATAGTGATATTCTTATGCAACACTTGTGACAAACTAGTGAATGCTTTTTTTGTTCTTTTGATTTCTGGTCGTCATTAAACTTATGTGGAGTGTTTTTTGACCGAATTTGTAGATTGAAAAAGATTAAAGAATTAGTTTTTGTATAGTGTTGTATTTAATTTAACTAATAAAAAATTAAATAAGGCGTTCTGTTAAATATTATATATACTACGTAACAATAGATTGTCACTTATCAAATAATTTTTTGTACGCCAAGGAGGCTAGGGCTTAGAGTTTACTTGTTGTAAATAGCAATGTTTAACAATTGTATTTAGTACTTTTTGATTTTTAAGAGGATTATTTGCAAAAGCAAGTAACTTTAATTTTGCAGTTGTGTATCATAGTTTTAAGCTTGTAAAAACAAGATCCAAGAAAAGGCAAGACTTAGGGACAATGAAGTATATTAAGGATGTGAACGGAGGAGTGATCTTGAGACAAGAGGACATCAAAAGATGGTGGCTTCAATATCGCTCAATTGCTCAATAAGGATAGCGGAGTAGAGAAGGAGGGTAGACATATTGACGACATCCAAAAAACATTTTATTGTGGGTTAGCTAGTGACATTACCACACTCATCAGATGAAGTTGGAGTGCTCTCAAAAAGATGGGGAGATCAAAGGCGGTTGGACCTGATAATAATTATACAATTGAGGTGCATTCGGGGGGTTAGGAGAACAGGGCATCTGTTGGCTGATCTTTAATGTTATCTTGAGGATACATAAGATGCCAGAAGAATGGAGTATCAACACACTCATCTCATTGTATAAAAACAAAGGTGATGCTCAAGTTTGCAGGAACTATAAAGGTATCAAACTCTTAAGCCGCACGATGAAACTATTGGAAATAATGATAGAGTGGAGAATCAGAAAAGAGTCGGTGATACGAGAGAACAAAGTTGACTTCATGCTAGAAAGATCAACCACTAAGGCTATTCATGTTTTGATGAAAAATTAATGGAAAAATATAGGGAGCAGAAGAAGGATTTGCATATGTTGTTCATTCAGGAGTAAGTGTATGATAGCATACCACGAGGCATCATTTGGAATTGCCTCAAGGTTAGAGGTATTTCACAAAGGTATATTGAGACAACACGGACATGTCTGATAGAGTACGTTCATACACCAGTAGGGATAATAGAGTTTTCCTAGTTAAAGTGGGCCTACATCAAGGATTCATACTAAGTCCTTTCATTTTTACGGTCATTGTGGAGGAGATTTCTATATCTATTTGGGAGACTATACCCTGATGCATGCTATTTGTGGACGATATCGTGTTGGTAGCGGAATAAGGAGGAGTTTAATAGTGAATTGGAAGGGTGAAGGGCATTTTTTAGAAGGTAGAGGGTTGCACATAATTCGTACGAAGATAGAATATTTGCGATGCGTCTTTAGTGGGACATAGCCGATGGGTAAGCTAGAGGTGATCATTGGTGGAGAAGTTGTTGCACGTACGACTAAGTTTATCTGTGATTTAGAGTAATGGAGAGATTGATAGAGATGTTATTCATCGAATACAAGGGGATGGCTCAAATAGCGAGCAGCCACTAGGGTGCTATATGATAGGTGTAACACCTCCACTTAAAACAAAAGTTCGTCCTCGAACTTAAAGCTAAACCTCATAAACACTGATATATACTTTGATTAGATTGTTTTATAGTGATAACACCCCGGCCCAACGGACCACCGGTGACTACTCATAGAGACTATAGACTAACCCCACAGACCAACACAAGTCTTTCCAGCGCACTTTGGCCTCACTCGTGCGCACCCGGGAAACTTCCCAGGAGGTCACCCATCCTAAGATTGCTCCCCAGCAAGCACGCTTAACTGTGGAGTTCTTAGCAAATGGGCTCCCTAGAAAAGAAGATGCACCTTGTTGATATGAGTAGTCTATCAATCCCCTTAAATCTAAATCTGGGGTATCAGACTCACCCCCACTTAGGAATACAACGTCCTCGTTGGACCGACATTTCAGGATCTTTTCCCCCGCTAGGTGCACTGAACACACAATCAGCCACGGTCGCAGGGTTGCTCTGATACCATTTGTAACACCCCGGCCCAACGGACCACCGGTGACTACTCATAGAGACTATAGACTAACCCCACAGACCAACACAAGTCTTTCCAGCGCACTTTGGCCTCACTCGTGCGCACCCGGGAAACTTCCCAGGAGATCACCCATCCTAAGATTGTTCCCAGCAAGCACGCTTAACTGTGGAGTTCTTAGCATATGGGCTCCCTAGAAAAGAAGATGCACCTTGTTGATATGAGTAGTCTATCAATCCCCTTAAATCTAAATCTGGGGTATCACAATAGGAAGTTTTCTAGTAGATTAAAGGTAAATTTTACCAAGCTGCTATCAGGCCTGCTATGTTGTACAGGAAAATATGTTGGTCAGTAATGACCACGTTTGAACAAAAGATGGAAGTTATAGAAATGCTATGTTGCGCTGGATGTGCGATCACATAATGATGGATAGAATAAGGAACCAGGAGTTTAGAAAGAAGTTAGGGGTTACCTCTCTTTCTACAAAATGTATGAAAATTGGTCTATATGATTTGGTCACGTGAAGAGAAAGACATATGATGTCCCTGTGATAAGGATCAAAAGCGTCGTAGTGCAGGGTAAGAGAAATCGAGGGAGACATAAGAGAGCATGGAAGGAACAAATAAAAAGGGACTTGCATGAATTACACCTTTTTGAGGATCTGACTAGAGATATAGGTAGTTAGAGACACCTTATTTATGTCCTAAATTATTGATACTTTTTCTTGACCTTTTGTTCTTATTCCTTGCATTTCATATATCGCGAGACTTTAAGGATCTTACTAGAGATAGAGGTAGTTAGTTTTCACTTTTGTTTATATGAATTTTATTTTATTTTTTTCATTGATTTAGTTATTGTAAAGGTCAAACTTATGGTATAAGATGCAGGTTGTAGTAGCTGCAAAATTTTTCGGAGGAACTATCTTGAGCCGGAGGACTGTGGTACCCCAGATTGAGATTTAAAAAGAATTAATAGACTACTCATATCAACAAGGTACATCTTCTTTTCGTGCGAGCTCATTTGCTAAGAACTCCACAGATAAGTGTGCTTGATGGGGAGCAATCTTAGGATGGGTGACCTCCTGGGAAGTTTTCTTGGGTGCACACGAGTGAGGCTAAATTGCGCTGGAAAGACTTGTGTTGGTCTGTTGGGCCAGTCTACAGTCTCCATGAGTAGTCACATGCGGTCCGAGGGGTCGGGGTGTTACAAGGACTCTTTCGCCGCATCCTCCTGTATGGATATGGGTATAGGTTGTCATGTTACTCACCTCCCTAGACTCTAATCATAGTCTATGAACGGAATTACGCTGAGTATGATCATGATGCATTCTTACCTATTTATATCTAGAAATAGTAAATGATACAAATGTACATTAACAAGCATGTTCTTAGAAGTGCATAGATGAAAAGGTAAGAATGAAATATAGATAATGACATTATGTAAATTTTGATGCAAGTTGAAATAATGTTATAGTACCATTAAGTAGTAAGTATATAAAAGTTGACTTAACGAGTTGCATTACTTTAATTAACAGGATAATAGTAAACACGTGTGAAAGCTATAGGCGTAAATTAAGAATTACAAGTGAGTAGTGAGTAGTGAGTAGTGAGTAGTGAAGTAGCGAGAAAGAAGGGTTGATCCTATCGATGCTAATTTGTGTCACGTATCTCTAAAATCAGATCTACGTGTTTAGTCCATTTTTAACTGCTTAATTGGAGTGGGCGCTGTCACCACAAACCTATAATAAAAAGCTCATTATGTATGAGATCATTTTATTATAAGACATATCTATATAATTAGTCTATTTCTTTAATTGATTACTTAAAGTGATCGTTTAAAGGTTATAAGTAATCAATTTAAGACTATAAAAAATAGTAATATTAAAATTATTATTTATCACTTTAACATTACAAATAATTACTTTAAGACAAATAATGTGTATGACGCCAGCCCAATAAAAATGATCTCACCGTGAGACCGTCACATTTAAGAATTAGTAATAATAAAAAGATCACAACATCAAAAACAAAGAAATAAGTAAACATGTAATACTCTCTCCAAGTCTTTTTTATTGTCACATTTTCTTATTTGGCAAATTCATATCAATTGTCACATTTTCTTTTTAAATTTTTTTTTTATTTAAATATCCCATGTTCACACAAGTAATGATCAAAATATCCCCACTTTTACTACTTATAATACCCCAACGACTACCTTTACAATTAATTTAATCAATTAAAATACCCCTACTATTACCTTCTTAGTGGATCCCATACCACCCTTAATAACCGTGCACATACAAATGAGACAATAAAAAAAACTCTAAGGGAGTAAGTTATTTTGAAAAATGCTATTAATATAAAGGAAGAGCCGAGGAAATCATCCATATGATATAACCAAGTATAACAATTAATTAACAAGATAAAAGATGCTCAAATTAAGCTCACTTATACTTATTGTCATCAACCGAATATCTCGCACAAAGTCAAACCGCAAAAAAAGATAGTTGATAGACCATACTTGTACCCCCTAAATGAGTGGCCAAGAGGAATGTGTGCAGTCAAATAAACCCACATATGGAAAGGTTAAGCTTTATTTTGGATGCAGTGTTTTGAGGGTTGGATACAATGAAATCAGCTTAAATTGAGGGCTGAATGAAAGAATGAGAGATATGATATTAATTTATTAAACATTAGATGATATAATTACAAGTTATAGCTCTGATTACAACTTCGATTTTATACCTTGCAGTAAAATTGCTCTAAAAATCAATTGTATTTTCAAAAAATTACTCCATAAGAAAAAAACACTGTCCAAGTCCTTTCTATTGCATTTTTAGCCAGCAGAAACGACATTTTGCAGCAGCGCCTCCAAATCAGTCAAACTGGTTCACAAAGGAGAAAGTATTAGTAAGTAAAGGTAATTTCTGAGGTTAATAAATCACCCTTATGTAGTATGATTTCATAGGGGGAGAGTTTTGTTATTTTAATTTATTTTTTTAAATTTGATTTATTTTATTATTATTCTTTTTATCTTTTGTGGTGATTTAAAATCACGGGAATTTTTGGGCACAAAGCATATGCATCAGTGTAGAAAATATCAAGCATTGAGGTATATGTATATCAACTCCATCACACCATACCTTACAGAGCTCAAGTCAGGGTATGTTGCAAGTGCGTCCGAAAAATCCTACATAATCACAGCTTAACATTCAACAAGTTGTAATTAACGACCCATTTGTCTAGTGGAAAATGAAGGCAAAGGATGAACTTTCCTCCGTTATGATTGTAAAAAAAAAAAGAGGAAATGAGTCATTTCGTTGTCATTAGATAAATAGGTAGAAATTTCGCGAGTTAAAACTTTGAAAGAGTTGATCGGTGCAAAGTTTTCCTATGAAGATTCCATATTAATTAATCTTTATAAGAAAGCAATGAACTGACCTGGTTTGAAGTGGAAGGAGTGTAAGTTATTACACAAGGCATTCCAGCCTTTGTTGCTGCCTGCAATAGTAAAATGTAAGTTAAGTCCAAGTTACACTTGCATACTATGATCTGCACTGAATTCAAGAGCTTTAATTCTCTTGCGTGTAAAACTTTCAAGATACAGTATGGTGCCACAAGAAGACAGTGTTGAGATTCGAGAAAACGCAAATGAGATTATTCCCATTCACTAAAGTGTTCTTAAGAATATATTTGCATACTTGGCACAGCCAAATGTTAATCAAATAACAATGAAGCAAAAAGCTCAATGACTAAGGAAGACAAGCGGGTAAAACGATACAGATTTCGCACCACATCAACCCCAATGGGGGCGGCTATTGCCTATGAGTATTAATTTAGTAGTTGGTGGGTGGATATGGGTATGTAGAAGTCCTATCCGCCATGAATAGTGTGTAAGTGGTGACTATGAGGACTTATCTACCCATATCGACCAGCACCACCGGATACAAACTCCACCCGCCCTATACCCAGCCGCCCCATGTCTACAATGTATTACTTTGCATCAATATTGTATAATTTTATTGGAAACTATTAACAAAAAATTAAGAATACTAATTTTATCTTAATATGTTATATGGTTTGAATAAAATTAGATATGCAATTAAATTTATAATGAATTGCGATTGTATAGAGTGCATATAACGTGGACTTGGAATAAATGTGAGGTAAGTATAAAGTGAGTATACCCATGATAGGTATATATCCATGATGGGTATACCCAGTTGGCTATAGTGGATGGAGATGAGCTTGAATGCATACCCCGGTGAGCAGGCATGAGTAAAAGAAATTAATTTTACCAACCATGAGTATTGGATAGGTGGTGGGTATGAAAGTTTTAGGTAGGTATGGGTATGGGTGTGAGAGAGGGCATACCGCACCTCTCATGCATTTTGTCATCCCTTAAACGAGTCTAGTACCCTAACGGCCTGTTTGGTAGGTGATAATAAACGGTAGTAATGGGATTGAAAAACAAGTGTAGCTTTGGTTGAAAAATCTCTTGGTTACCTTGATGGTCATGCTTGTCCAACTTCAATCATCTTATTTTTTTCATAAAATTCATTTCAATGCATTACCATTGGGAGAGGTAGTACTAGGTGGTAATGGAAATTTGTAAACAAAAAACCTTTTGTGATCAAAGTTTCATTGCCATGGGAATGATATGGAATTTTTGATGAAATTTTACACTATAAATCATTCCTATTATCGTCATTTAGTACCACTAACCAAAAGGGCCGTAAATGTTATGTTGCTCGAACTTGAGTTCAAGTGTCAGACATAGTTGCGTCCAAGTATGTGTATGGGACTTGGCAAAATCATGAAAAAAATTCATACATTAATTTTAAAATGAAGTGTTCTGGTGGCATATATCCATGTACAAATGTTGAAGATCTGACTCGGATATGTGAGGTATAATGAAGAATCCGACTAACATGCCCTAATCTCCCATGTCGAAACAATTTGCAACTTTCAATTTTTAGAGCAAGCCGCTTCAGTATACTGAGAACAAACCACTTAAAATAGTTATAAAAAATCTGGCATTTGTAGGCCTTCTATGACTAATATTAATTATCAGTTGCATTATCTATTAGGGCTATATTGTGCTCCTATAACCATGTAATCTTCCCTTTGCCTTCAGCAGCATCCAATTACTTCACTATACAATCAATCACTGTTACAAATTTCATTCTTCTCTGTCTATGCTATTGTGAATTAAGGTTCCATATATTTGTTGCATTTCCCGAATTCAAATCAAGTGTCAAGAATTTCATGTGCGCAAAAAATATCAATGTCAAGAATCAAGATACAATAAGAATTTGTATACCAAAACTCAGTTTTTCATGTGTTGGTTCCTTTATAAAGATTTACCTGGAGGCCAATGACACTATCTTCCACTACTAGACAGTCGTTCCCGGTCAAACCAAGTTTCTGCAACATTTTAAGAATTAAGACCCAACAGTATGCCTTCTCTCCTAATTCACAGGCCAAAACAAATAAAAATAAATAAAACAGAAGCATGTTATGAAATTGGTCTACCTTAGCAGCAGCAAGGTAAATTGATGGATCGGGTTTTTTTTCTTTGACATCGTCTCCTGCAATAGAGACAACTGAAATTTTGAGACCTAAAATTGAGAACAAAGAGATTCAACAAAACTGACTAATGTTTTCTGGTCCTACATATTACAGCTACAAAATCGTTCAAAGATTAAACAGCTCTCCATCTTAAAAGGAAACAAGTATATAGTTAACTAACCTGCAAGAAAGCAGTCAAGACCATGGAAACGTTCCTGTGAAAGGCAAAAGGTCAGTTGAGAGAGGTGCTAAGAACTGTCATCTACTTGAAGTCTTGAACACAAGGAAGAATGATCTTACTAGTCCTATCAGACTTTCGAGAGTGAGTATGACTGAACTTTTGGTTGCAGCAGAGCATACAGCTACTTTCTTTCCCTGCATATATGATTAACAAAGCCGCAACTCGAAAGGCATAAATTTCTGAATACATCAAGGAGTATTTCATGACAAGCGACAGCAAAAAAAAGGTGTCAAAAGTGGCAGGAGAAATCACAAGCCTCTAGCAGTATCTGATAACAGGATTTTAGCAGCAATTTAGAAAATACATTACACCCAAACAAAAACTGATTTGGTTTAACTTACAGCAGCCTTGGCTTCATCCATCAATTTCAAAACTCCAGGTCTAGGTGGCACCTGATACAAATTAGAAACTTTAAGGAAGCTTACATCATATTGGTTTTCAGAAATAACAATAAAAACTAAGAAAATGTACTCTGGAGGTACCAACTCTGGCCCCTCGTCTTAAAAAGATAACTTTGGTTATTTACTTTGTTAGGCTCAGTTTGGCCTCTCCTTTCATTAAATACCTTTTGAGTTCTGACAAATACTAGTATTTTCTTTTATTGAAAGCTTAATAAATTTAGTTTATTTACACACTAGAAATTTTTTACCGATTTTAATTAGAAAAATTAATTCTTATTTTCCATTGAAAAAATTAATTTTTCTTGCTGCGATGTCTTTTTTCCGGACAAGTATCATATTTAGAGAGAAAATACAATGTTAAACGCTGTATTGAGACAAAATACCCGAATGTAGGCATATTGATACTCATTTATGAAATATGACTGACTTTTCAAAACATACAAAATTTATAAACTTGGCGCGATATATGTTTTCCAAATGGTGTCTCCGTGTTTGTGCCTAAAAGTAGGTGTATCAATACTCATTTCAACCAGCTTTTCAAAATTAGCACCGCTTAAGGCTTATTCATCTTGAAGTGTGTTCCCCTAACGTGGATGTATTGGTACTCATTTTAGTTGGCTTCTAAAAATACATACCGAAGATTTGCCATAGTGTTTGTTTTCATGAGAAGCGTTGCTTTTGAGATCAAGAACGCTATTAAAGGTCACGATCCACACACGTGCAAGTGTGACTTGCTATTCTAGGTCACGATCAGGTAAAGGCTCATTCAATGAAAAAATTGATGAAGTTGCACCAATCAATGTAAATACCCAAAGTTGGTACCTTTCCATCTTACCTATTAAAATCATTGTAAATACCTAAAAATATTAAGAATTGATTAAAAAAGGAAAAAAGTCTTACAGCGCCGGACTTGATGATTTCTTGATATCTTTCTGTCTTCCAATCCTACAGAACTACAAGCAAAATCAGCATGGACAACGCGATTGTGAGGAAAAAAATTAGTCTTAGTGATATGAAATCTCAACTAAACTAGTTATTTTGAAGGGGTTTGTGAAAGCTTGACATGAAATTTAGAACCAAGTGTATCAGCTAGTAACATACAACAATATGGATAATACAGGAACCTGAAGGATATCAATCAACTTCGATCTATCAGCATCATTTTCAGGAGGTATCTCGAAGATCGTAGAAGTTGGCCATCCATGCTCCTTGAAGTACCTTGCAAATAAGTTCTGACCAAATCAGTGAAGCAACATTATAATATGCACTAAGCCAAAACAATTACTTAAACTCTCTTCCATTACTTGACAAACAACTAAGGCGGAGTTGGAGTCACGAGATTTTTAATTACTTGAAAAACAACTAAGTTGTATTCCAGTCTTTCGTGATTAAGGATTTGACATTGTTTTTGTTGTTGTACTTAAAAAATAATTCCAGAATAGATGGGGGTCCACGCAAACATTTCTATCATACAAGCTCAAACTAACAAGAGAGATCCAAATCCAGAGTATTATAATAAAGACAAAAAGGAAATAGCTCTTTTCTTTTGAGTCATATTGGTTTTCTGATTCTACCAGTTGCATCATGAATTAGGAGTGTCTATGGGAAATAAGTCAGCTTGTACATAACTGGTTTCTCAAGCAGGACAAATCAAAAATGTCCAAGCTTATGCAAGATGAGAGATCTAAATACATCATAAATCACATACAAGCCTTAAATTGTGAAGTACATTTAAACATTCTCTAGCTCCTCATATTTTCCCTATAACCCATAAGTATAATTCCTCGCCTTGTGTCAGTTCAGGGAGGGGTTCAAAGTAAAAGAAAGAGAAGAACCAAAGAGGTGTGACATTTCTATTTATCTGAATAGCTGATCAAGAAGGTACAGGAAATAGATAGGAAAAAAAATGCATACCCCTTCTATTTCAATGTCAATGATAAGAAAACCACTTATTTATGCTTACTTAAATTTATTTTAGGACTAATAATAAGTTCACTTCAGAGTTCAGTTGAAAAGAACCATCACTAAATCTACACTTTGAATATACCATAAGTGAATATTAATCATTTAGACATATACTTCAATGTTAATTTACTAACTATCTAGCCTTTCCCTTTATTTACCAAAGAGGTGTGACATTTCCATTTATCTGAATAACTGATCAAGAAGGTACAGGAAATAGATAGGAAAAAAAAAAAAAAAAAAAAAAAAGCATACCCCTTCTATTTCAATGTCAATGATAATAAAACCACTTATTTACATTTTTTTTTGTGTTTCCACAAAAAAGGGTTTAGCCCTAAGTGTACACATTACATACTGCTCTTGCCATATGAAATATAGAATTTTCAACCAATGGATTGTTCTATTCAATTTATGATTACTTAAATTTAGTTTAGGACTAATAATAAGTTCACTTCAGAGTTCAGTTGAAAAGAACCATCACTAAATCTACACTTTGAATATACCATATATTCCCAAAACCATAAGTGAATACTAATCATTTAGACACATACTTCAATGTTAATTTACCAACTATCTAGCCTTTCCCTTTGCTATCTAGATTATATGGCATGGAAACTAACCAGACATACTACTTATGCACCAAAATTACTCCATAGCCATAACTTCAACTTCTTTTGTTTATCAGTTATCAATAAAATAAGAAACTTTAGTTTTACAATTTTTAGAATACTACCCCCAATCAGCTGTAACAATCTCTTTTCTTAATTAAAGTTCTTCTGAAATAGTCTAGGTTAACTATTTTCAAATTCGTAACAAGACACATACAAAACCGCTCAATCTATAGCAGTAGAAACTTTCAGTAGTTAAGCATTTTCATTGTTCAAATTTCAATACTGTAATCAATTGTTAATCGATGTTCCCGTCCACTAATTTTGCTACATTGTAAGTGAAATATTTTAAAATTTTGGTTGGTTCTTAGTAGCAGAATATGAATAAACATGTTGACGAGACTAGCATAATAAGTATATGGATGAGATTAGTAGAACCAATATGGGTCAGTGTCCTAAATGAGAGTTATAAACCTTAAATACAACAATATTTCTGGGATTAAAACATTAACTACCAGAAACAAGTAAATGAAACTCCAAAGTTCTTCAATTTCTTGAAATACAATTAAATTCAAGACAATAAATCACGAAATGAAAAAATTAAAAAACAAAATATTGAAGTAAAGTAAAATACCAACGCATTTTAGGTTTTCCACCACCAATACGATTCTGAAGAACATCATAAAATTCAATATCCCAATCAAGTGGACCATCAGATGAAGAAGAAGGACAACGAACATTAAAGAAAGCAAACGCATCATTATAAGCTTGACGATGTAAATCCTCAGACTCAAGAATCACTCCATCGCAATCAAAAATCAAAGCAACCAAAGAATTTGCAGATACTTTTACTACTGATGATGATGATGATACTGACGGCGAAGAGAAGTTGCAATGCTTCGGGGTTTTAGTGCGGAGTGGAAGAGAGAGAGAATGGGATGAGCGTAAGAAAATTGCGGCGGAGGATAGGGAAGAATGGTGGCGGAGACGGCGGTGATAGTGGTTGTTTGGGTTGAGTTGTGCCACAACTGAGGATGAGGCGCACAATGCCATGATTCCTAATCTCTGTATTTGATTCTGAAGTGTTCAATGTCCAATATGGAGGGAGTATATTGGATAGACTAGACTACTAGTCGATTATTGTTGTTACTTTTTAGTGCCCTTCCGAAAATAAAAGAAATTAAAAAAAAAAAAAAAAAAAAAAAAAAAAAAAAAAAAAAGCTTTTGAACACAAATTAGTTAAAAAATTAAAAGTGCCAACCCTATGTGATTCTGATCTACGATGCATATTATGATCCAAAAACAAGCGAGCGATTTGAATCGTAGGTAGAATCTTAAAGTTCTAGAATCTTACGATTCTAGTTGGAATAAAATTTTTGGAGGTACAATCATAACACGATTCTACGATTTTGCGATTTAAAGATCTGATTCTACTGATTTAGTATAAATTATTTTTAATTTTTCTAATGTACCATATGTTACTAATCTCTTTCACATATACACATAAATTTCAAAATTTTCATCGTCAAAACTTTTAAAAGGCGAATTTCTTAAACGGTATGTAGATTTAAACTTATTATTAAAAGGTTTTCGTTATACTCTTAAAAATAAGTCAAAGAAATTTTAATTCGTAAATTTAAATTTTTGAATTGCATAATAATGATAAGAAACTAGATATTTTTAATATATTAAAGTTTATTTGTAAAAATCGTACGATTCTACGATTTGATTTTACCGATTTGATTCTACCTCTCTAAACGATTCTAAGTATAATTGCGATTTTAACAACTTTGATTGTCTCTCCTAGAGCATGTAAAAATTTTCTCGGGTCATGTTTTCTCTCTTCTGTTTGATTTTCACTATCATTTCTTGTAGTTGTTTCTTTCGAGGTTTACTCTATACTTCAAAAAAGGTTTTGAATCAGAAGAATTAAGTCTTATTTTAGTTGAAGCAAATATCACTTTTTCTTAGAAAGGACATGACTCGATTTTCATTACCTCTTTACCTAGCCTCCTCTTTTTTTAGTAGGCCGCTTTCTAACCCTTTTTTTTCTCAACCTACCTTGTACCTAAAAAAGTTGCATTAGAAACGTTAAAAAACAACTATAAATAAAATAAGCTCACAATATGATCAAAAGAAGAAAAAAAGAAGATGCTAGTGATTAACCACGACTCGTTGCCTTTCATGAGGTCATGCAAACTCGTTGCTTCATTTTTGAGACTCTACTGCTCTTTCATGGGGTTGGAAACAAGTCGTGGAAGAGGTAGTAATAAGCCACGACTCGTACCTTTTGCAGCAGTGGGGGACCTAGCTTAGGTGATGGGGTTACATATGCAACCCCATTAAAAAAATCAAGAAAGTAATATGTATGTCTTGAACCCATGACCTATTGCCAAATATGCAACTCCATCAAAAAAAATTAACTAAGTAACATGTATGTCTTGAACTCATAACCTATTGCCAAATATAGAAAATTAATCCCACTTCCTTACCACTAGGCTACAACATTCACATTTGTTAATTTAAAACTTTAACATAATTAATACTTTATAAGAGCAATTACCTTAATGACTATTAAAGGAAGGAAATTAATGACTATTAGTTTTCATAATTCCCCAATTTTAAACTCTTCTTCCTCCCAATCTTTGTTTCAAAATTCTCAAGCTATCAAGCACTATTGTTGTCGGCTTGTCGCTTGCTCGTAGTCGGCCCACAGCCACTGCTGCCGATACTACCGCCGCCGCCACTGCACTGTTGTTGCTCACAATCCACAACCCCACAATCCAATCCTCCATAATTATATTGGGTCAATTACTAAAATTGAATTAGAATTATACTCTATCTTTTTAGAATTTATTTATGCTATGTTTGGGAATGAGGATTTGATTTGAAAATATAGATTTGACTCAAAATTAGTGTTTGGCAAACACTAGAATTTCAAATATGGATTTGATTCAAATCCACAATTGTTATCAAAACGGTTTAAAGATGAGGATTTGAGAATGACCTCCCAAACCTTGTCATTTTCAAATTCTACATTCATGATTCCATACTTGAAATTATTAATTTGAAATGAAATGCTAGTTCCCAAACACAACCTAATTGGTTTATTTTAATTTGCTTTAAATTATAATAAAATTAATTTTATTTGTGTATGATTTAGGTAGTATTTGTTTGTAAATCATAATTTTTGCAAAACGTTTATAAATCATATGTTTAATTTGCTTTAAGTTAGATAATTTCAATTCAGAATTAGAATTTGTATTTGTATTTGTGATTTCATTGATTGTTATTCATAAATAACATAAAAATTATCAATTTAAATAACTTATTAAGTATCAGATTTGTGTTGGATTTCTTTATTTTTGTTGTAGTTTTTTAAGTTATGTTTTACTTGTTGATGAATACAAGACGCGTTTATTAAACTCGCAACCCCATATTTCAAATCCTAGGTCCGCCACTGTTTTGCAGTTATGGATTTTTGGCTCTTGTTTTCACCACTAAGGGTGTCCGTGTTAGGCTACTTTTTTAAGCCTTCACCCTCTTCTGATGACATAGGTCTATAGATGTTCAACGGGGCAGGTCGACCCAACGGGTTAAGGGTTGGATCACATTTTAACGGGTCATTAATGGGTCAAATCGTTAACAGGCCTTGGTGTAATGGTTCGGGTCACATTTTAATGGGTCGGAATCGGATCGTTAACAGCCTTGGTGTAATGGGTCGGCCGGTTTGGGTCGGATATTTATAGAAATTGGTTGCAAAAAATTAGCATTTTTTATATTTTTATATGATATTATTCTATATATAGATGGGTTGACCCAACGGTCATAAAAGTAGAATAAAAAAGGAATAATCCAACCTTTTACAGATTTTCCTACAATAATCCAATGTGGTCTTTGGATGTCAGAAGTTTGGGTATCCTCCTCTCTTGGCCCCCTAGTGTTATTGAACAGTTGAAAGAAATACTGACGCCATTTTGTTTTGATGTCATCTTTCCTCAGGAGAACTCGTTCTTCCTCATCCTTGATGTATTTTACTGTCTCTAAGTTTTGCTGCTGCATGGACCTCGTACTTGCCAGCTTAAAAATATGCTTCTTCTCGTCTTTGGTATCAAGCTTTTAATAGAAGTCCTTATAAGCACGACTTTTTGCCTCTGCAACCGCTTTTTTAGCCGCCCGCTTTGCTTCTTTGTAGCTTTTTCTCTTTTGTATCATATCCTCCTCCTCCGTGTATGTCATAAGTTCCTTAAATCTCTTGTTTTTGTCCTTTATCTTTTCCTGCACTTCCTTGTTCCACCACCACAACTCTTTTAACACTTTTAGTTTCCCCGACAACACTCCCGATGTCTCTTATTTCACTTTTCGAATGGTTTTTGCCATAAATACCCACATTTCATTCGCATCCTCAGACTGATTTGGGAAGCCCAACGAACTTATCTTGCTTGACAAGGTTCACATCTCGTTTAAGTCTCAACCAAATGATCTTTCCCCTGAACTTGATCTTCTTCTGTACAATTTTCTTCCTCATCTTAAACACCAACACTAAAAGTCTGTGTTGGGTGGGCATTTCTATATCCAACACCACCTTACAATCCAAGCACGAGCCCCGATCTCCCTTGCGTAGTTGGCAATAGTCAACTTGGGTTAATGCACACCACTCTTATATGTAATTAAATGCTCATCTTTCTTCCTAAAGATCGAGTTTGCCATAACCAATTCCTAGGCTAGCGAAAACTTTAGCAAATTCTCCCCACTCTCATTCCTTGCCCCCAAACCAAACCCTCTATAAACCGGGTTATAGTTGTCTGCATCACTGTCTATATGTCCATTGAAGTCTCCTAAGAAATTTTGTGTGTTTTGTCTAATTTGATTTTGCATATTATTAATCCACATATAACGCTACAAATAGGAAAACTAGTTTCAAACCTTTGAAAAATTTTCCAAAGAAAAAATAAAAGCGGACTAACTCTTCACTCACCCTTTGTCTTGTACTGAAATTTGAAATCTTTACGCAAATAAAGAAATTTATTTACAATTGAATGATGCAAAGAATCATAGTGTACAATTAATAAGTTTGAAATCATTATATGCAAATAAAAAATCCAGAATGAAGGAAGATTAACCCAATGAAGAAGAAAAAAAGGAAAAACAAAAATAAAGAAAATTAAGAATGATGTTAGTAATTAATTCATGACTCTATTGCATAAAATCATGCACTTTTCTTGCAGCATCTTGTAAAATCCTGTAATCATGTATCCTTAATTTTTCTTCCCCGTAAGAATATTTGAAAACATTTTTCCAAATATTCACGTTATCTTCTAATACCAAATTAATAAAACAGCTAAAAGTTTAAATCGATGGACTTTCCGTGGAATAGAGTCTTCTTAACTCTTCTAGGACTCTTATATTTATTTTCAATAGAAAGACAATATTTTAATTCCTGCAATGTAATACTACAATCTAAGGCTAAGAGTTCATCACTTTTATACTCCCTTCGTTTCTTTTTTATTGTCCATTTTCCTTATTTGGACAGTTCACCCAAATTGTCCACTTTTTATTTTTGGCAAAGACTTTGTACTTAAATACCCTATGTTCACACAAGTAAAGACCACAATACCTCTACTTATATTATTTAAAATACCTCAAGTCCTCAACTACACCTTTACAATTATTATAATCACTTAAATACCTCAACTACTACCTTTACAATTATTATAATCATTTAAAATACCTCAATTATCACTTTCTTAATATGCTTGTCCAACACAACGTGGACAATAAAAAAGAACCGAAAGGAGTATAAACTAAGATAAAACTAGAATTAATGATTAAATTAAGAAAATTGAATACCTAAGTAATCATAAGTAGTATTGGAGATTATAATTCAGGTTAGACTATAACCTATGAATAATAAGAGCAACGACATAATCTAATAAGGGGAAATGAAGAACTAAAGAATTAAACGCTAACCCCTGCCTCTAGAAGTGAACACCGGTCTAAACTCAGATCGGACGAGACTGGGACCCGATTAAACTGGAAGATCGAAATTTTGAATATAATAGGTCTTCGTCTAACCCGGTTTTCTCCCCGTCCGGTCCAGGTTTAGACCGTTAGACTGAAAATAATTTTTGATACCAAAAAAATTTTAAAAAAATTGAAGATTTTAAAATAATTTAGCAAATTAATTATTATAAAATTAAAATATTTGAATTAAAAAATTATTTTGTGTTAATAATAAAAAATGCCCTCAAAACAAGAATATAAATAATAATCGTAAATACTATTCCCCTTCAAAATCACTTTTATGTACATTCGGTCTCATCGAGTCTAACCCAGATTTTTCGGGATTTAGGACCCAGAGCTCGGACCAGAAGCAAACGGTTCAGTCCGGTTTAGGTTCGATTCTGATTCGGACCGCCAGTCCGATCTCATTTTGCACACCCCTATGTGCCTCTATGTGTTAATGGCGGTCGGCCGAGAAGTTTATATAACTGCCGATGTACAGGAATTTTCGGCAAAGAAGAAAATTTTATATCATATACTTAGGGTTAGGTCAAAACTTAAAAGTAGGGGTGAAACTTATTCAGATTAAAACTGCAAACCGAATAACAAATATGGTTTGGTGTTTTTAAAATTTGGTTTGGATTAGGTTTGAAAATTCAAAAAGTGAAACAATTTCGTTTGGATTAGGTTTGAAAATTCAAAAACCGAAATAATTTGGTTTGGATTAGGTTTGAAGTTTTCAAAAACCGAATTTTAGACCGCAAACTGGAATATTTAAGAAATTACATATATAGCCCACTAAGATTACTCTTAGCCTAGGCCCAAAATTTGTTGATTTTAATCCTAAAAAAAGAAAACCCTAACTCTATCATTACCCTCTTATGCGCCGTCCACCACTCCCCCTCTCTCTTTTTATATCAATTCTACATTAACCCAAAATTCAAAAAGAAGTCTTCCATTCTCTCTCTTAAAGCTTCAACCTTCAAAAATCTAAGTCTTCCATTCTACAAGCAGCCGTCGATTCCCCCTGAGCCCTGCTTTCTGTAGTCCAGCCGTCGACTCCCCTGCTTTCCATATTTCGGCCGTCGACTCCCCTGCTTTCCATAGTAATTCTAGTTTAAATAGTTATTCGGCCCAAAAGAAAAATCCGGCCTAGGAAATTCAATCTAGGCGGTTTGGTTTGGTCTACAAATAAAAGATGCGGTTCAATTTGGTTCGGTGTAGAAACTAATTTGGTTCGGTGTTAGTCTGAAAATATGGAGACTGAATAAAATAAGGTTCGATTTGGTTCGATGAAAGTCCAAACCATAGACCGAACTTTCACCCCTACTTAAAAGTATGACTACTACTTAAGCCCAATAATAATTACTCAACAATCATCCATTTTGGAGCCACATCGGTCGTAGATAATCATCAATGGTTCAAGAAAAAAAAAAACATAAGCTATTCTAAAGAAGTCAACAACAAATTAGCATGTTTCATAAAGAAATCTAAAACTCGACATAATAACAAAATTATTAAAAAAATAATAAATGCCAACAAATAACAATTATGACCACAACTAAAACAATTAACAATTAACATCTAGCTAATTTGAGAAAATAATTGTCCTATACGATAAAATAAACAAAGAAATAAGTCTAGTTATCTAGTTTAGTACTAGCATTGTCCCTCATTAGGAACATTTGAATATGGTAAACCCTCCAACAAACAATCTACATATGGATTATTAAAGTCTCCCAAAATACTTCCATAAGCGTTCCAACAAAGAGGTTTTACTCGACTCTTGGATTCCGTGGGTCTAAGATCTAGACCCGAAAGAGTAATGTTGGAGCATGGTACTGAATCACTGCATGCCAAGTGAACTGGTGGGTCTTTTGAATCATAAGTTCCGTAGATGTTTGAATATATGATGGTATCAATAAAAACCGCTGAGGTTTGGTTGGCGCAGCTCGAAGAGAGACAATAATACTGGTTTATGATAATCGGGTTTCGAACTGTGTCCATTTGGATCCCATCAAAGGTTACTCCCGAAACGGATCCATATCCGCCTTGCCATGTCTTGATTCGGACCCCATTGTCGGAATGTTTGATTGTACAATTGCTAACGGTAATGTTGGATACACATGCTTTTGTATCATGAACTCCTAAACTCCCAATACTGAAAGATAGATTATAATTCATTATTATTAACTTATTTAATTTGGATTATTGTAATTAAATAGATCGTAATACTTCAAATTTTTTATTTTTCAAAGATTAACAAGAATTTAAACTTTTATAGTACCTTATACCGTGACCAGGACCACAAGTCATATTTCTGATGTCTAGATTATGACTACCAGCTCCAATTGATATACAATCATCACCTATATGGAAAAAAAAGATAATTAAAATTTCATACTCTTGTGTAGGGAAGTAAGGGAAAAAAATAAGAATGTTATTTACAATTGAAATTAAAAAAAGAATAAAGTATACCATTGGATATGACTGAATTGCGAATGATCACATCAGTTGAATTTCCTATGTGAACTCCATCGGTGTTGGGACTGTTTGCTGGGGAGTTTATAGATATAGAATCCACAGTAACATGTTGACAATGATCAAAACGGATATGAAATTGTGGGCTATTTATGATGTTTATTCCTGTTAGTGTTAAATTTTTTCCTTCTAAAAACCTTATAGCCTGTGAAGCAATAAAATGTTAGTTAATTTGAATGATAGTGATATTTTAGAACAATAATATCATCACTTTCATGATGATTAAAAATGATGCACTAAAGGGCTTCATAATCAAATTTAAAACTTACGATTGGACTGCCACAATTTTCATGCTTTTTAGTTTCATTTTTCTGTAACAAATTTAATAATAATATGTGTTAGAATAAATCACTTGTATAAATTATATGTGTTAGAATAAATCAATTTTAATAATATTGAAAAAAACAAACCTTATGATGATGAGGTTTACAAGGGAGATCCCACCACTTATTTCCTCTACCATTAATAAGACCGTCACCTTGAACCGTTAATCCATGGGTTTTTTGAAAGATTATCCATTGTATTTTGCTGATTGATTTAGGCCATGACTCTGGTTCATCTGGTGCTATGATTATTCCATCAACCTTCATACAAAAAATCAAATTAATTAACAATATATTTTATCATGCATTTTCAATGCAAGACTAATGATAAAAAAATAATTAATGTTATTAAATACTATTTTTTTTTAGGATTTACAATAAAGTGAATAGCGGAGTACGACGTAGCTTTATAGATTTGTTCTTCAACAACTAAACTAATTTAGTCATTCTCTAGGTTTTTTCTTTTATTAAAATCATTTAAAAAAATAATTATAATTTAATTCTATATGTAAACAAAAAAAATCACAAGTATATTTTTTAAGTATTATAATTCAAGTATAAGTATTAATATAATATCCATATAATATTTCATAAAACAAATATATTAGAATTCTATATTAATAAAGTCTACCCGTAAACATATTCAAACAATATTAAAAACAAAACCCTTAAAAAAAGAAAAATAAAAACAAACTTAGTATTAATAAAGTCTACACGTAAACATATTCAAACAATATTAAAAACAAAAACCTTAAAAGATAAGAAAAAGGAACTTATTTTATTGAATTAATTACTAAAGATATGTTATTAGAGATATATTATTATAGTCTACTTGTAAATAATCAATAAATAATTTTATGAATTAAATTGTATTTTGTTTTAAAATAATTTTAATTAGATTGTAAAATAATTGTATATATGATCATCAGAAACGTTAGGGTTTAGTAAATATTGCAATGTTTTGTTTATTAATGTATTAATAATTTTTTAAATAAAAAAGGATGCAATTTAAAATTACTTTTGCAATTCAACTAGGTACGTACCTGAAAAACAAGATGAGCCTTGCAAGGACCAGTGAAAACATAGGGATGAAGCAAAAAGGTATAGCCCGAAGGAACAATAATGGTAGAAGTATGATCTGCAGTACAAGCAGCTTCCCAAGCAGATTTAAAAGCTGGTGTATCATCTGTTACGCCATCCCCAACGGCTCCATACGAAACGATGTTAAACACATCATGATCTTCCTTTAAAAAATTCTGTAGGTTTGGTGGAGGTATCATAATTCGGGAATACTTATAATAGCTACTTTGCAATGGTATTCCTTGTGTCAAACAAATAAACCCACAACATAAGTAGAACAACATTAAAAATAATACGGATTGATTAGAAATAATAGCCATATTAGATTTGAGATCTACTCGTTTTGTCGCTATGCACTCAAAAGTTTTAACGGAAAAATTGAGTAGGAGGAGAATAACACAAAAGGTTGTGAATGAGATTGAAATAAAGAGAGTAGGGGAGCAATGAGACAAATTGATATGAAGAGTGGTGAGAAAGTATATGATATTAAATGTGTTGCCCTATGTATTATATATATATAATTAGGGTTTGATAAATTTAAAATTTAATTTGGTTTTAAAATTAATTAATAATTAATATTTTTCTATAATAAGTTAAGAAACGTTGGATAACTATATTATTTATTATAATGGTTTAAGATTAGATCCTAAAAATAAGCCTAGCATACTATTTCCTATACTTCAGTCAAATGTGACAGTTACGTTTTTATCGGCGAAATTGTCAATTTTTATGGTAAGTTATAGTTGCTTTTTGCTATTAAATTTTACTTGAAAAAAATTTTTAGTTAAGTTTTATTTTTTCCTTCTTTTCGGTTTTGTAGCGAAAGTTCAGGTCAGGGGGTAGAAGTCCAATTTGTAAAATATCAATCCCTTTGATCATAATTATGCTATATTATATTTTATTATTCACTATTATAGTCCTATTTATTTTATAAATGCTATTTATAAATCACTCTTAGTTTTTATTTTTATTAATTTATAAGTAGAGTCAAATTAAAATGAAAATGTTTAAAATCTCAACCTACCCCCTAATGCTTGAGAATAATAATAACGAAATCAATGAAAATGTCCCTGATAACAATTTAATTGTTGACGAAAATGAAATTCTATTTGAACAAAATGTTCAAAATCTCGAACTACTCCTCATTAAGGATGATAATATTGATAATGATAAGAAAAAAGAGTCGTCCTTATTCGAAAATGATGTGTATTTGAAATATAGGAACGAGACATTTGAAATGAAAAGGTTTGTGTTTACCCGCTCTATACTTGTAGATTTCATTTTCGACAAATTTTGAATAGTTTTATATGTTTATTTAATTTGACAACGTTTTGAACTTGTTTTAACAGGATAGCAAAACATTTATCTAAAGGGTTAAAAAATGCTTATCTAAGACGTGATTAGATATTGGCAAACCAACTTTGTCAAGAAAAAAGATGGGCATGGCAAACTATGGGTAAACTACATGAAATAGCTGGGAAAACATATTCAGAATAAAGAACAACAGAATGGACTGATGAAGATCGACTTGCATGGTCTTCATCCATCTGAAGCAATTAAGGCAACGAAAATACGTCTCAATATGATTGAAACCAACAAAAAGATGAGGATTGCTCCATCCATTGGTTGTAATAAAAAACCCAATTTGTTTAAAAGTTATTACAGTTATCTATTTATTTTCGCATTTGATTTAAATTTGAATGTTATTCATCCTCGATATGACAACTAAATTAATGAATAATCTATACTCTATCATTATAAAGTACTTTCGCATTTGTGAAACTAATTTTTAAAAATATACTGTTAGGCGTAGGAAAACACTGTCGTAACGGAGTGGTTAAGATTCCAACGGCAGTGAAGACTTTCCTTACTGATAAAGGGTGAGGCGTTTTGGTCCATTGTATTACGCTTGTATTTGCCGTCATTTCAAATTCAAATAGCTACTAAAGTGTAAATTTCACGGGTCCGGATCCGGATCTGAGAAAAATACCCAGACCCGGACCCGTTTACCCGCAGACCCGTTTTATTTAGTTTACAGTGAATAGCATCACCAGCAACTACCTTCAAATCTCTGTCTTGAGAAGCAATCAATGTGTTTATAAAATCTGCAGGTGATTGACTAAATCCCAGGAAAAAGGTTCTTCTTCGATGATGCTCTTTGATCTTCTTTATAGCACCAACAATGGCATTGTCATAATCATCTATTTCTCTGTACTTCGCCATCCTTTACAGAAAATCAGACATGTCTTCCTCTAAAGGAAAGGGAACATCAACCAGAACATCATAACACATATTTCCGCTTGGACCCGTTTTGGACCCGTCTTAGCACATCTTAGCTCTACAAAAACAAGCAAGAAAATTAATCAAGAAGAAGATGAAAAACAAGTGGGACCCGTTTTGGACCCGGACCCGGTACTGGATCCGCAATATCCACGGACCCGGATCTGGGTCCTGTAAAAATAGACCCGCGGGTCCGGATCCGGATCTGGACCCAGTGCTTGAAAACGGATCTGGATCCGGGTCCACCTAGACCCGGCCCAGATCCGACCCGTTGCCATCCCTAGGTATGAGTTCTTTGAAAGCATGCCCGGCGTGATTATGGTTCATCCACAGTTTTGTGCCGATTGATATTAATTTCTCAAGCTAGAAATAGATCAATCATATATTACAAAGTTGAAGTTCATATTTTTTTTTTTTGCTAGAAGTATTAAACAACACATTTGCGTTATGCAAACATGATGTATTAATATGTAATTTTTGTTTTTACTTATAATGAGTTCACTTAAGTGTTCGTTATTCTAATTCTATTTTGTGTTATATTTTTTTTGGAAATTGATCTTGCTTATTTAGTATTCACTATATTTCTTTAAATTTGACCGGTTTCAGCAAATTAAGGAGAGAGTGGTAATTAATTATTAAAAATATGTTACGGAGATTAATACTCCCTCCTATTCACCTTAAGTTTCCCATTTCCTTATTGGGTCAAATCACCCTAAATAGAGATTATCAACTTGTTAGAATTTTTTACCCAAACACACTAAAGCCAAAAAATAGAGATTGATAGTTTCAATGTAAACCTAAAAAAAAGTGACTGACAATCGATTTTTCTAACATAGTAAATTTGATCTTAAGAAATACTTCCTCTGTCCCTTATAATTTGCAGCATTTTCCATTTTCGTCCGTCCCACATAAATTGCAGCATTTCTAGTTTTGGACTATGACCCACTACTTTCTTTTAATCTCATCCATACATTTTAACTCTATTTTAATTTCATCCACACAATTCATTCTCTCTTTCTTCATTTATACCACTTTCTTAATATTCATCCATTTTCTCTTTGCTACTAACTCATCCAGACGGAGGGAGTAACAATTTAATATCAAACCCAAGAAATAGAGATTGATACTTATTCAATTTAAACCTAAAAAATAGATTGAAACTAGATATTTTTAACTTTTTAATTTAAACCTAATAATAATGTCTCCTATTCATAGAGAATGAGACATTTGTTTTTTCAAACTATCCAATGCACTTATACAATGCTTAATATTTCTTACTATACATAACGAAATATTATAAAAAGTGAATATTAATAATCTTTGCATTGAGATGAATCAAACAAGATCTCATTTGACTACAATCTAATCTATAGATTAAGAATAAAATATAATTAGGAGTATTAGGTGAATAGTGTTAAAAAACAAATATCTTATTCTCTATGGATAGGAGGTAATAATAATAATAATAATAATAATAATAATAATAATAATAATAATAATAATAATAATAATAATAATAATAATAATAATAATAATAATAATAATAATAATAATAATAATAATAATAATAATAATAATAATAATAATAATAAAGTTAACAAGAAAGAAGTTTCATAAATAAATCTAAAACTCAACATTATAACAAAATTATTAAAAGAAATAAATGCTAACAAATAACAAGTATGACCCTAACTAAAACAATTAAAGATTAACATTTATTTAGCTAATTTGACAAAATAATTGTCCTATACGAAAATAAATAAAGAAATAAGTTTATCTATTTAGTAAAGTACTAGCATTGCCCGTCATTAGGAATATTTGAAAACGGTAAACCCTCCAACAAGCAATCTATAGAAGGATTATTAAAGTCCCCCAAAATACTTCCATAAGCGTTCCAACAAAGAGGTTCTACAAGACTCTTGGATTCCGCGGGTCTAAGATCTAGACCCGAAAGGGTAATGTTGGAGCATGGTACTGAATCACTACATGCCAAGTGAATTGGAGGGTCTTTTGGATCATAAGTTCCGTAGATGTTTGAATATGTGATGGTATCAATAAAAACCGCAGAGGTTTGGTTGGCGCAGCTCGAAGAGAGACAATAATACTGGTTTATTATGATCGGGTTTCGAACCGTGTCCATTTGGATACCATCAAAGGTTATTGCAGAAACGGATCCATATCCGCCTTGCCATGTCTTGATTCGGACCCCATTGTCAGAATGTTTGATTGTACAATTGCTAACGGTAATGTTGGATACACATGCCTTTGTATCATGAACTCCTAAACTCCCAATACTGCAAGATAGATTGTAATACATTATTATTAACTTATTTAATTTGGATTATTGTAATTAAATAGATTGTAATACTTCATCATATTTTTTATTTTTCAAAGATTAACAAGAATTTAAACTTGTATAGTACCTTATACCGTGACCAGGACCACAAGTCATATTTCTAATGTCTAAATTATGACTACCAGCTCCAATTAATATACAATCATCACCTATAGGGAAAGAGGAGATAATTAAAATTTCATATAAATAGGAAAAAAAACAAAGGTAGTAATCAGATTAATTGGAAGTATTTGATCATACTCTTGTGTAGGGAATTAAGGGAAAAAATTAGAATGTTATTTACAATTGAAATTGGAAAAGAAAAAAGAATACCATTAGATATGACTGAATTGCGAATGATCACATCTGTTGAATTTTCTATGTGAATTCCATCAGTGTTGGGACTGTTTGCTGGGGAGTTTATAGATATAGAATCCACGGTAACATGTTGACAATGATCAAAACGAGTATGAAATTGTGGACTATTTATGATGTTTATTCCTGTTAGTGTTAAATTTTTTCCGTCTAAGAACCTTATAGCCTGTGAAGCAATAAATGTATAGTTAATTTGAATGATAATGACATTTTGGAAAAATAACGTCCTTTCTTGCATGATGACTAAAAATGTTGGACTAAATAGTTTCATAATAAAATTACACTTACAATTGGGCTGTCACAATTTTCATGCTTTTTCGTTTCTTTTTTCTGTAACAAATTTAGTAATAATATATGTTAGAATAAATCACATGTATAAATTATTAATATTATGTGTTAGAATAAATCAATTTTAATAATATTGAGAAAAACAAACCTTATTATGATGATGAGGTTTACAAGGGAGATCCCACCACTTATTTCCTCTACCATTAATAAGACCGTCACCTTGAACCGTTAATCCATGAGTTTTTTGAAAGATTATCCATTGTGTTTTGCTGATTGATTTAGGCCATGACTCTGGTCCATCTGGTGCTATGATTATTCCATCAACCTTCATTCCAAAAATCAAAATAATGAACAATATATTTTATCATTCATTTTCAATGCAAGACTAATGATAAAAAAAATTAATTAATGCTATTAAATACTTTTTCTTGTTAGGATTTACAATAAAGTGATGAATAGCCCAGTACGATCGACTTATAGCTATTTTGATTTGTTCTTCAATAAATAAACTGATTTAGTCTTTCTTTAGGTTTATTATTTTACTAGGTATTTATCCGTGTCATGCACGGATCATCTAAAAATCATGTGAGTAATAAATAATTTGATTTATAACATATATCTAAGATAGAGTATTTGCTTGATTTCTTCACTTGGTTACTTCTCAAACTTTCATAGAGTGTATTCCCTCATCAAGAGTAAATGTGCATTATGATGTGATTTTAAAATCTAACAAAGAGAGTGTTTGGTAAAAGAGAGAATTGAGCATTAGTTGGTTGAGGGAATTAGTTGATTTAATTGGTAAAATAAGCTAAAAAAATGTATTTGATAAATTAACATGTGTTATACACCTTATGAGAATGTTGATCACGACTTCACAATTATTAGGATCCCTAAGTATTCTAACAGAGTCCAAAGCTTTAAAATGAGACAATCCAAAAGCTTTAAAATGAGACAATCCAAAAGTTTAAATTTTTTAATTTTAATAAAAAGTTGAAATTTTTAGAATCAAATCGACTAAGATTGGGATATTTAAAGTAATTTTATAAAAAATTATTTTAAAATACATTGTAGCTATTTTTTCTTAATTAATTTGTAATATTTTTTGCAATCATAATGTGACTAAAACCTAATACCAAATTATACAAATACAAAGGTATTTACATTCATTAAAAATGTTCTTTTCAAAGAAATAATGTAAAATAGAAAATAGATTGTAAATAATTAAATAATGTAAAATAAAAAATAAATAGAAAATAAACTTGTCTTTAAAAGGTGATGCTAAATTATTCAAATACAAAAGTATTTACATTCATTAAAAATTCTTTTCAAAGGAATAAGACACATGAGTTGGACAAAGAATTAATGTTGTAGGCTAATATTTAATAGTATTTATAGTTATATCAAAATTGTTAATACCTAAACAATGTAAAATAAAAAATAGATTGAAAATAGACTTGTCCTTAATATCCAGCCTAATTCAACCCGAACCATTTCAGAGATGATATACGTAAACTATAAATTAATAGAGATGTCAATAGATGAACTCTCTTTGAAAAAGTCAATATTTTGAAAGTTAATATATATAAAAAATTATAAATGAAATAGAAAAAATCATAAATTTTTTTTACCATTTTTTAAATATTTTTTTCGTCATTTTTTTAATTTAATTTTTTTTAAAAATAATACTTGCTATAGCAAGTCATCCAATCACCGAGGTTACTCTAAAAAAATACCTTAGTATTTTACTGATTAGAAAAGTCTATATTGAATTCAGTTAAAATTTAACAAAGTGTGCATTTGATAGAGTATTTATTTGGAAAGTTTTCTTTGGAGGGAAAAACTCTCTTGTATAGTTGTCACGTGTCAGATTCTCTTATTCTATTAGTAGATAGTATGATAGTATGATGATATGATATGATATGATGATTAGTAGATAGTATGATTAAAATCATAGATAATTATAATTCAATTCTATATGTAAACAAAAAAAATCATTAGTATATTTTTATGTATTATAGTTCAAGTATAAGTATTAATATTATATCCATAAATATTATATAAAACATATATATTAGAATTCTATATTGGTAAAATCTACCCATAAACATAATTCAAACAACATTAAAAACAAAACCCTTAAAAAATGGAAAATTAAAACGAGCTTAGTATTAATAAAGGTCTACCCGTAAACATATTCAAACAATATTAATAAAAAAACCCTTAAAAAAGGAAAATAAAAACGAACTAATTTTTTTGAATTAAAGTGTACTTGTAAAAAATCAATAAATAATTTTATCAATTGAATTGTATTTTTTTTTTTTGAAATAATTTAGATTGTTAAATGATTATATATATGATCATCAAAAACATTAGGGTTACTAAATATTACAAGGTTTTATTTATTAATATATTAATAATTATAAATTAAAAGGATGGAACTTAAAATTATGCAACACGTACCTGAAAAACAAGATGAGCCTTGCAAGGGCCAGTGAAAACAAATGGATGAAGCAAAAAGGTATATCCTGAAGGAACAACAATGGTAGAAGTATGATCTGCAGAGCAAGCAGCTTCCCAAGAAGATTTAAAAGCTAGTGTATCATCTGTTACGCCATTCCCGACAGCTCCATACGAAACGATATTGAACACATCATGATCTTCCTTTAAAGAATTCTGTAGGTTTGGTGGCGGCATTACGATTCGGGAGTACTTATAATAGCTACTTTGCAATGATATTCCTTGTGTCAAACAAATAAACCCACAACATAAGTAGAACACCATTAAAAATAACTCGGATTGATTAGAAATAATAGCCATATTAGATTTGAGATCTTCTCCTCTTGTCGTTATGCACTCAAAAGTTTTTATGTGAAAATTAGTAAAGCAGATGTATTGAGTAGGAGAAGAATAACACAAAAGGTTGTGAATGAGATTGAAATAAAGAGAATAGGGGCGCAATGAGACAAATTAATATAGAGAGTGGTGAGAGAGTATATGATATTAGAAGTATATATATAGAACAGCATTAGGGTTTGATTTAGTTTTACAATTAATTATAATGGTTTAATTGATTAGATCCTAAAAATAAGCCTTGCTAGTATTTCCTAAACTTAAGTGAAATGTCACACTTTTCGGTTTTGTTGGCGAAAGTTTAGGGTGTAGAAGTCCTTTATTTGTTATTGGAAATTTAGAAAAATTCAAAATTTATAACCATATTTTATTTTTTTAGTTTTGACTTTATCTTTATTGATGGTTGATTCGAATTTGTACACTTTTAATTTTTATTTTATTCCAAATTTATAAGTGAAAATATATTAAAATTAAAATTATTTAATTAGTGCTAAAGTAAATTTTATTAACATAAACTTATTATTATTTTTACCCCAACACATATAAGTTATAACATTTCAATTTAAACCTAAGAAATAGAATTTAATATCTTATTCTTCTAACGTGTCAATTTTAACCTAAAAAATAGTGATTAAAAACCGATATTTCTAACATTCTTAATTTAATCTTGAGAAATAACAATTTAATATAAAATTCAAGAAATAGAGATTGATACTTATTCAATTTAAACCTAAAAAATAGAGATTGAAACTAGATATTTTCAACTTCTTAATTTAAGCCTAAGAAATAGAGATTACTATATTATTTTTCTAACATTTTAATTAACCTAAGAAAAAAAGTTAATTGATACCTGATTTAACGTTTAAATTTTAACCTAAGAAATCGAGATTGATACAAGATTTTTCTAACATTTTAATTTAAACCTAAGAAATAGAGATTGATGATACCTGATTTTTCTAATATTTTTTATTTAACCCTAAGAAATAGAGATTGATACCTGATCGATCTAACATTTTAGTTTAAACCTATATGAAAAAGAGATTGATATCTGATTCTTTTAACATTTTTATTTAAATCTAAGACATAGAGACTGATACCTGATTTTTTTTAACGTTTTAATTTAAACCTAAGAAATATAGATTGATACATGATTCTTCTAACTTTTTTATTTAAACCTAAGAATTATAAATTGCTACTTTATTTTTCTAACATTTTAATTTGAACTTAAGATTTCGAGACTAATATCTTATTATTCAAGAATTTTAATTTAAGTTTGAAGAATGTTCTTAATTTATAATATAGTATCTTTTTTTATATATAGTGGAAAATCTTTCTTATCCTTCTTATTTTAAAATCCTGCTTATTTGATTATATATATATATATATATATGTGTGTGTGTGTGTGTGTGTGTGTGTGTGTGTGTGTGTGTGTGTGTGTGTGTGTGTGTGTGTGTGTGTGTGTGTGTGTGTGTGTGTGTGTGTGTGTGTGTGTGTGTGTGTGTGTGTGTGTGTGTGTGTGTGTGTGTGTGTGTGTGTGTGTGTGTGTGTGTGTGTGTGTGTGTGTGTGTGTGTGTGTGTGTGTGTGTGTGTGTGTGTGTGTGTGTGTGTGTGTGTGTGTGTGTGTGTGTGTGTGTGTGTGTGTGTGAAAAATTATAAGAAACTACCTAATCTATACACCTTTTTTTAAAAAACTACCTTATATAAACTTTTATGCAAAAAACTACATTATATAATACAATTCTT